>BMAU01018798.1:0-143202 GCA_019973935.1 Trichonephila clavipes
AACCGCCTGCAACCGCCTGCAACCGCCTGCAACCGCCTACAACCGCCTGCAACCGCCTGCAACCGCCTGCAACCGCCTTTACAGCAGAATCGGCTTTTTCTACCTACTAACGCCCTTTTGTGAAATATTTTAAGGGAGGAGTTAACTCTTGCGTTTTTATTCATGTGTAAACATTGTTTTTTTCCCTTTCATTTGAAAGAAAAAACCTCGCTACTCTTATTATCCACGTTTACTTGTTTCATATTTTCAAGCTCTGTTACTTTATATTTTAGCCTGCCGCAATGTTTTGAATGACATTCTTACATTTTAATTCGGTATTTAATGCTATATACAGTGGACCCCAAAAGTGTTCGTACACTTGCAATTTTCTTTAAAATTTAATGTTTTTGACTAATAAAAATTAATATATCGGAACTGTAATTTTTTTCATGATATTTGAAACTTGTTCTTCATGAAATAGCATATATATATATATATACATATATATATATATATATATATATATATATATATATATATATATATATATATATATATATATAATCAATTTTTAAAACATAATATATAATTATTACTTTTAAAAATTAATTATAAAAAAAACTATACAAAAAATTACACCACATAAGTCTTCGTACACTTGAAAAAAAAATCTCAACAGAGCTTTAAATATTGTATTTATTTCTTAATGTAGAACTGAGAAAGATATTTTTTAGTGTCCACAACAACTTTTAAGCGTTTTGCTATAGATTTCATCAGTTTTTTTTTTTTTTTTTTGTAATTTTTGCATGAATGTTTCTCTAAATTCATCTGCGTGTGTGAGATTAGTGTTTTTAACTTCACATTTTGTTTTTATTTGTCATATTTATTTTTATCGAATTTTCCCCAAATATGTTTACTAAGTTCAAACCAATTGATTTAGGAGGTGTTTTCAAAATTTGGGGACACTTACAGACGCCAATAGCGAACATTGAGAACAGTATGCTTGGCATCATTATTTCATTAAAAAAGAAAGTTGATTCGAAAATCCACATTTTCGGCAATTTAAAATTGTTTGTTAAAATATTTATATAGAGTTCATGATTCACAGTGCCGTCAAAAAATACCAAATTACTAATCTTGACGCCGATTTACACTCCCACACAAAAACATCTTCATCTCCATACTGAAGCATGGAAGTGGAGATGTTCTTGTTTCACATATATTCTTGGTATTAAGTTCCTCCTTTTTTCTTTCTACAAACTATTATATTTCCGTCCGAATCAAAATGTTGAATTTATTTTCATCCCAACCAATTTGCTGTCAAACTTGAATTTTCTGAAACCTAATCCCATGAATCTAGTTGGAATATTGAAGTATGGAGGTGGAGGTGTTCTGTCGTCGGGGTGAAAATCGGCTTCAGAATTAGGTAAGTTGGTATTTTTTTACGGTATTGTGAATCATGAGCCCAACTTAAATATTTGAAAGAACAATTTTAAAACATTCGCCTAAAATTTGGATTTTGAAGACGGCTTCATTTTTTAACACAATGACGAAAAACACTGCTCTCAATAAACGCAGCTGGTGTCTCTATATATGTCCCCAGATTCTGAAAACACCTCCTAAATCACTTTATTTATGCCTAGTAGAGCATATTTGATGAGAATTTGATTTAAAAAAAGAAAACATGGCATATAAAATCAAAATGTGGAGTAAAAACAATGATCACAGATGAATGTAGAAACATTGATGCAGAAATTTCTAAAAACTGATGAAATCTATACCAAGACGTTTAACAGTTGCTGTGGATGCTAAAATATATTTTTCTTACTACATTAAGAAAGAAATACAATATATAAAGCTATGTTGAGATTTTTTAAGTGTACGAAGACTTTTGTGGCGTACATTTTTAGTAGTTTTTTTATTCTTAATTTTTCAAAATAAAACTTATACTATGTTTTAAAAATTGATTATGTTATTAAAATAAGAGCAAATTTCAGATATTATAAAAAAACTATAATTCCAATACATTAATTTTTATTAATCGAAAACATTAGATTTTATAACAAGCTGCAAGTGTTCGAACACTTTTGTGATCCATTGTATATAGTTACATTTTCATGTTTGTTTTCGTAAGAAATATTTTTTAGTGGTCATATTTGATTGATATTTGTAAAATTTTAAAAATGTTTAACACTTTTAAAAACAAGTAATTTTGCCACACACCAAAAAATTCATCAAAAGGTGAGACTGATGAAACGAATTTTTGGGGTTGAGAGTATTGTTGGTAAAATATTTTTTGGAGACCATAAATAAAAGGTCCTTAAAAAGGAAAGCAGATAATTAGAATTGAATAGAATACAATCTATATATAAAAATAGGCAGATATTAATCGTATTTTACAACGTAAGAAAACATTGTTTTTTATAAGCATTTTCCCTTTTTTTAGAAAGTATAATTTTTTTAATTTAGGTAACACTTTTAAAGAAAATTATTGCACTAAATACTTCCGAATTTTTTTACATTTTGGCAACATATTTACAGAAAACTATTCCACAATATATACTTCCAAATTTTTTCTACTTCTATACAGGCTACCTGTTTATATAGTGAATGAAAATATTTTTCTCTCTATGTAGTGCTAATTTTAGTGTTTTAAAGGAAGTTTCCTATGAAATAAAAAGAAAAAAAAGAATTTTAAAATTAGAAGTTTTCCTAAAAAATATCCAATAATTTCATTAGATAGTTCATTGACTAAGTTTTGTGCATTGTTTTATACATGTGGTAAAATATATATACACATATATAAAACTTGAAATAATTCCTTTTATTTTTGTCCTTTTTTTGTTTGCATTCAAATGATTTTTTGGAGTCAAGTGGGAAAATATTTGATTTCTATCTAGTTGAGCATGTTTTAAAGACATTTTCCTGGATCCCTTCTGTGTATAGTATGTCATTTAGAAGCTTTTTTCTTAGGTAGCATCGAAAATTACTAGTAATTTAAACTACCGGTCGTACTTGTAGGATCCTAAGTACTAACATACAGAATGCAATAACCTTTTTTAAAATTCATTCATTTTCTCCATACGATTTAAATTGTTATATTCTATCAGAAATTTGAAATAGAAAGCTTTCATCGTGATGGCATACTCCAAGAGCTTTTATAAATTATCAAGCTACTTAGAACTAATCCTTTTATAACTTCCAAATGCTTCTTTTTCAAAAATTTCCTCTCTTCTATAAATAGTAAGTTTATAACATATCTACCATTAGGCCTTCGGAGAGTTTTTTAAAATTGTTCATTACAGTTGTAAAAGGCTCGCGCCTCTCTCTCGGGCACCTAGATGCGTGGAGGGAAGGGAAGAAACCCTCGACATGATCCAATTAATCTATTTATTTCCACACAAAGAACAGGTACAATTTCAACTAATAATAGTAAGAGAATGTCTCAATGTTAACCGTGAAAGTGGAACAAAGTAAAACGGGAGCGATTAGGAGACTATCAAACTTGAGCCTTATCTTAATTAAGGATCTAACCTATCATCCGATTTAATCTAAACTCAATTTAGTCTTAGTGAACAATCGTCACCTCAATGTTTCCTCCTAATAAGAATCAAATCACTATAATTCTAATATTATACCTTCATTAGCAATCTCACCTGGCTCGAGTATATCTTCTCTCCTTCTCTCTTTCAAGCTAGAAAACCTCGCCTATTTATAGTAAGTTAATTTAAATATCACGATTCCCTTCTTCCGAAGGGTTAGTTGCGAATAATGCGAATTGAGAGCCCAAAGATTTTTAGAGGATTAGTTGGAAAAACGCGAATAGATCCGTCCAGTGGTGCACACAAAGGGGGTGTCCTAGACGTCCGGACACCCCCCATAGCCCTTGTTTTTTTGTAGATTGGTTATAATCCTATGTATTATTACGTAAAATTTAATCATGTATTTTTTATAAATAATTAATTTTATTAATTAATGCTAATTACTTATTCAATAATTAATTTTGCATTGTTTTTATTCTAGAAAATCGACAAAACCAAAATAATATGTTGTGCGGCGTATTGGAGCATGACATCAAAATGGTGGACTTTCGACCCTGGATCCCCCCGTGAAAATTTTTTGTGTGCGCTACTGGATCCGTCACATAGTATAAATCGATTCTTCACTAGCGCAAAGTTCAAGCGAATCCACTGATTCTAACTCCCAAAACGATTACTTTTATCTATACGTAGGCAAAAGAAAATATTTGTTTTAATTGTTATAAGTGATGTTATTTGAACACTGGTGTAGCTAGTCCTGAGTGGGCCCTGTATCAAAGATCCTTGGGCCCCCTTTCTATGGGTCCCTTAACATTTTTTGATTTTTTGTTTACACGTTTTGGGGCCCCACAAAGCTTGAGGGCCCCGTATCATTGATACTGCTGATACGGTGGTAGGTAAGCCCCTGTATCTGAAGTAAGGTAACGAAAATATATAACGGGTTTGTAAAAATTGTCATTAAATTTGCTTTTATACAAATTCGGAAACAATACTTGACTCCCAGCAATGAATGCACTTTTTATAGCAAATTGATTTCTAGCTCTTCATCTCTGTTGACTCAAGAATATTCAACTTTTTAACATTTAATATAATAAGCGGATTGATCTTCGTAATTTTGGGTACTACCAATAAATTTATCTATCAATCACACACAGGCCGTTAACTAGCTTCAACATCAATGCAATATCTATGATAACTGAAGACGATTAAGCTGCTGAAGCTAAAATAGCACCTGTTGGTCTTTTTTGGTTTTGAGAATTTCTTACAAACGCTGTTTCCTCGCTTTTAAGTACGAAACTTATTCTGCGAGTTATTAGCGATTACTTTTGTGTAAAAAGCTTTCAATTGCGAGGGGGCACAAAGGCCGTAGATCAGTTAAATCTTCACATCTCCTTCACTATTTTCTCTTTTCGCGTGAATGAACTTGAATAATAATGATACACGGTAAACTACAGTGATGGCAAAAAGTCCTCAACACACTCATTTTTTTGCTCAATTTTTGTGTTTGACTTCATTTTTCCTTTTTCGTTATGAAATTATCGCACTATCTTAAATATTGTTATTGATTTTAATGTATTTTTTCATGCTGATTTCAAATCTGTTTGTAGATTTCATCTAAAGTAAATAGTTTCTTTGATATGTTGAAAAAACCTTGACAAGAAAGCACAAGATCACTCTAAAAATGAGTGAGTGTGTTTTCAACCAATGAAATACTCCGTTATTTCAACCAATCAGAGAGCAGTAGCGATAAAGGGTTGAAAGAAAAAGGTAAAACGTGGTTTATTGTATTGAATGCAGTTGTCTACTTGTGGAAAATAGTGTATTGAAAGCAATTTGAAGTGCGTTTGTGGAAAATATTGGAATTATGGCTAAATTTTCATATCTTCCTGAGAATAAAAGGTACAAAACAATACATTTGAAGGAAGAAGGTTATTCTATGCGCCAAATTGCTGCCAAAGTACCATGTGGCCTTTCTACTGTTGTGAGAACTTTGAAAAGATTTTCTGAAACAAATTTTATTGCGGACAGGAGGCGATCAGGACGACCAAGAAATTCATCTTTGCGTGAAGACAAGTTATTGCACAGAATTTCACTTTCAAACAGAAAGCTTAATTCCTCGCAAATTTTGAAACAATGGACTTTAACATCAAATGTGAGTGTGTGCCCAAGAACTGTTAGAGAAAGACTGCTGGAAATTGGGTTACGAGGCTGTAAAGCACGCCCAAAACCATTGCTGACTGAATTTCAACGCAAGAGGCGATTGACGTGGGCAAGGGAACATTCATTATGGACTATGAGTCAGTTTTGTATTTCTCGCAACCAAAGTAGTGCTTATGTAAGACGACGCACTCATGAGGAATTCAGCCCTCAATGTCTGAATCCCACAGTAAAGTACCCGATAAAAGTGATGGTATGGGGTTACATGTCTTCTCATGGTGTTGGAAGACTTCACATCGTTAGCGGAACAGTGAAGGCCATGGATTACATTGAAGAACTGCAAAATAAATTGCTACCAACTGCGAGAGATCTTTTTGGGAATCAATCATGGATTTTTCAGGACGATAACGCCCCTTGTCATTGTGCAAAGGTAGTCCAGAAATGGTTGAAAGACCATACTGTGAATAGAATGAACTGGTCAGGGCAGTCTCCCGACCTTAATTCGATAGAGAACTTATGGTTTAAAATTGGTTTTGAAATTTCAAAGAAAAACTTCCAAACAAACGTGAATTAATTGAAGCTTTAATATTTTCCTTCAAACATATTGTCACGAAAGATCTTCTTTTGAAATTGGTGCATTCCATGCCAAAACGATGTAGAGCCGTAATTAAAGCAAACGGCTGGCCCATAAAATATTGATTTTCTAACATGTGACAACAATGTAATTTTCAAAATGCTTATATATATTAAATATACCGTATTTGTCAACTTTCGTGTTATTTTTCTTTGCATATTATGTTATTCTATATTGTTTTATTCTGCACATATTTTACATTATTGTGTTCAGGCAGAGCTTTACTACAAAAAATATTTTAGTGTAGTAGTAGATTTGAAATCAGCATAAAAAATACATTAAAACCAATAACAATATTTAAGATAGTGCGATAATTTCACAATGAAAAATGAAGTCAAACACAAAAATTACACTAAAAAATTAGTGTGTTCAGGACTTTTTGCACCACTGTATATTGCTTCTTTCAAACAAATCATAACATGGAGTTTGATCGATGATCTCGTAAGCTACATTCCATTACAGGTCACGCGGTACCTCACATACTCCAAGTATAATTTTGCACTAGAAATACATTTGATCATTCAAATCAAATTTATAAACTTAGACAAGTTAATAGCAGTTTATTAAAAACCAATACCAAATCTATAACATAAGTTAAATTAATTATGCAATTTTTCTAAGTAATTTTTATAGAAATGGTATCTAGTTGTTAACACAATTTTCAAAATTTCAGCTTACAGTATGGCCCATTCTTTTTTATATCCAACTTACAGAAATACATAAGGATATCGTAAAGTTTTATAAGAAATAACTGGCATATCTGGATAGAATGTATCCAGCATATTAACTAATTTTTGAAGGCGTAATATTGCAAATTGCAGCTATTGATGTTGATTAGTTCGGTTTTAAAAAGCCGTAGTGAAGTAAAACCTTCATTATGGAGAAGACAGACTCGCAAAATTAAATGTTTTCATTTAAAAGGTTAAAAAGCCTGATTCATCTACGATGAACCGATGGCTGTTTAACGAAAATGATAGTATCACTTGTTGGGATCTGGAAAAGGAATATCCCCAAAAGTGGAAGACTATCAGTCATTGACGATGCTGCTAAAATGAAGAAAGAACAGGATTTTATCTTATTAGACCGAATACCAACCATCCAAAGGATCACGAATGTGACTGATATTAGTTACAACATGTAAAACACATCGACCTGGCTAGTCCTGAGTGAGCCGGCCATGTATCTAAATTCCCTGGGGCTTTTTGAGAGGGCCTTTACATTTTACGATGTTTTGCTTACACATTTTAGAGCTCCTGAAGCTTTAAGGCTCCGTATCATCGATACGGTGGTAGCTACGTCCCTGATAAAGAAAAAACTATTCATAATAAAACTACACATGTGAAAAGGATTCACAAATAAGTTCTCACTCTAAAAATTTGATGTCAATATGAAATGGTTTTGTATATTTGTGTATTACACATTTAACTATAAAATGTTATAATTATTTATAACAATTGGAACTTTGAAACTATTTAATTTTATAATTATATTACTACAAAATGTTTCATTTGGTGAACACCTCAAAGCATCTACCAGAAGATAGTGTGCAGAATTTAATTTCACATCTGTTGTGTTCATAAATTATTTGCAACATTCCTTTCTCCCTTTCTCTATACTTTATTTGCATTTCTATTCTAAAATGTATGTAGCCTTCTGCTCTTACGATACAGTATCTTATAAGCTATATATTTTGGAAAATAAAAAGTAATTTTTCTCACTATTTGAAGAAAACGCGAGGAACAGAGAAACAACTGAGCAATTTCGTCAAGACCATTTCATCTCTATGACGCTTGTCTAATGCTCGATTTTAATTTCGAAGAAAGTCACTTTAACGCGTATGTATCTGCAAAAAAATAAAAACATTTTTACTGTTTTATACTGAAAGAAAAAGAATCTGTAAGTTCAAAATAGGGATTTTATTTGGAAAATGTACTTTATTCAATTATCCTTTTTAATTTTTTCAGGGATCTAAAAAAAACTAAAAGATGTTAACCAATAAACGTTTGCATGAAAGCGGCAATTCGCCTATGTTGTAGAATTCCATCATGAAGAATAAACATTTTAATATAAAGCAAGTTCGTTCGGATAATCAACACGAAAAAAATTCTCCAATATGTCCAAGAGTACCATCCATTTTACAAATGGTGACACAACCAATCACGCGGTTTGAACTCCTAACCAATGAGATGCGAAAATATCACTCTTTCATCGATATGGTTTGGGAAACATATGTTCTCTCTATAACGTCACTCTTGCAGGCAACACATCGCTGTCACTGAGATTTAACTCTGGATTGTTGAACGTCGCAAATCAAAAGTAGCGACGCCTGTTATGTACGCTGTAAATTATAGTTAAATGGTAAATCTGCTTTTTACACGAAAGTGCAGCACGTATTGAAAGTATAATAATTCTCACAGCCCTTATTTTTGTTAGCATATTTACTATGGAATTATCGCGATGTTCAACATCCAAATTGAAGATACTAATTATTTTCATATGTTTAATTTCAATCGTTGCTGCACATGGTCATACCCACGATGGAGGCCATTCACATGACGAGAAACCATCGTTTAAATATTCCCGACAAGCAAATGAACCGTATGAGCAGTTGCATCCAAAAGTAAAATCAAGAGAACCATTGACCTTGTGGGTAGAAGCTATAGGATCAACTCTTTTAATCAGTGCAGCCCCATTCATAATTCTATTTTTCATTCCAATTGATAATCGAATTGAACATCAACCATTATTAAAGGTATTACTAAGCTTTGCTTCTGGTGGACTTCTTGGTGATGCTTTCTTACATTTGATACCTCATGCCTTATTAGCCCATTCCAATTCCAGTGGTTCACATTCTCATTCACATTCACACTCTCATGCTGGTGGATCAACTGAATCAGATGTTCATGGACATGATCTAAGTGTGGGACTTGGTGTTCTTGGTGGTATTGTTGTGTTCCTTATGGTTGAAAAGTTTGTTCGAATTGTTAAAGGTGGTCATGGTCACAGCCATTCGCATGAGTCTCCTATGAAAGAAATTGCTAAAAGTGAAAAGGACTGTAAAAGTAAGGATAAATCTGAAGGTGATAATAAATCTTCTGAAGTTGAAGGAGATAGTGAGAAAGATGAAAAAAGTGATAATGTTTGTAAAAAGAAAGATTGCGTTAAAGAAACATGTGAATGTAAAGGAGATGGTAAGGAACAGCCAGTTAATGCTGAAGAAAAAAATGAAGGTAAGTTATGTAAATATACTTCTTCATTCTTCTAACTTTTTCATGTAGTTTATATTTTTATATGCTTGCAATAATAAAATTTCTAGTTTCACATTTGACTTTTTGAAAATTTTCATAAGAAATCTTATTCCAGTTTGTAAATAAGTTCAAATATAATTTAGTTTAATTCACTTTTAATTTTAATGAAAAATGATTGAATCTAAAATGATTTTAAAATAAACCCTTTTAAACAAGTCATAATTGTAACAAAGACAATCAAGAGTTAGAAAGATCATAGAAAAAAAGTAGTTGCTTAAAGAACCAGTAAGTAATTGCCTATGCACTTCTATTTTTTCCAGTGTAGATAAATATTGATAACCTTTAACTTATGTTTAGAGAGATTATTAAATATTTTATAATTTATAATCTTACTGTACAACTAGTTCACACTGTTTAGCTTTGAACTAACAAAATATTTTATATATCAAGATGAAGAAAAAAACCACTTAAAACTGACAAGAGATTTTTAAAGAGAACAAATTCCGTTGAGGAGAATTGGTAGAGATTCCGGTTTAATTATTGAAATTTGTTACATAAATTTGTAAGGGTACAAAAGTTGGAGAATAGATTTTTTTTAAATTATGTATATACCATATTGTTTATAATAAATAATTCATGTTTTTCAAAAGTACAAAAAGTTAAATCCTTTCAAAATGAATTAATTTCTATAATTAATATTAGATGTTTTTCTTTTGAATTTTATGGAACTTGAAATAAGTTTATTTATATTTTTTTTAACTTTCCCCCTCCTTTTTTGGAGAGAGAAGAATTAATATATAAAGATACTTTGTATAGTTACAAGCATCTAATTTATAACACAAGTGTATATAGGAATTTATTTTTATTTGTGTTGGGTTTTTTTTCTAGAATGCCTTCTTGTATAATTTAGTTCTTAGAAATACTGTGTGGTTCTGTTATTACCATGATTGATAAGAAACATTCTAGTCAGCTATATTTATCTTATATAAGAGCCAAAAATATTTATATTTGCAATTCTTAAACGATATTACTGCAGAATATTTTATTTAAATCAAGAATAATTAAAATTATTTTGAAATTGGTAGTTTTTTGGTGATATTTATACCATAAAACTTAATACAAGTTTGCTGAATTTTGATTGTGTATGCTATTTTATTGTTTTTAATAGGATGCCTATTATAATTCTGCATTTTATATAGGAACATGTCAAAATGGCCCAGATACTCTATGTGACTGGTTGACAAATAAGGATTTTTTCTAACAAATTTAGTAATTTTCATGATTTTGTTTTGGCTGAGGATATCAAGTATTTTTTACTTTTGACAATAAGATATATTTATTACAAACATAATTTGGGGTATTTTTATGTGTTGCCCTGTGTTTGTCTTCATGGTCCCCATAATTAGTATTTATGAAAATAACTGTCCATTTATATTTAAACAAAATATGACTTAATTTTAAGTAATAAAAATTATTTTATAGTATTTTTAATATTGAAATGAAGAGAATGGTATTTACATATTAGCAGTCAAATTGGAACCCAGCAAATCATGCCCTAATATTATAACAGCAAAAGGGAGGGGGAGAATTTTTACTGACATTTGTTATATTTGAAAAAAAACAGCTTAAGTGTAGAATAGAGTCCCCCTTTGATTTGGCGATGTTTATATAGATGCCAAAATGAATATGGCTGTTTATTATTTCACCTGTTTATTATAACACCTATTGCTACATATAGGTAATTTGGTGACTGATTCTGGTTGTCAAAAAATTGGCTTCACCAAGAGGCCACCTATTCTACATTTTAACCAAAAAAAAAACAAGATTTTGATGGAAAAGGGTATTGTTCCTATAATGCAAATTTGTTTGTGGTGATGTTAATATGCAAATACCAATTGAACTCTCACTTAGGGTTACTCATTCTATTATTTAAAACTACAGTGTAATGATCAGATAAAAGAATGCAAAAATTGGAAGAGCAACTTTTTAAATAGCTTAGATGTTTTTTATAATTTCTAGAATGTTTTATTTATTTTAAGAACTAGCCCTGTTTTCTCTTGCTCATTATTCTTGAGATTTTTTTCCCTTCATTTATTGAATGCAGTGTCTAATGCATTTTACTTCTTTATAATATTAAAAGAATAAAATGCAATAATTCTTATGTGTACAAATCCAGTTTTATCCAGTCTCTTAAGTTAGTTATAATTGCTAGTTGGAGCAGGAGATCTTAGTTACAAGACGAAAAATAATGTATGCTACTCACACATTCATTTCTGCAATAGATTTATGGAGAAGAGTGTTGCAAAAAAGAAAGTGAATGTGTCTACTCTCTTATTTCACGTATATGGCAACAGTAAAAACATATATTAATGATGGAATCTATGGCATGCACACATGTGGGGTTTGAAGTTTCCAACTCCTCTCCAAACCAAGAGATTTTTAATTTTTAACAAAGAATTACATCTCAGAGCTTTCTTGTGCATGTTTTTTTTAACTATACCCCCTCCCCTCCTAAAATTAGTCTGTGTAGCCACTGTATGGAACTAGTACTTTCCTGAGTGTAATAGGTGGACAAATTTATTTATTTTGTAAGCTGTGAAATAGAACCATTTCATAGAAGAAAATTCTGGATATTTCATATCTTTTTCCTACAGTTTCATACCTTTCTGATGAGAGCTTTTAGAGTAGTGCAGTATGACACAATAAATGCCAAGCATTATTTATCTGCATATCAATTTTTAAATGATTGAATTAAGATATCACACTTACAATCCAGCAAAAATGTTTTTTGTTTTGCTCAATATCATTTTTAACTTCATATCTGATTTTTAGTTTAGTGTAATTGCTTCTTAACGTTATGCCTGTAGACAACATACATTTAATAAAATAACTTAAATTAAATAAACATTAATAAAATAATACTTAAAAGTTAAAAACAAAATAATTCAATATTGAACTAAAAGCTTTGAAAAGGAATTAAACCAACTAAATGTGCCTGTTTGGTCTCAAAAATATGGAATGTTGCGGTAATGGAAAAATATATTACATTAAAAGTATTTCTTAAAATGCTAATTGCAGAAGAGTATAAATATCTGTATATTATCAGTGACTTATGCATTAACTTGAAATACTTTTCAATGAAAATATAGCACAATTTCTATATTGTTCAATGAAAATATAGCATAAGTTAACCTAATTCTCACAGAATAAACTATATTCTCTTAACTAATGCTTGCATTATACAGAATCAATAATTCCTTTTTTGACATTATGTTATAGTATGTAAGAAAAGTAAAAATTTGGTATGTATCATATTATATAAGTTAATGTTCTAAATTTTGAGACTTTTTGGTTATTTTATATATTGTTTCATTTCACTTAATAAATGTCCAGAATTATGCAAAACTTTGTAAAATTTTGACTTTTTTTTATTGTTAATTCTGTACACTTTTTTTTCTAGATCCTGAAAATGATATTATGGTAGCTGGCTATTTAAATTTAGCTGCAGATTTCACTCATAATTTCACAGATGGTCTTGCAATTGGTGCATCATATATTGCTGGATCAGGTATAGGTTTAATAACAACTTTGACCATTTTGCTTCATGAAGTTCCTCATGAAATAGGAGATTTTGCTATATTGATACAGTCTGGTTGTAGCAAGAGAAAGGTATGTTTATTATAACTCAGAGTAACATGTAAGATTTCTCAGTTCAACATTTAAGATTAAATAATTATAAGAAGTTACTTCTGGGCCGACATTTGAAAAAATTATAGGTTTTTAGTTTATTAATGAATACATTTTAAGTATCTGACATATTAATGCAGTGATACTCAATTAGCAGCCCGCATGCGACCCATTGAGCCTTTTTATGGGGCCCGGTCATGATTCATTGCTTTAAGAAATTCTTTTATTTAAGACAATGGAATAAAAATTTGGTGTGAAATTCTTTGACATGAAATCAATTTTGCTGTTGATGTTGTATAGCTGCGAATTGATGTTCTGCTTCTATTTGTAATGGTTACGGTAAGGATAACAGACAACAGAGTGGAGTAGTGACAATTTTATGGGTGGAATTAATTCTGAACATTCTTTCATACCTTGCAAGCGAAAAATATTTGAACAATTTGGAGGTTGACTGTTTTGTGGTAAAAAACAAACATGAATCAGTACTTGTTTGATTTGCCAAGAAAGTGCTGTATTTTTTAAATACCAATAAACAGGAATTATTCAATCACACTTTTCCTCTTTCAAGAGGTGATAAATATTCTTTATTGAATATTCTTTTCAACAGCATCAAAATGTTTTTTCAGTGGTAATGTCACAGTGGTCACAGACATCCTAAGAAGTTTATTTTATTGGAAATCATAAGAAATTGTTAATTGATGCAAACATTGTGTTGAAGTGTTTCTTAAGTTCTTTTAATTTAACATCAGTGACAAAAATAAAAAATATAAGAAAATAATTAAAAAATGCAATACAGGAGTTGTAATACTTTGATTGATTTTCCATATTTTAAATTTCCAATGTTATCTTGACCCTAAGCACTTCTCTTCCCCTCTCCTTTTAACCTCATGTTGTGGCCCACGTGAAATAGCTAACATATATATGTATGCGGTCCAGCAGAAAAAAAAGGTTGTGTACCCCTGTATTAATGTATTACTATTATCTATTAATTTACTGAAAAAAAAAATTCCTATGGAGGAAGGAAAATTATGGAGTATAGCTAATGATTTTTTAATTTCTGCTATATCTGTTTTTTATGTTTTATTTAAACCATTCATTTATACTATCATCAGTTTAAATATGTCATTAAGTTATAAATAATGTTGCGCTTTTTTTGGCAATGTTTCATGAGAAATTACCTTCTTTGCTCTAAATTTATCTTCTTTTGTAATTATCTTTTCGCTATCTCAAATATCAGATAATGAGATATTTTTATACAATTACAAGCATTAAAAAATGTTTTCAGGATTCTTCTATAGTTATTCAATAATTAAAGCAATTAGGCAAAGGACTTCCATGCAGTTAATGTTAATTTAGAAAAATAACCAGGTCATGAATACTGAATGTTTCAAAAAGGAAGATTCAGTAGTATCAGAGAAAAATGAAACATTGTTCATAAAACTTACATAAGAAATCCCTACTTAAAAGTGTCTTGAAAAACACAATTTCATTGGGGTTCATATCACATTGTTTATGCTAAGAACTTTCAGTGATGAAAAAAAAAAGGAATTTGACAGCCTTGAAGGGGGAGCATGCTGCTGTGATAACCCACATACGAACTCGAGGAAGTTTTACTAGAAGCAACAAGTCCTGTGATGGAAGTTATTTATTGCTTTTTCATGAATTTTTAAGTAATCCTAACTAGGTATTTTAGCAGGAAAATTCTCCCATCCTTACTTCAAATCTCACCAAAAAGAAAAAAAATCCTTCTGGAATGAAAAAAATGTTGCAATTCTTGATCAGTTTGCTCTTAACCACTTGTGCTGGAAAGACGTGCCACGCAAATCATAATTATTTTGTCACGAATCACCGATGACGTGGTATGTATGTTGTCATGGAATTGTTACAGAAACAAAAATGATGTGCGTGGCACGTCGGGGGGAATTGTTGTCAGAGTGCAGATCATCAGTGCACTGCATAGCGTACAGTTATGAATATTTAACCCACATTCTGAAATGGAAAGCAAGAGTGACGTTAACAACATCATTTCGACAAATAGAAAAAGAAAACATGATGGTAGTGATAGTGACTTTGATGAAATAATTTTTCCTAATCTGAAACAGACTATAAAAAGTTCTAGGTTAACAATAAATTAGTTTAGAAAGTATAAATCTTTTTTCGATTTCTCTGAGGCATCGCACACTGTGTGACACCTCCCAGCGAGTTATACTGAACCGTTATGGTACTCACGTCAGTGATTTTTTTGCCAGCGCAAGTAGTTAATATGGATCTAAACCTATCAAAAACATATGGAGCATTTACAACTGTACAAAATTAACTGTTCTTAAACTGAGGGCCGTGGTCCCCCAAGGGTCTCCTGCATCTTTCTAGAAGATCTGCAAAGGTCTCTTATTTAATCTTAAGATTTCCCTTGTTTACAGATTCTGAAAGGCCTTGTAGAAAAGTTGATGTATACAGATCCTAGTCTAGATCACTAAATTGCTGCCAATGAAAAAAGTCTGTTAGAACATGTATTTTGATCAAGAATATTAATGCAGCCAGGGGTGTTCAAAACTTTGGGGATTCACAATGTGAGACTAATACATAAAGGGAGACTGCAGTGATTGAAAGTTTAAAAACCCCTGCTGTAGAATGATCATTGTATGAATTGGATGTGTGAACATTACAAAAGTTGGCATTTCCAGTGGCCAAAATTATGTATTTCGAGGAAATCAGAACAATTGGAAAGTCGGCGAAATATTAAATATAGTATCGTTCCATTCATTTTAGTTACAAAGAAATTTTTTTCAATATTGGGGTGTTGCGTTTTTGTATGTATTGTATTTTTTTTGCATCGTAAAGCCTCTTTGTGTTGAAGAAAAGGCCCAGAAACTGTCACAATAATCAATAAATAATTGAGTTGATTGATTATTAATGTATATATACTTAAAATGAAAGGTTTAAATCAGGGGTGTCAAACTCGGGGCCCACAACGAACATTTTTGCCACCCGGCCAGTATGTTGGCACATAATATATAATAAAATATCAAAATTTCTCCTGAAATAGAAAACATAGTAACAAAGAAGAGATGTCAAGTATCAGGACGTGAACATTTTTTCTTTCTTGTTCTTTTATTTATGTGTATTAAAGTGTTATTTAAAATAAACTTGCATATCTATGAATATCGATTTTTTTTTTTTTTTTTGCATCCCGCCGAAAGGTAAACCTTGTTCATTTGGCCAAAGGTAGCCTTTGAGTTTGACACCCTTGGTTTAGATAGTTGAAAAGTTTTTTTGTATAATTTAACAAAAAATTATATTTTTTCAGGCAATTCTGCTTCAATTAGTCACAGCTATTGGAGCAGTTGCTGGAACTGCTTGCAGTTTGTTTGCTGAAGGCATGGATGAAAGAGCTACTAATTTGATATTGCCTTTTACTGCTGGTGGTTTTATATACATTGCCACAGTTTCTGTTATTCCAGATCTGTTAGAGGACACCAAGTTTTGGCAATCGGTGAAGGAAGTTGTAGCATTGCTTGTAGGGGTGTTTATGATGGTACTCATAGCTCAGTATGAGTGATTTATATTTTAAAAAAAATGCATTTATATGTAATAAAGTGGAACAAAAAAGTATCCATCTATGTATGAAAACTATTTTTGCCTAATGTTTGTTTTCTTATTTTGAAATCTATTTTTTTTCTATATCTGTTTAAGCTACTAATATTATTAAATTGTTAACTTACATTTGCTACAAAGTTACTGTGTGTGATGTTACGTTCTCTAGGAGTTCTACTGTTGATTGAATTTATTGAAATGTTTGAAAAGTAAAATATATTTTATTTCCTGACCATCCAGTAATGGGCTTCCCTAATGAAAACAAAACTCTAAATGTATTTTAATATATAAATATTAGCATGCATATGTTTGAGATTTCATCATTATAAATCAGTAACGCACACAGGAATTTTTCAGGGGGGTCCGGGGTCGAAAGTTAACCATTCTTGTATGATGATCCTTTTGATTTTGTTGATTTTCGGGAACAAAAAACAGTAAAGAACTACTTATTGATTAATTAATTAGCATTAATTAATAAAATTAATCATTAATAACAAATACTTAATTAAATTTTACGTACTATATACTTAGAATAATAATCAATCGAAAAAATATCAAGGGCTTTGGGGGGGTCCGGACCCCCCCTTGTGTGCGCCACTGTTATAAATACATGTATATGTAATTTTTAAGGAATATGTTTTTATTGTATTCTAAAAAGTACACTTCGGTGTCCCCTTTTTTTTAAACATTTGTATGGACATAGAAAAAGATTGATTTACAGTATTTTCTGAATAAAATTGATTCAAAATACAACATGTTCTACATAGTTAAGTAAATGTGGTTTAGGGTCCAAATAAAATTATGGGCTATTTTGTTTGATTTAGATTTTTAAGTTCTGTTTTCTTCCGCATTGTTTGTTTCAAGTCTGACTTAAGATGTTCATTGGGATCAAACGATGTTCATTTTTGTCTTATTTAAATGAATGATCTCACAAACTGTAACTTTTTGAAAAAGATTAAAAAACCCATCATTCTTTATGGCATATTAATGACTATTCTATATTTGTGTTCCTTTTTTGTCCTTATATTTTGGAGTTTTTGAATTAGATGTAAGTAATAGTTTTATTAAAATATATATGGAAATTTTATAAATATTTTTAAAGTACTTACAGATTTTAGTTTTGTGTATTTTCGTATTTGAATTGTGAGTGTTTATGCAGTATTTATTTTCCTCGTACTTATTCTTTTTACATTGAAAGAACTGTTTTGGATTTATTCATGATAAATAAAAGTATTAGATTTTAGTTTTATAATGTTTGATTTCATTACAATATTTCATATTCCACATCTTTTATTTGTACAATTTTTCTTCATGTACTCTTCAATACATTTTAAAAATAATTTTGGCATTGAAAATTATAGCTATTGAGTATTTTGTATGTTATAGAAATTTTTAGCAAAAGTAATCTCAATATTGTGATTTTTTTTTTATGTTGCTTAAATGATTTTTGTTTTGTATATATTGCTTAACTTTAACAATTTTGTGTCTTTTCAAAGGTATGAGGATTTATTTTTACATTAAAATGTTTTCAACTTCCTTTGTTTTTTCTTTCATTGGGCTAAAAGGAGTTTCTATTATAAAACTTTTTTTATGTATAATCTCTTAATAGTTATGATACACAATAAAAAAATTCTTTTAAATAAGATTCAATTATTGATATCTTGAATTTTAAATAGCGACAACATGCAATCAAATTGAAAGGCATTCGTTACAAGTTTTTAAAGAACAACGTTAAATGTATTTTTTATTCTGAAATTAGATTTTGTGTCCTTCCCCTTCACCCTTTTCTTAAATAAGTTAACTTAAAAAAGTGTTACATTATTTAAATCCAATTTTTCAGAGTATTCTTTTAGATACGTTGATTAAATTACTTTCTGGAATTTATCACACATTAGCTAAGGCTACCAGAAATAATTTTTATTTTATTTATTGCTGATTATTACAGAAGACATATTGTACTTGCACATAAAAAGAAACTTGAGATGTTATATAATTTTTTTTAGAATGAGAATTTTCAGAAAACCCTTATTCAAAATATGCAATCTTATGAAGTAACTTATTATGCAAATCTTGTTTTATGTCATTTTAGTTGAATGAATCTGATTTTTCTGTTGTCATTTGCCCATTGAGCAGCTTGAATAGAATTCCACAGATCTTATTCAAAAACTCATTTCTACTGCAAAGCTGACATTATTGTTGTAATAAAGAAAATCCATGAATGTTTGTTTTTTTTAATGCATCTAAAATATAGTAGTCTACATTGAAAAAATGCAAAAGTAAATTTTGTTTAAAATATTTTGTGCCTCAAATAAGATTCCTTTGTGTATGTTTTACGATATTAAACATGAAATATCATAAGGTGTTAAAAGAAATGATTACCCCAAGAAACATTTATATGTCGATAATGTAATACTGATATATAAAATGATACTTCATTATTGATCTTTAATTATTATAAATTTTTCACAAATAAGGCTTTGCACCCCACTTCTTTTTTAAAAATAAATGGAGTCTTTTTTTTTTATGATGAATCTTAATAAACACTTTTTCTTCATTTTCTTATTTCTTCTCATTTATGGTAATGACTCATTTCCCTTTCAGAAGCTTTTGGATATAAATGGAATTCCCAAGTTCTTTTTTATATCTTATACATTATAGCAATATTTATTCTTATGTTCATCTTAAATCTTTCGCACCATGTACATTTCACTATTGGTTATCAAAACAATGATGCATATTTTTACTTGATACCAAATTTGTCTTGTAAATGAAAAATTTCCTTATAATATTTTGAACAAAGAAAGTAAAAAGCTGGTATATTTATTTTATTTAGATTTGATATATCTATTCTATAAGAATATATAACTATCAATGAACTTATCATTGAGAATATCTGTATGGAGCACTTAGCCCTGTCGTGCTTAAATCTTCTATCTGGTATTAAGAATAACAGTGCTGTATTTCTGTTGCCCAGTATAAATTGAAATATTTTAAATGAGAAAATTTTAACAATTTAGTTTAATACATTTATATTTCAGGTGAGAAAATTAATTTAAAATAAAACTTTTTTAAAAGCTACAAAAAGTAACATTTGCCGAGATCAAGAGCAATATTTATCAGGCGTTGAGTTCAATTAGCTGATTTTTTTTTAAATCGAATGATCTGACATTAAAGAACTTTATTTTTAAAAATTCTTTAAATCTTTATTTTTATTTAATTTTTAACTTATTTCTCTCAAACAAAAACAAGAAAAATGAATGAAAATTTAGTTTTAGTTGTGATGTTACAAGATTTTTTTTTTAACAATATCAAAAACTACAGCTCTCTCTAGAATTGAAAATTTAAAAACTACGGATGTGTATGCATACCAGTTATAACACGGATAAATTTTAAAACTGTTTTGATTTAGGGCAGTGTTTCTCAAAGAGTGGGGTGCCCCCCCCCCAGGGGCCGTGATAATCCTACGAGGGGGGTGCGAGTATATCAAAAGATTGTTTTGATATGCTATATAAAAGATTGTTTTTAAAAGTTATAAAAATTTACTTAAAGGAAGCAAATTATAATGCCTTCTGATATTTAAAAAAATGCACGTTGCACTTTTATTGTTATTGTTCCAATTTAAAAATTAGAAAAGAAAAGCAACCTAATACTTTTCTTATTGCTTTAAGGTATATATAATGTACTTAAAATATCTATTATTTGAAAGTAACTTATACAAAATATGATATTTATCTTGATAATTTGAGTGGATTATAATTAAGATAGTATTGTAGTTTTAGCGTCAAAGTAAATTATTATTGCATTCAATACATTGTTATTGTAGGGGGGGGGGCAAAGAAAAGTATGATTGAAAATTGGTTCACAAGTATTGAAACTTTGAGAAGCACTGGTGTAGGGTCTTTTCAGTGGAAATATTTCAGCGTGTATGCAAGTATGCTTCCTGTTAAGGTTCAAAGCCTTCATATTAGTGTGGTGTAGAAATTAGAAATGCATTAGCTCTTATTTTTTTATTTCCCTTATATATATTGAAATATATTCAAAACTCGTATACTGGAAAACTGTCCTTTTTTTCAGCTCCAATGTATCAATGTAGAAGCGATCTCAGATATTGGCACGGATGACTTTTAACCAAGAACTTAAGATATGCGACTTTTATAAAAGGCATATTAGAAATCGAATACATGTTTCTTAAATTCCTTATTCATTTAATGAACATTTTTACAATTTAGGAAGTTAAGAGATCTTTATTAATAAACATCTGTTTTTTACTCAAAAATTTGAAAAAATAAGGAAATTATAATTAGAATTACAAATCTTTGTGAAATTGCTCGAAATATGTTCCTTGGAACAAAAAGCTTTTCCACATGCCTTACACAAGTGTGTTGTCCTTTTTGTTCCATTTCTTCATCAGCAATAGATATCCCTTTCCAGTGTTGTATTCGTTGGTTTCCGGCAAATATTCTCATTCAGTATCTCTTTCGTTGAAATCCGACGACGATGCCATATTGCTGATAAAAAGTAAAAATAAACAAAAAATTATACAAACTTCAGAAATCGAAACGGAAGTGCGCCTTAGTCAGCGTCAAAAGGAAAATTAAATATACGTTATACCGTCAAAATAAATGTTCCCAGAAGTCTGGAATTAGCACGAGAAGGAGCAGTCTGGTATTTAAAAGATAAATATAGTATTAAAAAATGGGTCTATGGGACTAAATTCATGTGACGTCATAGTCACATGATAACTCAGTCACGTGTTTTCAGCCAATCGGTTCATAAATTAATTCGACATCATAAATGTAATCACGCGTTTCCACCTAATTAGTTCATGTGCTTCACTGTTGCCAACTTTGGCTTTTTGCAGAAACTTTCTTTTAAACAATACATATTTGTCAACGATATAATAATGTGCACATAGTTAAACAAAATACACTTAATTTAAAAGTATTCATATAATGTAAAGTTCTTTTTTTTTAATTTTGAAAACTGTTTGAAGAATTTTAACGCGTGAACTCTTTACCCAATCATCAAATT
This sequence comes from Trichonephila clavipes, assembly GCA_019973935.1. Lineage (NCBI taxonomy): Eukaryota > Metazoa > Arthropoda > Arachnida > Araneae > Nephilidae > Trichonephila > Trichonephila clavipes. Next base: position 21,870 of record BMAU01018798.1, read on the forward strand.
TAAAATGTTATCTAAACTTTACAAGTTAGGCAACTAGTATGTTGGTTTTTAATCAATGGGAAACACGTGATTGCCGTTATCATGTGACCATCATGAATTAGTCCATTATGTAAAATGAAATAAAGAGTGCCATTTATTTTGAGAGCGTAAAAAATGACAAAAAATTAAATTTATAAGTTTTTTTACACACTTTATTTAAAGTTATATAATTTAAAGTAGCCCTTTAACTTGTGTTGCCACTCGAATACAGTTCAGGCAACTGAACTTAATCCTTGAACCAAATTTGGGATCTTCGAACTGATTTCACACAACAGAAAAATCGTTGTATAATTAAACCTGATGGTGGAATTTTACCTTTTGCAAAAATCTGATGGACGTAATTCACTATTTTAACAAAGATACCGCATTAGACGAGGTTTTGTTTATATACGTGTGCCATAGTCCTGTGTGCACTACGCCATGTTTTTTACATGCATGTGTTGTAAAAGATTTGCAAAACTCACGTATTCACAGAATTATTGTTTTTCTAATGTATTTAGCTAGAAAATATATAAATGCATTTAATTTTTAAAAAAATAAACTATTAGGAGCAAAATGTGACTATAACTCATTGATTTTTCTCACGTACGTCAATTACTAAAAAAGAGGCTGTTATTCTATTTAATTTAATTTCAAAAAAGGTTCTCTAATGTTTTTGTTATTATAATGAACAAGATTCTCTTTTTTTAGCACATTTTTTTCTTAAATATTCAGTGCTAGTTTAAGCTCATTTCGGCCCCCGGGTGCAGAAGATCTGCAGGACCCCTTGGCACTGGTGGATCAAAATTTATCGCCTGAGGGAGAAGGGTTTTTAGTGTTTCAAACGGTTGGGAACGAACAGAAGCCATCTCTAAACGTGAAAAGGGGGAAGATTCTAAATGTGATGTCATTTTCTTTCATCATGACAGCTGTCAGAACATAATCATCAGAAAGTTGAATAAAGTAAACGAAAATTTGGAAGAATAGTTGCATGAAAAAAAGTATTTATTTCAAAATCGAGAAAATAACGGAATTTTTTTAAAAAAAAGGCATATAATTCATCTTTTATGAAGGAACTATTTACCTTCGATATTACGACCAGTACCACATGAGTACTTCGCCTTTCCTTTGGACACGCTTTCATCGTTTTCGATTTCTGTGTAAGGGCCTCTTAAGTCCAGGTCTCTGGGTGCCCAAATGGCCGCGGTAGCCGAGTGGTATAGGTATCGGACCGTGGCTTGCTTTGTCACGGGTTCGAGCCCAGTACCACTAAAGACCCGCCGTGTAGGGCAGCGATGCACGTTACATCTGTCGAGAGCTGAAACGTCCTCCCGTTGGTGTGGTGTGGTAGTTAGGAGAGGGGGGTGCCAGCTCAGGTGTCGTCCACGTCACTTGACCATGGTTCAAAATTACGTGGTCCGTCGCCAAAAGCCCTCGTGTAGCTCAACAGTGCGACGTTAATATTCAATCAATCAATCTGGGTGCCCAATGGATAAACCGGCACTGTATGTGAGTATTTATTAGCGTCGGACAGTAAAGCAACACGAGGGCTATTGGTGACGTTGTTCGGTATCGAACGAAAGGACTCAAATGAACTGTAATGAATTGGTTTAAATGTATTTATTGAATAGCGTTTGGAGCGCATTGTTTGCGTCCTTTCTCGGCGTTAGCGTTAAGTTCTCTCCCCATTTGACCTTCAGTGAGGTTACAATAGAAGGGATTACAGCCAAATATGTACAAGCGGTGCTTTTCGTCGCCAAGACACTTCACTACGGAACAGACATATTTCGTAATTTTTAACCACGGTGAAGGGACGAGGACGACACCAGAGCTGGCTCCTAACTTCCACGCCAACGTGAGGACTGAGTCACGACAGATTCAACGTGCATCAGTTTCTCTGCAATGCAGGTAGGTCTTCAATGGCACTTGGACTCGGAATTCATGACACGCTAGCCATGAGTACATGACCAGTAGTTTACCGCACATCCACAATTTTTTAAATATATTCCACAGTTAATAAGTAAAATAAGTTTAAGAACGGTAAAAAATCGCTCCAGAAAAAAAAAATTAAAAAGATTTGAGCTAAAAATACTAGAAAATAATAATTGTTATTTTGCGAATTGATGATAATCAGCAGATTTCTTTACAGCTAGATGAACCGAAATCGCTATTTTCTCTAGAAAGATCTATTATATATGCTATATGCTCGAATCCAATGATTTTAGCGTTGTTCTGTCGTTATAATGTTTTTCCATGAATTGTTTTCCAAATACTTTGCAATACGAACATTTTTTTTTTTTTTTTTTTTTTTTTGTAAGTTTTGCTTATTCTTGATACTGAGCAAAACAAATACTCTGTTCTTATTGGAGTTATAGGTCGTGTTCTCATTTAGACCGATGTTTAAAAATGATTTTCTAGGCTTGCACCAAGTTCGAGTGCCTCAAAAATTAAGCTGAAAAATAATAGATGAAATTTGTCCTCATCTTTTGGGGAACAATTAAGAATCCTAAAACATGTTAGAATAAATCAGTTATTGATATGTGTAAATATCTTTCTCTATTCCTTCCTCAGATATGTTTAACAGCCCAGGGTCGGCCTTGGCCTTCTCAAGAAGTCTTTTCCAGGCCAGCCTTCTTCCCGCTAGTGTTCTTCAATTCTTAGTTCTCAAAAGTAGGAGATCTTTTTCTAGACCATCAATCCATCTAAGATTTAACCTGCCCTTTCTTCGTGTGCCAATTGGTTGGGCATTGAAGACTTTTTTGGTGGTGCGATATTCGTCCATTCTGACAGCGTGATATTGCCCATTTAATTCGTTATATTTTGAGGAAGTTAACAATGTCAGGTTCTTTAAATGATTGATAGAGCTCGAAATTTGATATCCTTTATCTTCCTCTATTACTTTCTTCAATACTTCTCAATGCTGTCGAACCAAGGGCTGTCCGCCTTGCTAAAAACAAAACCTAAGGAAGTTTCTCTTCTTGGTTCAGCAAAACCAAGCCCTGTACGTCGAGCTGAAACAAAGGAACTCTCCTTCCTTTACAGAAAATTCAGTCCACAACCTTCACGCTCCAAAACCAAAGAACACAATCGCTTTTTCTGTTCGCCCCGTTCGAAAGTCAACTACCATCTCCTCACAAAAATAGCAACCGGCCCCGCAGGTGCGGAGAATTTCGCCAAATACCCAATAATCTATCACGACAGTAAAGTATGCATTTATATGAAAAATGAGACTGGCTTTTTTTAAACCGTGCTGTTTACATTCCGTATCGAAGAAAGTTAAGCGTATGTAGGTATAGATTCGAACCGGGCACCTTCCGTTCCGAACGCCAGTACTTTATCGATCACGCCAAGACGATCGTCTTCGCGTAATGTCTAAGTACTGGTTTTTACTTAGATACCGCTACACGTATATTGTGCATACATGGCGTCAAGCAGGCATGGGATGAGAGCGGGGTTAATATCAGTTCTGGGAAAAAAAAATTCCATAACACTTGATTAAGTGAGGATTAGCATATTTTTGAAAATATAGGAAATTCACACACCTTCCATTACATTATTAGGTACGGTGGTGACCCTGAATTTCACAATTTTACACTGATTTTTTTTTCACTAACATCATATCGCCGTGCTATTAATGACACTCATAAATCAAAAAAAGAACTTGACTGTTTTAGTTAAAATTAAATTATTTTGTGACTGAGAAACTGATGTCACCTCACTCCGATTCTCCATAAAAAGAAAAATATTACATACTACTGCCCTTCGGCAAGTTATTTCAAAAAATGACCCATTTAGTTAAGATTCCAAAATAGTACAATACTTGGTATTTTTCTATCCATAACAATTATTGGCAATTTTTTTACAAAATGACCTCGTTTTTTTAAAAAAAAAAACTCTATCTTAAGTGTGTAGCTCAAACTAAGTAACACACTTAAAAATAAAACGGAAGATATTTTTTTTTTTTTGTAATACTTTAATGATTGAAATGATCGAAATGTTTGCCTTTAACACGAATATGGGCTGTGCACCATTTTAAAAGCACAATAATTGTTATGGATAAAAAAGTAGCAAATGTACCATTTTGGAATTTTAACTAAACGGGCCTTCTTTTGAGTAATTTGCTTGAGGTCAGGTGCAATCAGGGGCGTAGCTACCGCCGTATCAATGATACAGCAACAGGGGCCCCAACATGTGACTTGGGTCTGTGATTAACACCGCCGGTCATGTTAGATCACGTTAGTGAAAAATTCACTGTAAAATTGTGGAATTTATTATCACCACAGTGGCGCACACAACTGGGGATGTTCACGGGTCCGGATTCTTCCTCTCATTACCCTTGAATTTTTTTTCGATTGATGATAATCCTATGTATTATATGGTATGTAAAATTTAATTAAATACAGCGAAATCTGAAATACATTTTCGTGTTAAAAGAAATTCGTGTACAAGGATATTGCAAAAAAAAAGAGAAGAAAAAAATATATATATTCAACAAAATTAAATTATTCAAGTTCATTTTATTTACCATAAATATGCATATCATTTTATTTACAAAGATATATATCAGTTTATTTACACAGATACATATGCATATAATTTTATTTACATTGATATATATGCGCAAATATGCAAATCAGCTTATTTACATAGATATATATGCATATCATTTTATTTACATATATATGCATATCATTTTATTTACATAGATATATACTTATCTTTTTATTTACCTAGATATATATGCATATCATTTCATTTACATGCATATTAATAAAAGTCAATGAAACAAAAATATTCACAAGAACTTGAAGAAATTTTATGTACAAAATTTAACAATTCCAAAATCTTGACAGATTTCCGTTTTTGTCTTTTGTTTTTGATCAACAGACTTAAGAAGCTCTATCTTCATTTTAAGCGGAATAGAAGTTTGCTTTCCACTTGAGTACTTTGCCATTGTGCTCATAAAAAAATTCTTCTAAAACAGAAGAAGAAAAAAAGAAATATGAACCAAACTCACTGATTTTTACTCACACTATGATGTACTCGTCACCGAATTCCAAAGCCACCTGATGAGATATTAGCTGTTTTTTGTGTGGCTTATGTAGGGGTGGAGGGTATAAGTAGCTTAAATAAATAAAATTGGCTCGTGTCATGCTATTCCGAGGATATTTCAAATCAAAGTTAGCCTCCTTCCTGCGAAACATGTGAAATCACCTCTCTTTCATTTCACACCCCTCTTGAATCTCGCCGTGTTTTCTGTATTTTGTTCATTCTCAGAAGGGAAGTTTTTTCGTTTCGAGGTAAGAGAAAAAAAAAATGTATGAAAATACATAGTAGTTTGTTGGGGGACCGCTGTATTTTATCTTGTTAACCTATATTTCGTCCAAAACAATTTCGCGTTAAACACATGTCACTGTATTTGTAATCAACAATTTATTTTATTAATTAATGCTAATTTTTTTCAATAATTTATTTTTTACGGTTTTTCGCTCTCAAAATCGACAAAATCAAAATAATACATTAGGCGTCGTATTGAGGTATGATATGTGTATAATGGTGGACTTTCGACCCTGGACCCCCCGTGAAAATTTTTTTGTGTACCACTGGTTGTCACAGTACCTAACCATGCAATGGAGGGTGAGGGTGTCAATTTTCTACATTTTCAAAAACATGCTTGTTCTCGTTCAACCAAGTGAGACGGAATTTTTTATTCTGCTTGACGTTGAGTTTCAGGACACCTGTATGTGCTATTTATGTGATGTTGGGGGAGGGGGGAAATATGTAGAAATTAAGTTCGAAAGAAGCATGAGCAAAAGCTCAGATTTTCATCCTCAATGATTACAAATAATAATCCATGAAATGAAATCACTATATCGGAACTTGTATTCCATATATATCATCATTAACTTATGTTCCTTTCTAGAAAGATATTGTTTGAAAACAATGAACAATTCCTGTTATTTAAGTTTATTTCATTATTAATAAAAACCAAATAATAGCACTGAAATCGTTCTAAACGTAATTTACTTTTCGTACTACCGAATGATTTTGCAAGTTATACGTAAGTTAACTTTATTTCAAGGATATCAATCAATTCTAGGAACGTTTCCGTAAGTGTGTCGCAAAATCGAGAAAGTTGAAAATTTCTGATTAAATCAGATAATTTTCAAAAGATTTTCCACACAACAAGGAAATTATGCTTACAAAATGTGCAGTTCGCTGTTCATAAATTGAGCCGTTTATTTTGAAAGTGACATAAATCAATTTTTAGTAAAAGAAATCAAGTTAATGATAACATTAATTACAATTTAACCAGAGGCGTATCAGCCGTATCAATGATACGGATCCACCAAGCTTCAGGGTACCCAAAATGTGTAAGAAAAATCGTAAAATATTGAGAGCTCAGCAAAAAGGGCCTTCAAGGAATTTAGACATGGGGCTCTCTCTCTCTCTCTCTCTCTCACTCAGGACGCCAATGAAATTAAAGTTATTTCTTCGTTTAAAAAAATTGCGCTTAATATGTTAAGTACTATTGAGATTTAGTTCTAGAGAAGTTTTTATAAACATGTTAAAATGAAAACCCTTAAATATCTCGATTTACAAACAGTGACTTATTCCACTTTCAAAATAAACGGTTTAATTAGTCGAAAATAGTTGGAAATTTGAATTTTATTAAATACATACTCTCGAAGAATTTTAGTCTGTGTATTGATAGAAAGTAAAAAATGCAACTGCATTTTTTTTTTCAAAAAAAGCTGAAAGGAAGGAAAATTACATATAGTGCTATACAATCTCTAACTTAGTTAAGAAAACCCCCCAAATTCTCGACCTTCTTTCAAAATTCAAAACAGCAAACTCAGATGAAGAAAAAACCTGCCTTCTGGCAGAAGCTATTATGAACAATATTTAAATTTTAAATTTCCCTATTCTTATTTGTAATACTTAATTTTCTCTCTCTCTCTCTCTCCCCTTAACATTTTAAAATTCTCTCAATTATTATTCGAATCTATATCCTTTCAATATTTTTAAATTCACTTTCTATCACAAAGTACATGATTTAACTTTTAAAAGCTCACTACCATCCTCCAATCAAAGATCACTTCCCTAGCCAACGTCTCTTGCACTACCATTGGTCCTCCTCACCTGAAGCCACGCCTCACTCTTCAAGCCCAAGTTCTCAAAACCAAGAACATCAGAATCCCAGATAGAGGATAGAAGGCTGCTTGCGCAGCCTAGATTCCTGTTGTCAAAATCATCCGTCAATCATCCGTCACATATAGTGCACGAATTTTTTAATGAATACAAGTGAAATATACCGTAAAATCCGGTGTATAACGCGCACCTATACCTTCCAGCTGCATTTTTTAATTTTTAGGTATATTCACCGTATAACGCGCACCCCTTTTTTTACGAAGAAATCTGAAATATTAGTATATATTGCTCTTATGTTCTGAAGTCATTTATTCGAAGTATTATTCCAAATTTTTTGAAAAAATTGTATACTTCTCTAGAGTTACATCTCTTTTAGTTCATAAAGCAAGTCATTTCTTTTAAATAAACAGTATTTCGATCTATGCAGAAGTAAATTTTTTTTTTATGTTCATCTCTTTTGCTATTTTTAAAGCTATCGTTTTATACCTGGCGTAGGTGGCGTATAACGCGCACCCTTAAATTTCCATTTTATTTTTTGCGTTAAAAGTGCGCGTTATACGCCAGATTTTACTGTAGTTCTTTTTTGGAAGATGGAAGGTATTACATATTACCAGTGGCGTAACGTACACTTTCCCTTTGCTGGGGAGGAAGATTTTAGGGGCCTCAAAGCCTGACTGATGCCAGGTACGTACCCTTTGTAAAATCTGGCTTGGGGCCCCAAACCTGACTTTGCAGGAGGGGGGAGGGTCTAATATTCTAATAACTTCTTCTTTATAAGCGTAACAATCTGATGCAGGTCTTGGCTGCCTCCACAGCTCACTTCTTCCAATTCCAACGATACGCAGCAACTCTCTGCCAGTTTTTAATATTTAGAGTTTTTAAGTCATTTTCAACATCATCTATCCCCCTTGTTGGTGGTTTTCTTCTTGTTCGAGATTCCATAGGATTCTTAAATGTGTAAGATCTGGTCTGGTTGTTTTCAGGGCTTCTCCAGATGTGGCCGAGCCATCTCAATCTGTTACTTCGGATGACTTGAGTAACTTGAGGTTCTATTCTAATAAATCCAATGCATATTACTAAAGTGACCAGTCATCCTCCTTTAGGGAGGGCAATCCTTTTTTTAGGTTCTGTCCTTCCTCGAAAAGTGTCCTACTTGTCCTCCTTTTCAATATTTTAAAACAGATCTGTTAAACCATGCATTCAGAGATGCGAAACCCAACTGTCACGCGTCATGTGCCAGTACAGTAGGAATTATCAAAGACAATAATGTACACTGCTGTTTGTAGAAAAATGCAACACCATGAAGGAACCACCAGAATTAAATGAGCTTTGCAGCAAATATCAATTATAGGTTGTTACGTAAAATTGTAAAGTTTCAGAGCCACCACACATGTGTGGCGTGCGCAGCACCATCTGAACTAATGCTGGAAGGGTATAAATACAGGGCTGTAGCAGAACTTTGAAAATAGTTAATGCTTATTTGTTAGTGGCGAACGTTTAGTAAGCACCTAAGTATGCCTCCACGACGAAATAAGGAGAAATTTCAACAGCTTACGGAGTTTGAACGGGGGAGGATTATCTGCCTTCGAGAAGGAGAATTTTCCTATCACGCAATAGGAGCTCGTGTGCAGCGGAACAATTCCATAGTGATGCGAGTTGGGAAGCAGTGGACCGACGAACACCGAACAACTCGAAAAACTGGCAGTGAACGACGGAAGGTGACGTGTCCGCATGCGACGGTCGACACCTGCTCTTCATGGTGGTGAATGACCGTACAGCTTTCGCCAGGCAGTTGGCAGCACGTTGGTCTACTGCTACAGGTGTACTAATGTCGGCTTCGTCAATTCGTCGACATCTGCTGCACCATCGATTGCGTGCAAGGGTGCTTTTATACAGGAACCCCTTCGCGGGAAACCATCGACGGCTCCGTCTGATATGGGCTCATGAGCACAGAACCTGGCAAGCTGATTGGCACTAAGTTGTCTTTTCAGATGAATCACGCTTCAGTTTATGGGACCAGGATAGCCACATTCATGTTAGACGCTATGCCGGTGAACGCTGCCTTCCAGGGTGTGTTATAGAACAACATAGTGGCATAACACCTGGAGTTATGGTTTGGGGTGTGGTTTCGTATCATGGATGATCCAATTTACTACGAATTGAGGGTAATCTCAATAGCAACAGGTACGTCCGTGAAGTACTACAGCCCGAAGTCGTTGCCTTCCTTTAAGGCATCCCTGGAGCTATCTTTCAGCAGGATAATGCACGCCCACATGTTTTAAAGACTGTTCGAGACTTTTGTTCAGCCCAACGCATGCAACTTCTTCCTTGGCCTGCTTATTCGTCGGATATGTCGCCTATTGAGCACGTGTGGGATTTGGTTGGTCTGCGTCTCGCTCGTGATCCGCGTCCTGCAGCTTCAAAAGACGAACTTTTGCTGCGCATACAAACAATATAGAATTCTCTTCCACAAGCAGACATTCAAAATCTGTTTCACTCCATGCCACGTCGTATAGCAGCATTTATTGCAGCGCGTGGTTGCTTCACCAAATATTGATTTCGGACACTTAATATATATATATATATATATATATATATATATATATATATATATATATATATATATATATATATATATATATATTGCTTTGAAATTTTCGTCATTTATTTGTAGTAATACAACTTGTTTCTGCATTAAATTTTATTTAATTCTGATGATTCCTTTATGGTGTTGTATTTTTTATAAACAGCAGTTTATTTTGTACATATTCCGGCATCTCTTTTCCATAAAATGATTCAAAAGATTGATGGTGAACATATTTGAGCTACAGAAGTTAGTCTTATTTTGAATAATTTTGTTCTTCAAAAAATTCAGGATTTGAAGAAAAATTTATTCTTTTAATAATAAGAAAATTGTCAACCTTAGAAGAATCAAATCCGAACATAAAGGAAAAGTTTATCAAAGAAGTGTAAAATTTTTGCCAAACATGTTTCCAAAATGTCGAAGAATGGTCTGAAACAAATATCACAGGAAATAACAGTTTTCAATGGTGTTTTTTGACTTTATCACAAGTAAACTGGGCAGATATAAAAAATGTGTTGAGTTTTTCTCGAAAGAAATGTCCGATATTACAGTTGGTGACAACTGTCTTTTTGAAGAAATTAGAAGACTGAATGTATCTTTAAATTCTGATAAATTAGAACACACACACACAATGGGAAAATCAGCATGTTCAAATTGGTAAAAGATGGATTGAAATATTTAGGCATTATAAAAATGGACACATTCCATATGAAAATTTAGTTATTCTTGTTGAATTTACGTTGTGCTGTCCTGGAACTAATGCAGTAGTTGAAAGAGTTTTTTTCAATTGGTAATGATTTTTGGACAAGTGAGAAAACAAGATTGATTATTGATATTTCAGCTGTAGCACTTACCGTAAAGATCACTATGAAGGATATTTCTTTCTCTTAGAAATTTCTGGTGTATTTACAAAAAAAAAAATTCCTTCAATGGAAAAATACTCTTTTAAATAAGTAATTAAAGTGGATGTTAGCGTAATTAGAGCATTTTTGTTTGAATTAATAGAATGTTTTATGTATTTATATTGTAATTTTTATCTTTTATTTTTGTTCTCCTTTTCATTGTAAAAAAATTGGTTATCTTAATATTACTCAGTTTAAATTTGCAATTCCCCGTATTTGTAACGGTAGTAATAGCCGCGAGTCATGTTAGCATGCTCTTAGCCTTTACTATTGTAGTCGAGTTATAATTTTGGTGCTTTTTTGACACGATTTTATAAGTTTCACTTGTATGAAACGAAATCTTTGAATTCGATTTTTACCCACTTTAAAAGGTCAGATTAAATCGAAATTTTGCACACTTGTCAAAGACCGATGACAATACGATAATTTTACAATTTTGTTTCATTGTCCTGATCAGGATAGTCAGGAATAAGGATTTTGAGATTTGGCGACTAATTCATTATATCGTTTCCAGATTTGACGACTAAAAGATTAATACAACCCTATAATAGCCGAAAACGTTTGCGTCTGCCATTTTTTACCGTAATATAAACAATTTTCCAGCTTTTATGGAACTGGAAATAAAAAAAAATTAAGAAAAGATTCATGCAAATGAAAGAAAAAATATTTATGTTTTAACCCAGCGTTTCTCATACTGGTGTGTGTGTGTGTGGGGGGGGAAGATATCGAAAAGTCCAAAATAAAAGATGTAAAATAATTTTTAATTTATTGAAATGAAGCAAAGAAAAAACATTCTGACAGGATAAATCATAAAATGCATATTCACACTCGATCAAACATCATTTATTGCTTCATTTTACCAAAAGAGATGAGAATTGATTCAGAGGTCACCGGATTAAAATATAATAATAATTTCTCACAAACTCTTCGATTAAAAAAGTGTACTTTTGCGTATAATACTGATGCAAGTTTCAGAGAGAATATTGAGCTCTTTTAGTGAAAAATATCATTGATTTAACACCTTTCGCATGAAATATTTGAAACTTAGCTCTTCCAGAATTCCTTTAGTTGGCTGATCCTACATTTTGCAAACCAGGCCGTATCGACGCACTGATAGTATGCCAATGGGTATTCCAGATTCTAAAAAATGGCGCATTTAAAATGATCATAAATCAATTATCAATAAATAACAGTTTAAAAAACTAAAAATGCATGCTTTTATTGTAGATCGAACTAAAAAATGAAAAATAAATTATTGTTTAAACAAACTAAAAAACGCGCTTTTATGTAAAATCGAACGAAAAAGAATAAAATGGTTAACGAGAAAATTAATGTCATTGGGGTAAAAGCGTGGGGTCAACTGTTATAATTCCTTACTAGCTCTAATGCGAAATGCTGAGATAGTGTAAAAATGTAATACAAAGCACCCCCACACTTTTACCCCAATGACATCAATTTTCTCGTTATTCATTTTATTCTTATATTAAGAATTATATTTTTACTTTTTAGTTCGATTAAACATAAAAGCGTGTTTTTCAGTTTTTTTAAGCTATATTTTGTTTAAAATACGTTACTCTAAAATATATTATTATGTAAACATTTTTTTTCTTTTTTTTAATTTGTTTTGAATAGTTGTGGGAAATTTCCACTTGAACATTCTTTAGAGGGCGCTGGCAACTCAGCCACCAGCGAGTTGACGAAGGAGAGATGGGAATTCAGCGAGCGGACTCTAAACGCGGAGGGCGATGATCCGGGGCTGAAGAAAGAGCGACGAGAACGGTGGCCGAGTAGGGACCCACCACCCGTTGTTCACAAGAGAGACACACACACGCGTAGGTCACTCTCAACACTATCGTGAAGATTGAGTGTCATCAATTGTACTAGAACTGTCGTTAAGAGCCAGAGGTGTTTAATCGAATTGTAAATATTTTATTGTATGTGTTAAACGTCTGTCGTAGAGATTAGAACTGTGTCTTTTGTCCAGCATTAAACGTTAGTTTAGCAAAAAAACGAGTGTGATCATTGAATACCCCCAGAACTGTACCATAATCCCACATATATACAAATGATCTAATGACTATAAATTTTCAAATCTTCATAATAAAGTGACTATATAAAAATCTTTTTTTTTTATTTTTGAATTTTAGTGTGATGATACAAATCAATTCTAAGCCATTCTTTAAATTTTGTCATCTTCACTATTTTGAAGCAATATTTAAAAATACACGCGTAAACTGTCTCGTGTGTTGATAACAGTGAAAACGATTTTTGTTCTCTTGAAAAAAAAAAGTTTTGTAAAATTAGAATTATTTAGTAATATAAGATGAAAAAAGTATCAAAATTCATTTACGCTCAGAAAAAAATGTTCTCAGACCATCGTAAAGTTAATGTGAACACTTACTTCATAACCAGCAAATTGTTCATTACAGTCTATTTTAATAAATACTTTTACATCACATTAATTATTTCCATTCGGATAAAGCGAAGAATTGATTTAGAATCATTCTTTATGTTCCTTTAGCACTCAAGCTATTGCTCATTACTCAAAGCCGAAATAAAGCGGGAAAAGATTTACTAGACACACATCTGGTCATCTAACTTATGAGCTAGTCATCATTTTTTAAAAAATAAAAATCTGGAACTATACTATTTTTTTTTAGTATTTTATTATTTTTTTTAAAAAAAAATTCGTTGGCGAGTCATGCAGACGACCTTGTCTGCAATCTCTCGTTTGCAGACATACTACTACTTGAACTCGTCTCTTTGACACTGTTTTGGTTTCAGAAGCAAAACTAAATTAAAGAATGCCTTTAATATTATGATTAATCTAATATTTCACCCTGCCGTCACTTACATTAAAAATAAAATATCTATCATGTTTGCAAGAATCATATTATTTATTTTGAATTATGAGATAGATATAGATAAAAAAAAAAACAGTAGCAGTCGTGGGACTGCCGATAGAAGTGAAAACGGAACTATTAAGTTGAGAGTAATTAAAACTATATGCAAAAATTATATGAAATTTTTTATGTTTTATTTATTAGTTACATATGATGGGTTAAACAAATCATGAACAAAATATATATACAAAGTGGTTGAAAAAATAATTAATATACAATTATCTTAATTATACATAGTATTTGTATTTACACGAATTTCAATGAATTCAAGTTTGAACATTATTTTCATTATTTACATCATTGTCATCATTAATTTCGACAATACTTAGATTATCTGTTCGTTCAATCATTTCATTGTATTCTAAAAAAGATACAATAGGTTTATGGTAACTGAAATAAGAAATAAAAATGTTTGATTGAAATTTATCTAAATATCGTATAAAAACAGCATCGATAGTCGTTTTATACTTTGTTGTACTGACTTTTCGATCATTAGACATAGTCAAACCTAATGTTTCATTCAAAAATTCAATTAATGATAAATTTTTGTCATCTGCGAAGTTAATATTAAAGTCTCCGCTTAATATCATAGGTATGTCGTCAAATTTTTCACCAAATCTTTTTTCGATTAATTCAGAACCTTCTTTTGTGTAAATCATTAAATTTTCGAATAAAAATTGTTTTTTTCTCGTGGGATTAAGGATCTAAACAAGTATAAAAAATAGAAATTTAGAGATTTTAATTATGTTACAATATTTTTTCTAATAGTGAAATTAAATTATATAAGTTCATAAATAATTATTTGGCAAAAAAATAACAAAGCACGTATTTTATATCTAACAAATTACACAAACAAATAATAACTTCGTAAAATTGAATTTTACAATAAATGAACATATTTCATAAAATCTAAAATTATTATAACATTTTTTTAATTTTTCCAATTTTAAAATCCACGAAAAAATTTTATCAAATAACTAGAAATCTATTTTACCACGCTAGTAAGATAAATCTTATACCGTAATAATACTCATTTCATGATGAAGAGGTTAAATATTAAAAACATAATTAAAATGAATAATGCTAAATTTTAAATACAAATATTCGTACAAATATTAAAAATGTTTAAAAATATATTCGTTGTTTTCATTATTCATTTATCTGTATAAAAATATTAATATGTTTCATACTCACTTTTATACTGAAGTCAATGAATTTAAATTCAATAAATAAACAGTAATCCTTCAATTAAATAATTACAATAATAGTCAAATTAAAAATTCACTTAAATAAACAAAATCCAGTACACACAAGTTGAACTTCCACGTGGTCAATTTAACTTTACTTATGTATATAACTACACTCTAATACTTAATGTACAACGCGTCACATTTACAATTACAGATGTACTGCTACTATAACGTATTGGTGACGTGACTCACAAAATTATACTTATCCAAAAAGCGTCCAACGCGCACATAATACAGTCAGAAATAGTCGATGTATTAGTGTATACGTGTACACAGGCTACTGCGCGTGCGCTAGTCTGGCTCTCCATAGCTATAGATATACTATTATCATTAGCATGTCGGTGACGCGAACCGAGGATTTTACCCTCTACCAAAACGCTCAACGCGACTAAAGAAGTTTTCACTTCAAAAAACTTCGTTTATATTTTAGAAATTCGAACGTGTTGAAGGATAATATCGAAGACGTTTCATATTATATTTTTGTGGTCACCATACTAAATACAGTTTGATTTCACTAAATTTTTCTTTCTTTTTTTTTTTTCATATTTTGCATATAATACTAATATATTTGCAAACCACGATAACTTGTTCAGTAAAATTTCCTTGAAACATGACACTTTTTAATATATTGAACTGGAAGTGTTTGTGTTTTTCCAACTTTTCTGTTTGTGTCGTGTGGTGTGTTTCTAGCAGGGCCGTAGCTATCGCGTATCAATGATACGGAGTCCCCAAGCTACGGAGGCCCCAACATGAGTAATTACAGTGCTTCTAACATGGCTCCCATTCCTAAAAAAAGGCCCCAAAGGAATTTTTGATACAGAGCCCCCTCAGAGCTAGCTACACTAGTGGTTTCTGGACTTATTTCTTTTTCAGCAACTGACACGTAGACTTGGAACAACACAGATGGATTTTTTTCCGTTACAGTGCAACAGTATGAAGCAACTTCTCTATTAAAAATGGGTGAGTGCAAATTAGTTATTGTACACACACCGTGCTTTTCTAAAAATAATTTTATGTATTTTTGTTTCAAAATTAGCGTATTTTTTTTCTCCGTCTTTTTCACAAACTAATACCACGACAGAGCTTTAAAACATTACCATTTTCTTTTTACGTTAGATTCGTAAATATGTTTTAATGGGGTTCACCACATGTAATGTTTTCAAAAAATCAAAAAAAGTTTTTTTTTTTCATAAATTGTTTTTTCAACATGTCTAGAGTACGGTGGTAAAGGGATTTCTTAAAATTCGAAGTCGTTATAAAGAATCATGTGTTAGAAGAGCAGCTGTTCGTAGTGTTAAGTTGAGATTTTCATTGTTTTGATCGGTCTTGGAACGCGATTTTCTCAAAACTGTGTTTTTCCTCCATCATATCTCAAGAACGGTTTGACCGAATGAATTCAAATTTATAGGGTAAACTCAGCACATATATACGCGCTAAATGTGTGTGAACTACGATAATTCTAAAATTCAAAACAAAGACATTAAAAAAACCCATAAAATTCGAAACTTTTTCTCTTCAGGAGTCTACCAAACATTCAATTTTTAATATTTTCAATTGAGAGTAGTTCATTTGGTGCATTTAATCTTATAGATTAAAACGCCTTTAATTTTTTTTTATTGGTCGTCAAAAAAAAAAAATCCCTAAAAATGCTTAAAAAACAGGTCGTCACATGGGTGAACTCCCTTAATTCATATAATTATTAATATTACAAAAGTATATTTTCTCTCAATATAAATTTTTCATTTCCTATTTTCTGATCGAAAGCTATATTTGGTTTAATAGAATCTATTGTTTTCATAATTCTTTAATATTTTTATTTTTTGCAATTCTTTCTTCAATATTTGCCGATTCTTATTACTTACTAGAACGAAACGGTTTTTTAAGATTACTTGATCATGAATTCTTCGAGATATTTTATGGACAGAATTTTTCTCCCGTTTCTAAAGAAGGTTCCAGAAAATACAAGTCTTCTAGAAGAGAATTTCTGCACCTTTTCCATTTCCTTGTTTTGATAATGATTTGATTATTTTTAACCGTTTTTATAAATTTACATTTTCACAGTTTTGCGGGTTTTTTTTAATTATTGAAATTTTATGTATTTTGTCTGCATAATTTCTATATATGACATGTTGCTGATATCACTATAGAGACTTTATTTTTTAGGAATATGAAGAGCTGTGGTTTTTATTCAACAGTTTGAGTACATAACTTTTTTTTAATATGCTTGAGACGGGGCTTTACCTTGTTTTCATACTAATCCTCTTGGGGAATCTTTGGGGCCAGAATTAAGTTATTTCACAGCCAATCCTCTCAATAAGAAACGGAGATATTCAGATTAGTTAGTAGATATCTAGTGAAGGTTTTGTAATCGCAAAAGGAGAAGGAGAAAGGATGCCGAACGCCGTGAGCTGATGGCATAATTATAGAACTTAGAAACATAATTATAGAACTTAGAACATAATTATAGAACGGGCAGTCAAAGAAATTAAAGAAGATTAAGATTCATAGGATAACTTTGCTTAAAGTTAAGCGGTTAGGATTCCAGGCGCTTATTTACATAAAATTTACGGATACGTTATATCACTCCTGATTGCATTCCTATAGTATATCTTTTGCGTCCTGGGCATGTGCCTAAGCGAAAAAACGAGCATGAGGTTACGTAATTACTCTTTCTAAGGAGAAATATGAGTATCAACAAATTAAAATCGGTGTAAAAATCTCGATTATTGCATTTCAATAAAAAGTATTTATAACATATTAGATTTGAAAGGGAAAAAGTGTCTAGCAGAAAGTAAAAATGTGAAAACGGGACCGCGAAACTTCATCCTAAGACTGCTCAAACGCAGTCAACTATCAAAAAAGTGATCATAAAAGAAAATCCGCCGACTGAAAGATTCAGTGCATCGAAATTAGAAATGTCGGTAAAATCCTAGGACGACCCACTGCTGTTTTTGGCGCCAAAAAGCGCCAAATTGAAGGTTTTCAAAAAGGCGTCAATGACGAAAAACTCTTGGGAAGCGCATGCGTCAGCGGAGGGGGGAGAAGGGGGGATGAAATGGGCGTTTCGCAAAGATGAAATCGAATAAATACATTAAATTAATTATATAAAGAAAAAAAACGGAGAAAGCAATGAAATTCATTTTAAAAAAGTATTCTAAAACCAGTGTGTACAACATGATTTACATTTTTAAAAAAGGGCGAAAGGGGCGTTTCGCAAAGATAAAATCGAAGAAATACATGAAATCAATTTTAAAAAATGTTAAAAAGCACTTACCTTACGCTTGCATTTCGTCATGATCTGTTGGTGGATACACCCTTGCGATGGATGCAAGGAATTTATGAAAATTCTCATTCACCAACTTGTGATCGTAAGATCGCCGCCACATGTCTTATTAACTTTGTCATATTCTTATTAACTTTCAAGTCATTCACCACGAACGCATTCATGCTCTTGCCAAACCAATATCTCGTCAAACGCAAGATAATAGTTATAGCAAGTTTGCTTTCGCTAAACCAAGTGCCCTTTCTCACACTCCGAACGACGTCGTGGCGATTATCTTTCGACTGGTTGCGGCAACGTCATTCGTAGCCGTCAACCGTTCCCTTTCGCTTTTGCAAACGCATATTTTTTTTACACCTCGAACATTCATAACGAGAAGCAATTAAATTAGCTTTCATACACCATTCTAACGTCTCTTTCTTCCCCTATGTGCCCAGGAGCACAAAGAAACCTATCGTAGCCTCACTTTAAAGTAATTTCCTTTCACACGCCATTCTTAACAACAACCGATGGAGAGCAAACCTTCTCCAGCGAAGTCAAATGTCAAAATGACGTTTTTTCGGAAAAGGCGAAAAATGTTGCACTTTTTTTAGGGTTGCCATTTTTTCGGTGATTTGAAAATCCAAATTTTTTGATGAAATGGAAGGGTTACCATATTGTAACCTTTATCGTTCAAAATTTGGCGACCAAAAGTGGGTCCTCCTAGGATTCAACCGAAATGTCTTCCGGAACTGTAATTAAAAGCTTTCATAAGGATTTAAAGTTAAAACAGATGTTTAAACCTAAAGTTCGTCTCTTTTTTTTTTTAAAAAAAAAAGCGAATTGCTGAAAGAAAAGCGAATTGTAGAAAATCATGTTAAAATACCTAGCTTCTGAAAAATGAAAATTTGTGGTAACACTCAATGAAGTATGGGCATATTCAAGCAACTGTAGTAAAAGATCAATTTCCTTTTACTCGACTGATAGGAATGACCGGATGAAATGGCTTCGTCAGTGTACAGTAAAGTTCCCTAAGGGATTCATGATAGTTGCAGAATATTCTAACACAGGCAAATTAAAAATAAAAAAAGTCTCAAGTAAAGCCAACATTAATTTATACTCTACTATCAGCAGAATATTTTAGAACGAATTTTTGAAGAGGAAATTCCAACTTTAAACGGAAAGCACATTTATAAAGTTGAGCTTCATATGGACAAGGCCTCTTGTCACATGCCTAAGTCAACTACCGCTTATTTAGCAAAGAAAGAATCTGAAATAAGAATAAAGTGCATCCCATTTGATGAAATACGTGTAAAATCACCCTACGCGCTACTGCAATGAACTTTTGTGCTTTCGGTTTATTAAAGGAGCCTTAAGAAAATGGCCTCCCAGAACACTGAACGGACTTTGGAAAACTTTTCAAGAGGAATGGAGTAAAATTGGCTTGAGAGTACTAAGAAAAAGCTTACTTTCCTAAAAAAAAAATTCAAGCTAGAGCTATTGTCAAGAATCATGGCTATCATATAGAGTAATTTCCACAAAAAAAAAAAAAAAAAAAACATGCTATTTATTGATAAAAATTAACTATTAAAATCTTTTCCATAAAGTACGAACGAACCAAGGTGTAGCTGTGAATGTAATAATTTAATCATTTAATTTCTTAACTCTCACGCTATCCATCAATTTCCCCGAATGTCGCAATACCAAATTTTTCCATTAAAATTCGAAAATGCTTACGCCTGTCATTTAAACTGGAGTTTTCTTTTCAAGTTGTGATAAACATTTCCATTAAAGTGTGAAGGAGGTCTGGTCATAAGGAAGGTGTGAAGGAGGTCACAAAAATAAGTCTGGTTAGCTAACTAAAAGGAAAAAAAATCATATACAAAAAAATGAAGAAATGTGTCTTAAAATAATAAATAGATTAATATTGAGATAATTGTAAAAAATAAGAAGAAATCACACACATACACGAACAAATAAAAATTAAAAAATAGATATATAAAATACACTCATGTCCATAAATTAAGAGTAATTCAGAATCACATGAAAATAGCACACAAGAGTAAAAAATTTACCTGTTGAATTATCACTCACATCTTCAAGAATAATGTGCAAATTACAGGATGTCACCAAATGACGTCAATAGTACGTCACAATGACGAGACTGTTAGAGAGGGGCATATAAAGAATGGTGACAAAGAAGTAAAATTGCTCACAAGCGTTCTGTAAGTTTCTCAGGGCACAAAGAACGCATATGAAGGATTTTTTTACGTGGTAGAATTATCAGCTAGCGTACTCAGATAGAAGTATCCAAGGAACTTGGAATTGCCCAAATTGTCGTCTCTAGTTTTGGCAACGATTCAAAGATGGCGAAAATATATGTAGATGTTACAGTTCAAGTTGTCTACGAGTTACAATGCCAAATGAAGACCGGTATTGGTATAATTGACAAAAGAAGCAAACGGAGCACAACAGGCAAACTGTCTCGTCAGCTACCTGCAGCCGCAGGCGCGACAGTTTCAAGGTAAACCGTGTAGAGACGTTTGGAACATATTGGTGTATACTTTCACACGCCTGTCAGATGTATAAAGGTCACGACAACTCACTATCGCCAGCGGTTAGCCTGGAATAGAGAACATGCAATGTGGATATCGTCACTGTGCGCTTGTTTGATGTTTTCCGACGAGTTCAGGTTTAGCTTTTTCTGTCTGATTCACGTCGGACTTTCTTATGGAGAACGCCACGTACCACTTACCACCAAGACATCACTGAACGATTCTGTTGCGGTAGTAGGGTATTGCTCGTTATGGGGGAATTATACTGGGCTCCAGAACGGAGCTGCATGCCCAAATCAGAACCATGACGGAAAAAATATTCTGAAATAACATGCACGTTTTTTTAGGGGTGCCATGAGGGCAGAAACTTTGTTTATGAATGATAATGCAGAATAATTGCTGCAAATAGATGTTTTATGCATTGAAGAGATATTTAAGATTCAGTTTTCTCAAATTAAGAACTAAATTGCTTCTTTACAAGTCTTATAAGATCTGTCCTGACTTATGCATCAGAGACTTGGCCATTGACTTTACGTGAAGCTTTGGAAATTTTCGAGAAAAAGATCCTACACTGCATTCTTGGTGGGATCCAAGTGAATAGATCATATAGAAGAAGATCCAACTTAGAACTATACAAAATTTACAAACAGTCTTATATTGTAAAATTTTTCAAATAACAGAGACTTAAATGGACTGGTCATCTTGCTAGAATGAATGAAGACCGTAGCTGCAAGAAAGTCTTTCTGGCAAAGCCCATGGGAGATAGACCTCGGGACAGACCCCCGTTAAGATGGATTGACTGTGTCGAAACATAAAAATTTTCAAGGTCAAAAACTGGAAAACAGTTGCCAAAAGTAGAGAGGCTTGGAGAAAACTTCTGGAGAAGGCCAGGGCCCACCTAGGGCTGTCGAGACATTGAAGAAGATAATGCGCGTTCTCACCGAGCACACATCGTAAACAAATGTCTTCAATTTGAGGATGTCACCCATATAGAATGGCCTGCATTCTTATCTGATTTGAAATCGATAGAACACGTGTAGGATATGCTTGGCTGACGAGTTGCAGCCTATCAACCATCTCTTACATGTGAACCAGAACTTAGGAGAGCATTGCTTGTTAGTAAAGTAATCTTCCCCAAGACCAGCGCGATAGTTTGGTACTCAGCAGACCTAGGCGTTATACGAGCTGCATTTCACAGCATGGAAAGACCCGATGCATTAACCATCTTACCAAATCATGCGTTAAGTTTTTGTAAAGGTAGTATTTTTTAATAATTTCTTCTATGAGCAAAATTCATAGTTTTTATAAATGGTATCGTACATGCACACTATCTCTTCTGTTCTTTATCGCTTAATAAATAGACTTTATGAATACTTCATGTTTGTTTTGTTTTCGAACTTTTATTTGCAAAAGCTCTGACATTATCCTTAATTTATGGACATGAGTGTAAATATGAAATACCCAGAAACAGACGATGAGATTAATAAGTGCAGCGCACTTTTAAGTCTTTAAATCACAGCATATTTAATTGTTCCATTTAAATTTTTACGAATATTTATGTGTGTGTGTGCAAGGAAAAAAACTTCAATCGAATAAAACACTAAAAATAAATTTTTCATTAGTGTAACATATATTTTTTAAAATTGAATTCATTGTTGGTAAAAGCAAGCGCGATTGGTAACAAACAAAACTGAAAAGTTAAACTGATCAATTTCTTGCCAGCTGACACTACAGTTCCTTAGGTGTGTAAAAAACTTAATAGTTCTAAAAATTTCGATAGAGATGGTATAATAATTTTAGACGAATATTGTTTTTTATTTCGAGGGAAAACGTTCAGAATGGATATTTCTGATAATTTTTATATCTAGTTTGGGATACACTGTCTGGAAATAAAAAAAAAAAAAAAAACTTTGAGATTAATTTCCCTTTGTTTTGTAGAAATGGTAAATCTTGTTTATGAACAGCTGAATAACAGATGTTTAGGATAGTCTCATAAGCATAGTCGCATATATAAAAATTACTGCTAACACGCAATATTTGACTCTTCATTTCATTTGAAGATAATATTGAGTTACATTTTCCAGAGTAAATACTATTATTAGAAATATACTTCCGTGTTCCATTTATTGTAACAAAAACAGGTGTTCGAATGCTTAGTCTCAGTTTCTACGTCAACCATCATGAACTGTGCCCAGTGAAATAATATTGAAGGAATGTGCATTTTTGATGATATATAATTGACGAGCATGAAATTCGGTTATTTATTTAGAGTATTGCCATTTTAATTGAAGAATTTTTCGAAAATGACTATGCTTATTGTTTTTTAATGTTACGCTAAATTTGAATTTTATGTAGAATTTGTAAATATTTAACTGTCGTAAGCCAAAATTTCCAAGAAGTCTTTAAATACTGAAAAGTATTATCAAGTATTATAGCATTTAATTTACATTAATATATTTCATTAGTAAAATGTTACGATGAAACTTGGAATTTAATTTTTTATCAAACATTAAAAATTTACCAATGTAATAATTCTAATTTTATTTAATTAAGAATTAGGAATTGGAAACTTGAGACGATAAAAGAAATATTTACGTATTTGTTTATATTAAATCACGTAAAATAAAAATGTTGGATTAAGAATTAATTTGACTCTAGGCAAAAGAAAATATCGTCTGCTGGTAATGCATTTATTTCATTTCTAGCATTTTAAAAATAACGTTACTTGTTTCAAATAAGAATTTATACTGAAAAAGCAATTTTTCAGAACTATTCAATGCATATATTTTTTAAAAAAATATATATGATAGACAATGGATTGAATTCTATTTTTTAATTAGATTTCATCAAGTTATTTGATATACGTGTAGAAAATGCAGTAGGAAATGGGGGAAAAAATGTAATGAAAATATTTTGCCTCTCATATTATTTTATTTATCTTGGACGTATTTTTTAATTCTTCAACACAAGTGAAGCTTATCTGAGCTCTTTGACGGTCTTTAAACTGCAACACGATGGAAATCTGGTTTCAGAGTAAACTGTATAACAAATCATTCAACGTCCAACAGATATTTATCTTTTTAATTCTGTGAAATGTTTTGAGAGTACGAGTATCTCATGATCTTTTACATTTTATATAAGCAATGTTAGAGCGTCAGATTTCAAATAAAATAATTTCTGTAATGTATCTTTATTTATTTATTTATTTTAGTAAGAAGTGAAGGGAATGATGTACAAAATGTGAAAGCTAGACAGGTTTTTCTATTTAATG
Organism: Trichonephila clavipes; assembly: GCA_019973935.1. Taxonomy (NCBI): domain Eukaryota; kingdom Metazoa; phylum Arthropoda; class Arachnida; order Araneae; family Nephilidae; genus Trichonephila; species Trichonephila clavipes. The sequence goes on from BMAU01018798.1 coordinate 45,764, forward strand.
ATAAAATCCCAATAAAATATGACTAAGCAGAAATATAGAACGTTTTTATTTTACAATGTGGAAACTGTCATCAAGCAATGCATCGTCACAGAGAATCTATAAAATATTCAAAAACTATAATAAGTAAAATTTATTACATATAAAGTTAAATCCTATATACTATTCATAAATTAAATGACAAAATCTGTTGATTGCGACTCGTACAAACGATTTTTTTTTTACAAAAATATGTTTGTTAATATAAATTAACTACTATGTTTGTCCAGGTAGTGAATTAATAATTGTAAAAGTAATGATTCTACAGAAATGATTCGGATACATCTTTAAAAAAAAACAGATAAACCTGAATATTTTAGAGAAATTTATAAATGTAAGAAGTATCTATATTATAAGAATATAAGTTTATTCTAAACACTTATTAACTATAAATAACATAATTTTGTTTCCATTTGAATTTATTTTTGAAGCATAAGTTTAATGCTTAAGTTACGACAAATCTAAATGTGAAAGGAAATCCTATAAAAGGAAATAGATAATCAAGAACTTTTGAAATTACACTTGATAACAAGGGTAGCTAAGGCTTTCAGTGCTTGGAAACTTGTTAGTTCTCGCGTCTCTTATGACAAGATAAGAACCAAAAGGTTTCCATCATGTTTTTCTGGACATTTTTAAGTTTGAGAACATGAAAACCTACATTTTGGAGAAAATTATTATTATATAATAGGAGGAAAAAAATACCCATTCTTCGCTCGAGGGAAAATATATCAATGGAAATAGAAGGGTTTAAAAGAATTGAATTGAAATATTTTGAATATTTTTGAGTTAACTGCAAACTCAAAGTGGAATTATTCCCTCAGGACATGAAGTTTAAAAAATTAATTTTAACGTTGTTGTTACTAATGCCACCTGTTGTGGAAGTGGTCCCTATGTGTTTTTGTCTCAGGAAACCAGACGAGGATGTTGATACAACTCTTTTATTTCCAAACTCGGTTACTCAGGGAGTATGTCGGAACACTTACGATGGGCACCGTTTCTGCGCTCTCGCTCGTCTGATCTCCCACACACACTCTGAAAAACTTAATTCGCGTTTCTCTTAATACACTTATTCACCACCGCGCGGCGCCCACTGCGCATGCTCGAACATACCCCCCGGCCTTGCAATATTAATATTCAACAATAGCAATACAGTTTCACAATTCACAACAAGTTTCACAAAAATTACACAATTGGTTTCAAAATTATTATATATATAAAAAGGTACTATAAATTTTCAGTAAAAAAAAAAAAAAAAAAAAAAGAAGTTAAAATTACAATAGCACAATTTAAAGATAAACACATAATTTCTTAAATGGAAATTAACCTTAATTATTTACATCTATAGGTAGAATACAGATCTTAGTTATGGGCCTCCTAAATTCTCCGTTCTTTGTTTTAATCCTGACTGTTCTCACTTTACCATCAGAACCATGATAGACCTCAACGACGCGCCCTAAAAGCCAGTTGCAAACTGGTGTAAAATCCTCCTTTACAATTACCATTGTACCACACATTACATTGTCCTTCTCGATCATCCACTTTCCTCTCTGTTGGAGAGTATTCAGATAATCGGTACTCCATTTTTTCCAAACTACCTGAATTACCTTTGTTGTTCTCTGCCAACGGCTTAATCTATTGTCACTAATATTAATTACTAGGGGCTCAAGAATAGAATTAATTGATCTACCAATCAAGAAATGCGCAGGCGTTAATACTTCAAAGTTATCAAAATCATTGGATATTGGTGTAAGGGGTCTGGAATTTAAAATTCCTTCTACCTGGATAATTACTGTTTCAAACTCCTCGTAGGTGAGTCGGGATCTTCCCAGTGCTCGCTTGAGGTGATATTTCACTGACTTTATGCCCGCCTCCCAAAGACCTCCCATATGTGGGGCCCTTGGTGGAATAAAATTCCATTCAATACCTTCCTCAGTGAAATATGCCGCCAGATTTTGATCTGGAAAGTTAAGGGTCTTATAAAATACCTTTAGTTGAGAATTCGCACCAACAAAATTTGTTGCATTATCCGTAAAAATTTTGGAACATTTTCCTCGCCTAGACATGAATCTCTTAAGGGTCGCAATTATTGCATCCGAAGTCAAATCGGAAAGAATTTCTAGGTGGATGGCACGAGTCACAAAGCAAATACAAACACAAACATAAATTTTATTCAAAACGCCCTTTCTCTGGTGTTTGTAAGTTACAAAATATGGACCTCCCAAATCTAGTCCAGTTATACTGAATGGAGGGGCCATATTTACTCTTTCATATGGAAGATTGCCCATTATTTGAGAAGAGGGAATTGGTTTACACTTGAAACACACCACACAAGTATGAACCGTTTTCCTAGCTAGGTTTCTACCTCCTAAAGCCCAAAATCTCAATCTTACTGCATTCAGCAGTCCTTGTGGACCAACGTGAAATAATTTCTTATGCAAAGTTATGAAATATATTTTACTTAATTTAGAATTTTTAGCCAGTATAGCTGGATGCTTTTGGCTGTAGGGTATGGAAGCTTTTTCCAGCCTTCCACCAACTCTCAGGATTCCTTTATCATCCTGGAATATATTCAAAGATTTAAGATTACCTGACGGGTCACTTAAGTTAATGCCACTCTGGTCCTGTTTAATAAGCCAGGTTTCTGCATCATTTACCTCACTTGTAGTTAAAGGTCCCCTCTTTTTCACCTTGGATCTGCAATTTTCAATAAATCTATAAATATAAGAAACAATATGTATTATTTTAAAATAATTATTAGAAAGGTCCATAAGATGGTTGAAAAAGTCAAAGTTCTTGGAATTCAGCAATGAAGTCTCCAGAGTTCTCTCAGACACCCTTAGTTCGCAGTCAAAGTCATCTCTCTGGGTTGGTTCTGCAATGACAGTAGTTGAATAAGTACTCTGTAGAAGCTCAGGACCATGCCACCATAGAGAGTCGTCACGAAGCTCCTCAGGAAGTAGTCCTCTAGATAACACATCTGCAGGATTCTGTTCTGATGCAATGTGATGCCACTGGTCACGGGAACTAAGTTGATGAATCTTAGACACTCGATTAGCCACGAACGTCTTCAATTCTCTTGATTCTCGATGTATCCATGAAATCACAATAGTTGAATCCGACCAAAAATGCACAGCTGTAATCTGAAGATTCAATGCCTCCTTCACCTTCTTCATCAATTTAGCGGCAAGAACTGCCCCACACAGTTCAAGTCTTGGAATGGAAATCTGCTTCAGAGGCGACACTCGGCTTTTACTCGTTACGAGACACACTTTGACTTCTCCAAGCGCAGATATAGACTTGAGATAAATGGATGAACCATACGCCTTTTCCGATGCGTCGCTAAATGCATGTAACTCAATGCTCTCCGCTGTATGAATCACAATACATCTGTCAATAGAGATGTTATTCACGGCTTTCAAAGAGTCGATAAATCGACGCCACTCCTTTTGTTCTTTAAAGGGAAGTTCATCACTCCATCCCAATTCCAGCAACCACAATCTTTGCATGAATATCTTTGCCCAAGTTATGATCGGTCCGAGGAGACCCAAAGGGTCAAAGATTCTTGCAATAGTAGACAAAACCATTCTTTTGGTGAATGAAGTTGGCCTTTGTTGCTCTATTCTGAAAAGAAAACAGTCTAACTTAGGATTCCAAATGATTCCAAGTGCTTTAGTCTCCTCAGACTCCAAAAAAGCATACTCTTGTAGATTGGAAGTTATCTCGGGTAAATTTCCACACCACTTATGAAGATGCATCCCTGCGGTCTTGAACATTTCTATTAATTGATGCTGCAATTCGATTACCTCTTCTATACTCTCAGATCCCGATAGTATGTCATCCATGTAGCAGTCACTCAGCACCACAGGAGCTGCTAAAGGAAAATTATTAGCTTCATCCATCGCTAACTGTTTCAAAGTTCTCGTGGCTAGATAAGGTGCGCTAACTGTGCCGTAGGTTACTGTAGTTAACTCGTACGTTTTTATTGGCTCTCCTATGCCCTTCTTCCACAGAATTCTTTGCAAACACGTTTGCTCCGGATGTATGTTTATCATGCGAAACATTTTCTCTATATCCGTAGTAAAGGCATACTTGTGCTTTCGGAAGCGAACCATAATGGAAAAGAGGTCTTCTTGGACCAGTCCGCCATTAAATTGAATTGAATTTAAAGATTTCCCACTCGTTGAAGGACTTGATGCATTAAAGACAGTTCTCATTTTAGTTGTAGACTTTTCGGGGCGATAAACACCATGGTGTGGCATGTAAAATGAAACTCCAGATCCATCCGCCTTGATTTCCCTCATGTGGCCCAAATCCTCATATTCCTGTAAAAATTTCTCATACAGGGACAAATATTCTTTATCTCTACTCAGTCGTTTCCACAAAGAGTTTAATCTCTGAATCGCGGTTTGTCTGGATTCACCAAGACATGAAGGATCTTCTTTTAATGGCATCGCCACCGTATATCTCCCCTGGTCATCTCTCGAATGAGTGCTTTTAAAATGGTTTTCGCAAATATCTAATTCACTGGTTTTAACAGAATCTATTTCTACATTTTCGATTTCCCAAAACTTCTTAATTGAATGCTCTAGATTATCCGCAGCCTGAATAAACCCACAATGTTCTTTTCCCTTCGCGTCTGAAGAAGTAGATCCGGAAACGATAAATCCGAAAACAGTGTTTTGAAAAATAACATTTGAACCCTCCGTCTTGAACTGTCCGGGTAACATTAATTCATAAAATACTTCTGCACCTAATAGCATTTGCACGCGCTCTGGAATATTGAAATTTTTGTCAGCTAATTTAAGATTGGGAATATTATTCAGATTAAAATCGATTTTCGTTGTTGGAACAAGATCTTCCGTTATTGTAGGTACAAAAAAAAAAAAAAGTCTAATGTTTTAATGTAACTCCCTTCTTTATTGCTAATAGATACTGAAACACGCGAGTCTATTGGAATTACTGTTTTGTTTAGTCCCGAAACCGAAAACATTAGTCTTGTATTTTTTCAATCCAATTAAATCGCATAAGTTGCTCATTAAAAAGTTCGAGGTAGATCCGCTATCTAAAATTGCTTTGACTGGGAATAAACCATTTTCACATTTTATATAACAAATTGCTGAGCTTAGCAAAACACATTTTTTTCTGTTTATACTCGTTGCGGTTAATAAGTTATGATTTTCTACTCGAGACTCGAAGACTGGCGCTGAAGTGTTAAGAGGTTCAAAGGTGGAGTTCCTTACTTCCTGGTTTGGCTGGCGCTCTGTATAATGTATCGTTTTATGATGTCTCTTTTGACACTCAGAGCAAACAAATCTCGATTTACAGTCTTTCGCTCTATGAGATGTAGAAAGGCAATTAAAGCAAAGGTTATTAGTTTTAATCAGATCAATTCTCTTATTTATGGGAAGTTTTAAATACACTGCACACTTATATAATGGATGCGATTCAGCGCAACAAATACATTTAGAATCTTTAATTTCACTCAAAAATACCCTTGACGCGTTTTTCACTGGATTATTTCTAGTAAGAACATTCGGCAAAGTTTTTAAGCTCTTTCCCCGAGAAGTATTATACAAGTCTATCTCTTTGGCAAGCTCTAGTGGGCGAAACCAATCATTTCCTGCTCGAACGGAAATGTGTGACGCTACCTCTTTTTCAAGCGAACTGAAAATTTTGTCGGACACAATAAGATCGTTTAAGTTGTCAAAATCAGAGACCTTTCTTAATTTTAAGTAATACTGCCAATTTGTAATTAAGCGAGAAGTATATTGAATAAATGTTTCATTTGGATGACGCGTAGCTTTTTTAAATTGTTCAAGGAATTGATTTGCACTTGGCTCATATTCTCTTAGTATTATTGATTTTAGTTGTTCATAATTGTTAAGCTCGTCATCTTTAACATATGTTAACACATTTGAAGCTTTTTCTCCCAACAAATTTAATAAAATCTCCGACTTGAATTTCTCGGGCACATTTTTTGATACAAAGGCTCTTTCTAACGAAGCGAAAAAGAATGCCCAACCTTCAGGTCTATTAGGCACCTTCACCGTTAGGATTCGAACACTTTTCACCAACGCATCCAGCGTGTTACAACCCTCACCTGTTCTCTCGTTATCTGAATTAACATTTAAACGTGCTAGTTCAAGCTCAAGCTCTTTTTCTCGTAACCTATTTTCGGCTTCTTTTTTACGGTCTTCCTCTATTTGCATTCGCTTACGGTCTTCCTCTGCTCTCTTACGGTCTTCCTCTGCTCTCTTACGGTCCTCGATCGTATATTGAATTAATTCTTTAACAAATTCAACATCCTCTTTAAAATATTTATTTTCTTTAATAATTTCAGTTAACTCAACGATAGTTACTTTTTCAGCAACAGTCTCACCAAGTTCAAGAGCTACGATCCGAAGATCTTCCTTACGGCAGTTCTTAAACATTTTTCTCTAAAATTAATTTAGTCCTCAATTTATAATAATAAAACACAAAAAGACCACTACTCACATCACCTTGAATAGCTCACTTCTCCGGCTCAGCTGGACGGACCATGTTGTGGAAGTGGTCCCTATGTGTTTTTGTCTCAGGAAACCAGACGAGGATGTTGATACAACTCTTTTATTTCCAAACTCGGTTACTCAGGGAGTATGTCGGAACACTTACGATGGGCACCGTTTCTGCGCTCTCGCTCGTCTGATCTCCCACACACACTCTGAAAAACTTAATTCGCGTTTCTCTTAATACACTTATTCACCACCGCGCATGGCGCACCACTGCGCATGACCCACGAAATTCTCGACGCCTGTCAGGTACAGTGATTCTTTTATACTGAACGCATTTTTTCACCTCTGAATTCCAATAAAAATAAAACAGCCGAATCATGTAAAATAAAGAGACGATTTTCAAATCTGCACGATTAAGATTCGAGAATAAAGCGTTTTTATCTATCTGTCAATGTGAGGCTATATTCTCACGAATCGCTGAACGCAAAAATGCGTTGAAGGTACCAAAAGATGGGAAATAATTCAAAGAATCTATTTCTACTCTTTAAATTTCGAAATTGCTGTTATTATAGCCTGTTTTTTCATAGGGCCTCAAGAAGTCTTCAGATGCCATTAATTCTATCCTATAGTTTTGACGAGGGGAAATACATTTAAAGAAAGAATTCTTTAACTCAATGCTAGCTCTTTAATATGACAGATTTTGTACAGCAGGCAATTTATGTTCCTTTCTTGGTGAATGCAATATTTCGTAATAGAGTCTATGGAGGTATAACCATAGTGCCTAGCTCTACTGAGTTTTAACCTCTCATCATTAGAGTGTTTGTAACGTTATGACTCTTGCTCTTTGTTAAACTAATTTACTTTAAAATTATATTGTTTTTTTTTTCAAAATTATTTGTGGTCATATAGTTATAAAGTATTAATTATGCAAAACATATCTCTCGGTTCCTTACAATTAAACAAACATATACAAGTGGTTATCAAAATAATGGAAACACCTTAGATTTATAAAGTACCCCTTATTTTATTATGGTGTAGGACCGCCTTTGGAATGTAATACCACTCGAATCGCTAGGAATCGATTCATACAAGTGATTAATAGTGTTGAGGAATATTGCACCGTTCTTCATGAAGATATTTTTTAAGTTCAGGGAGAGAGATGCCGAGGGAGGATATCGATTCCGTATTGAACGCTTTAAAAAAGATAATAAGGGTTCAGTTATATTGCGGTCAGGTGATTGTGTTGGCAAAGGTAGATGTTTAATGCCATTCTCGTGTTCATCAAACACTGTGATTGGATAAGTCCCAGTTCATGAATAGGTGAATCATCATTCTGGGAAACTCCATCCCGAAGAAACAATGTCTGCAACATAGGATGCACCTAGTCAGCTAAAATCTCTCTAAACTTCTCCCCATGATTCTTCCTTTCAGGGTTACGATTGGTCCAGCAGAAACCCACTACACGGCTACCCATATTATCATAGTTTCACCTTTATGCTTGATAGTTGGGAAGAGACAATCACAATCAAACGCTTGTGCAGGTATCCTCGAAACGTGCACACGTCTGTTGTAGGGAAAAGCGTGAAAGAAACGATTCGTCAGACCATATTACTTTCTTTCATGTATCAATCAACCAGGTTTTGGCGGTGTGAGACTACTGTAGACGAGGTTTGGCATTAATATTTGTGACAAGTTGGCTTGTGTATTGCTGCTCTGCCGTAAATACCCTGTTTATAAAGGTTCCTTCTAGATAAAATAATTGACACTGGAGAATCCAGATGCTGATTGAGCTCTGCAGTCACCTTTGCTGCAGTTGTTCGCTTTTTAGGCATTACAATCCGCTACAATACTCGTCGTTCTCTTTCAAAGATCTTCTAATTCCATCCGCTGTTTTACTGTGCCGAATTTGTCTAGTTACGCTGTGTGTATGTTGTCATGACAGACACTGTATCTCTAGAAACGTCCAAAGGTTTGGATGTTTTGGTCTCACTTGCTCCATCTAGATGGGCTTCTACAGTTTGGCTTCTTTGAAAATCTGGGAGGTCCGACATCTTACGCTTTTGAAAAAAGTCCGAGACTTAAGAACTTCAATAAAAATTTACCACATATACTACCAGAATATATACATTTATATTTATGAAAAAAAACCCGTTAGTTATTCTTATATTTTGATGTTTATACGAAGCGCATTTAAAAATATCCCTTTTATTCATAGGTGTTTCCATTATTTGGATAATTATCGGGAATAATATATTAATTTTTATTTATGATAGAGGTTTTTGCAACTGGGTTACTACAACTTACCATAAAAAATAAAATTCGTAAAATGTCGACAAAGAGTTAAAATAAAAGGACTCTGTTCTGAATTCACCCATTTTAATGCAATATTAAGAAATGCCGAATATAATCTCACTCTAATTGTCTGTTTAATTGGAAATAAGAACAAAGTTACCTAAACGCTATTTATCAAGAAAATGGAATAATCGGATGTCTCCGGTCGAAGAAATTACCTTCGAATTAGCTCAAGAGTGTTTCGGTTACTGTTTATTCAACCAATCTCATGTTCGATTAATGGAATTTAATGCGGGTGTGGAAGTTTTGATTGCCGACAGGAAAAAGAAAATCGTTACATCTCCATTTTTTTTTACATCCCGTGCTGCCATCTGTTATCAATCAAACGTAAAATAAATTTTTTTAATGAAACGAACACATTAAAAAAAATACCAGACATGGTAGATTTAGTATTTTAATTTTGGAAGCGATTTTTTTTTATAAATTGAATATGTACATTTCGTTATTTTTTTATTTCATATAAAAGTAAATACTAATCAGTTAATAAAAAACATATTCTCTTACGTTTTTATAAAAAAGTACGTTATACTCCCTCTCCCCCTCTAAAATGTTGAAAGAATGAATAGGAAGTAGCCAATAGAAGTAATATTGAAATCACAGAACAGTAGCGCACACAGCAATTTTTCAGGGGGAGGGGTCTGGGGTGGAAAGTTCACCATTCTTGTATCATGCTCCTTTTGATTGTGTCGATTTTCGGGAACAAAACACAGTAAAAAACTACTTATTGTATAAATAATTAGCATCAATTAATAAAATTAATCATTAATAACAAATACTTAATTAAATTTTACGTACTATGTACTTAGAATTATAATCAATCGGAAAAAAATCAAGGGCTTTGGGGGGTCCGGACCCCAGGATCCCTCCCCCTTGTGTGCGCCACTGCATTAGAAGGTATATTAATAATTAGAGACAACAAGTGGCGTAACGTACACCCCCGCATCGCGGGGGGCCCAGGGTTCTGACTGACGCAAGTGCCTATCCTTTGTAAAATTCAACGTGGGGTCCCAAAACCTGACTTTGCAGGGGGCCCAAATGTTCTCCGTTACGCCACTGGAGACAACTTTCATATGATAAAAAAGTGCACAAACATATTTTTTACATAATTATTGCAAGGCCAATTGCATGATGAGAGCGACAAGCATTAAGCGACGAGGGTACACATAATCGACGTAATCTACCTACCTAGTTGTCAGATGGAGATAATGGGTAACAATGCCATTTCTCGCCGTTCTCTACTCAACCGCTCACACACCACAGAGTATCTCAAACTGAGGGGCGTCCTCCCCCCCCCTTGTGTGCACCACTGATTTGAATGCATTAAAAATTTTCTGTTGGAAACAAAATTTTTATGCCGAAGTATAAATTTATAACTATTCGGGGTTTTTTTGCAAAAAATAAAAAAAGAAATTACATTCTTACATGTTCTTATATAAAAAGTGTATTATTCTTTATTTTCTATAAGGCATTCTATGCAAAATAATATTCTTTTACACACACACAAATTTATTCCACAAGTAATAATATAAAGAAGTAAAGTTTGAAAGTGTTAAATGTGCCTAAAAATGAATACTTACATATGCTTACAAATAATATTGAAAATAAAAGGAACCTCAATAGTGGGTGAGCAGCATAATCTTCAATTGTAATTTATCAAAAAAAAAAATCGTTAAAATTAATCAATTTCTTTCCGGTGATATTTCTTGTTTGGTATGTTTTCAACTTTTGTGATAGTAAGAAATACTAGTTTTAACAGTATATGATTATAAAATAATTTTATTTAGGAATTGTTCTTTGAAAGTGTCTTTTCATGAAAATAAGGCATCCTATAAAATTTGTTATATTATTGGTAATCATATGAAATCGTTTACTGATACAGAAATTGTGAAGTAGTGTTTCTTAAGGTATCCGACTACGTTCGGAACCGTGATTTAAAAAAAAGCGCATAAATGGATAATTTTCATAATATTTAGTGTCACTCAGATTATAATACATGCATAAAAATGTTGTAAGGACATTTTGATCAAAAAAATTTATTTAAATATAATATTTTGGCAAAAAATTAACTTAGAGTAATCTTTTTTCCAAATGTTCTCCTTTTGTGAAAAAAGGTTCTATTAGAATAATATTTTGCCTGTATATAACTCAGACCTCTTTACAGAGTCTCAACTAGAATTTTTGAAAAATTCCCATTATTTTCAGAGTTACCACCAATTGAAATAATTATTCGCGTTTTTTTCTTAAAATTGCTCCCCTCTGTAGTCGTAAAATATGAATATAAACCTACTTCTAAGTTATATATTTCAAAAATTCTAGTTGAGTCTCTGAACAGAGGACAGAGCTATATACAGGCAAAATATTATTTTAATAGAACCATTTTTCACAAAAGAACTTTTGGAAAAAAGTTCATTCTAAGTTAATTTTTTGCCAAAATATTGTATTTAAATAAATTTTTTTGAACAAAATGTCCTTAAAACAATTTTATGCATATATTCTAATCTAAGTGAGACCAGTGGCGTACACAGGAATTTTTCAAGGGGGGAGGGGGTCCGGGGGTCGAAAGTTCACCATTCTTGTATCGTGCTAATTTTGATTTTGTCGATTTTCGGGAACAAAACACAGTAAAAAACTAATTATTGAATAAATAATTAGCATTAATTAATAAAATTAATCATTAATAACAAATACTTAATTAAATTTTAAGTATTATATACTTAGAATTATAATCAATCGGAAAAAAAATCAAGGACTTTGGGGGGTCCGGACCCCCAGGACCCCCCCTTGTGTGCGCCACTGAATGAGACTAAATATCATGAAAATTATCCGTTTATGCGCTTTTGAAAATCACGGTTCCGAAAGTAGTCGGATACCTTAAACGCTTCTGGTTTAGTGTTAGTAACAAAAATAAAAAATAACAAGTAAAAAAAGCAAAACAGGAATTATATTTTGATCAATTTTCCACATTTTAAATTTCCAATGTTATCTTGGTCTCAAAGCATTTCTCATTTCCCCTCTCCCATTTATCCTCATGTTGTGGCCTACGTGAAATAACTAACATATGTATGCGGCCCGCGAGAAAGAGCCAACCTATGTATGCGGCCCAGCAGAAAAAAAGGTTGAGTACCCCTGCCTTAACTGGTTTGCCTGTACACTTAACGGGCAACCGAAAGCTGGCCACAACCGGTTTTCCCGAACACTACGGCCACTAGTATTTTCTTTTCTCTATCTTTGATTTAAAAACATGTTTTTTTTTTTAATTCTTTTAGTGAGATTATTAGTGCTAGAGTTTTTAAAAGGACTTGGTACCTTTTAAACAATTTTTTTTATTTATGTGTTTAAAAATTATATTTTAGAACAAGATAGTACATACAAGAGGTATTTAGTATGATACAAGAGGAAATGTTTCACATATTATTCAAACAATTTTAAAAATTAAAAAAATTTTAAGAAAATTTGGAAAATTTTAAAATTTTACTCCTTTTGTAATTATTAACTTTTTGACCTGTTTTTTTTTGTAATGTTCTTAAGGATGTTCTAAGCAACTTAAGGGATCGATTTTACAATAACTGAATCAGTTATGGAGGGGGGGGGGAATGTTGAGAGATATGTATACTAAAATTCAACAAAAAAGCCAATATCTCCTACATTTTAATTTTTTTTAAAAAAAAGTATACAGTTTACAGCAAAATGGATCCTTAATTTTGTTGCATGCTTTATATCTAACACATAGGAAAAAATGGAAGTGATTGGTAAATAATTGTGGATGGAGTAGCATTTTGAATGTATTAATGTATAGAAACAGGGGTGGCTCTAGGGCCGGACAAACCGGACCCCTGCCCGAGGCGGCAAATTTTAAGGGCGACATTTGGATCGAATTCGAAAAAAATTTGATATATTTTCTGAATATTATTATGTGAATTTGGTATTTCATTAAATGTGTGTATCTTATTTCCTTATTTTGTATTCTGATGTTTAATATGTTTTTTTTTTATGCTGAAACTTGAAGTTTTCGAGGCGGGAGTACATGTTAAATAATAAAATTGATATGTTTACATATCTTTCACAAGTAACTTTCTTCCCAACCAGGTGTGGGATCACAATGGACATTCTTTGCACCCATACGACGTCCGGTGTCAGCTATCCATAAGAGGACAGAGGTAATAAGAGTTTTTGGTAAATAGGGAGCCACAGGAGATATTTTATTTTAGTTTTGTGTGCAGTTACTATAAGTTAAAATAAGTGCATATATGATCCTCACCATCAGTAGACTCTATTTCGAAAAAGTTGGCTTGCTGAAAAGGGCGATTCCTTCTCCTACATTTTACTCGGTTCTAAGGTATCCGACTACGTTCGGAACTGTGACTTTATAAAAGCGTACAGACGAATTTTTTTTAAATATTTAGTATCACTTAAATTAGAATAAAAATATAAAATTGTTTTACGATATTATTATAATGAAAAATAATTTTAATGTAATATTTTGGCAAAAAATGAATCAAGAATTACCTATTTTTAAAACATTTTCATTTCATAAAAATTGATTCGATAATAATAATATTTTACTTATATATAACTATGAATTCTTCAGAGGGCTTGAACAAGGTGTTCTGAAAAATTCACATTATTTTCTCTCAGAGTTACTACCAATTAAAATGATTATCCCTTTTTTTTGTGTGTGTTTAAATTTCTCCACTATTTCGTATCAAAATATGGATAAACCCAATTCTAAGTTATATATTTAAAAAATTCTAGTTCAGACCCTCTAAAAAGGTTTTAGCTATATACAAGTAAAATATTATTATTATAGAAGCATTTTTTTTATAAAAGAAGAATGTTTTGAAGATAGGTAATTCTATGTTCCTTTTTTGCCAAAATATTGCATTTAAATAATTTTTAATTGAAATAATATTCTTAAAACAACTTTATGCGTGTATTCCAATCTCAATGACACCAAATATTAAACAAATGTTGGTTTGTACGCTTTTGAAAAATTGCGGTTCCGAACACACATAGTCGGATACCTTAAATAATAACAAGTAATTATTACGTCCCTAATTACGAATGTATATATATATATATATATATATATATATATATATATATATATATGCCTGAATTCTCTATAAATGAGAGATGAGAATTTATCCATCAAAATCGAAAAATACCGAGATTATAAGATAATGTGATGTCCCCCCCCCTTGGAAGAATATCTCTCGGAGTGTCAGCGTGAGCTAGAGGTGTAGGATTAACGAAAGAACTAGAAGGAATCATTATCTTAATATGACTTTATTAAGATATTCAACTTAAACCTTTAACAAATTAAATTATAATAAATAATGTGAGAGAATCTACGATGGAAAAATACGCAACACACAATATATATAGATGTGATGTCCCCCCCCTCCTCCTTGGGAGAATATCTCTCGGAGTGTCAGCGTGAGCTATAGAGGTGTAGGATTAATGAAAGAACTAGAAGGAATCATTATCTTAATAGGACCTTATTAAGATATTCAACTTAAAACTTTAACAAATTAAGTTATAATAATTAATGTGAGAGAATCTATGATGGAAAAATACGCAACACACAATATATATAGATAATAAGCAACTTAATCTAATTCAGATCACTATCAATAACTGAACCGCCTAAACTCGATTCTAATTCGATCTTTGATTCTAATATTAAATAGTCAATCCTACCTTATTGCAGTTTGAAGAATCTATCAATATTGTCTTATGCTCAATCTTGTCTTTAATTGCATGCACTGGTGTGCAACTTGAATTCCATATATATTCATTCACTTATAACTTCTAATTACCGTCACGTAAAGCTCATTCAGACTTGAAACACGATTTCTCTATTGGACATCAACTACCGCCAATTTCCATCCACTATCACAAATTGCCATACATTGTCATCAATTGCCCTACATTGCCATCACGTTTACTCTAAGTTCCGATATTTAAAAGCTTGTTCATTTGCTTCTTTTATTCACACTTCACTTCTTGGATTTGGTTGGAAAAGAGTTGCCTTTAATTCTAGCCCAAAGAACCCAAAGGACATATTAAAGAAAAGACGCGTGAGCCCATCACAACCATACCTAGAAGGATATATAAATTAAAATTTAATATATATATATATATATATATATATATATATATATATATATATATATATATATATATATATATATATATAAGCTGCCTGTTGTTTGAGAAAATTATTCAGGTGTTATAGGTGTTAATCTTTGTGAACAATTTTACTTTTTTGATTATAACTTTTTGCTTTAGTGAGAGAGAGGGGCGGCTTTTTTTCATTTTTGTCCGGGGCGGTAAATCTGCTAGAGCCGGCCCTGATCGAAAAAACACAAACTGAGAAAAACAGCTTTCAAGTTTATAACTCTGAAAAAAATAATTATTATAAGATTAATTACACTTAAAATACCACTTTAAGACATCAGTAATATATTTTTCTTTGACATAATTGCCTTTTCGTATTTTTTCAACCCATACATTTTTATAAATAATCAATTTTTAGAGAGTATTAATTGCTCAAAAATTTTTTTAAAAAATATTACAAATTTTTTTTTTCTGTCATGACAGAAATTTTAGTGTTTTTCTTCACATAATGTTGAAGTACAAAGATTTTACAGTCACACATTTCACAAAGAAAATTACATTATTGTAATGCTTCAGCAATATCCTGCTTTGTATATTGGACCTTCTTTTTTAATAGTTATTATTTCTCTCTTTTTAAAATATAAAAATCAATTACATCTTTTTTTAGCTTTTGTTTTCTAAAAAGGGGGTGTGGTCGAATTCCCTAATTTGTTTGTTTACATTTTTCAATTGAAGTTTTCCCTAATTTCTATTTTTTAGGCATACAAAAGTTATATATCAATGAAAAGATAATAATGCAAACAACATAACAAAATAAAATACAAAAAATGATGTTTAGGTCATTTCTAAGGGTCAAGTCCTCTTATAATTTAATTTTATGTGGGAATAGTTTAAATTGCTGGTTTCAATACTCAATTGTTTCACGTTGTAAGCCATTGAAATTATGAGGAAAATTTAATTCTTTAAATAATTAGTATTAATAAATTATTTTTATTAATTATAATTAAATTATCGTATTGTCATCCAAAACAACCCTTTATAGAAAATTTCAGTTCAGCTGAGCGCTTTAAAATGAGAGAAAAAAATTCGATTGCCAAAAATGATGCCAACGTGGCTGCATGTGTAATTCTTTAAATAATTAATTTTAATAAATTAAATTTATTAATTAAAATTAAATTATCGTATTATCATCCAAAACAATCGTACATTGAAATTCACAGCTCAACAGAGTGCTTTCACGGAGAAAAAAGATTTACTCAAAAATGAGTACGTAGATACACTCAATTTGAAATGACTATGATTGCATCAGATTTGACCGCATGCCTTGATTGAATTTGATTCCTTACATATACTCAAAATCCCCAAAAATGCTAATTAATGCTTTCGGAAAAATTAAAAAAGATATTCAGGATTGCTCTCCTAGGACTGAACGTTCAGTCCTAGGAGAGCCCACACCCTTGGCAACAAACCAAAACAGCGCCAAGCCAGAATGAGATGGCGGCAAGTGAATATAGCGGGACAAGGTGGATCGTAATGAAAATATATGTAAACAATACAAAAATTAATCAAACATATTTAAGATGAAAAAAAAAAAACAGCACTTACTTTCTTAGAACAAAATGATTAACGAGAAAATTAATGTCATTGTGGTAAAAGGGTGGGGGACCCTTGTACTACATTTTTACACTAACTTTGTATTACAGAATAGAACTATTAAGAAATTATAACACAATTGATATAAAGCACCCCACGCTTTTAAATGCAGTTATTATTTTTCCATTTTCCCCACATTCCAATTTCCATAGTTTTTCCTGGCATTTCTAAATACCTTGTGTTCTGTTTTTTTTTTAATCCTGGCACTCATATTTTTCTAATTGGTTTTCTACAAAAAAGTACTTACATTTTTGCTTCATAATGTAAATCCTCTTTTGTCAGGAATAAGCCATTCTTTTAAACTATTTTCATGTTGAGTTCTTATTGCGAGACCATCATCTTAGATTGAAAACTATTGGATACCAAAATCTTATTTGCAGCAATTTCAAAACCATGCCTAAAAGATATTCGGTGTGTAGTGTACTGATATATATATTGTTCCAATGTGTGGTATTTTTGAACAGTAGTTTTTATATATGTGAACTTCAAAAAAATACATGCCTTCATGTGTAATACTTAGAAAATCATACTTTTTAAACCTGTTATCGTGTTTTTAGATGATGAATGCTTTATTCTTAATTTGCATTAATTTCATTTCTATTAGTAAGCAATTAATTCAATATATATTACATTAAAACAATGGAGTTGAC
Organism: Trichonephila clavipes; assembly: GCA_019973935.1. NCBI lineage: Eukaryota > Metazoa > Arthropoda > Arachnida > Araneae > Nephilidae > Trichonephila > Trichonephila clavipes. Next base: position 63,066 of record BMAU01018798.1, read on the forward strand.
TATAGTATCGATTGTATAGTGTTTATAAAAAATAACTTATAGATGAAGGTATGTTGTTTCAAAAATCTCACTTATATTTTTATTTATTTTTTGAATGTATGATATGTATATGTCCAATTTCCAGAATAAATATTTCAAAAATATGATTTTGGTTTGTTTTATTTTTCTTGTTTACAGTGAATCATTGAAAAAAAAAAGAGGCATTGAAAATAAAATGCTGTATATTGGATTATGGTTCTACTGTTTTAGTTGTTTTTACATTCTTCTAAGGACTGAAATTTTTAAGTATTTTAATTTTTGATTATAAAAACATTAACTTAAAAACTATAATATTTGTTTTCTTTGGTGATAGGAGAGTATAAAATCAGTTGATATGAATAAAAACTAGCTTAATTTGTAATATTATTGCAATGGATTTTTCTATATTTCCATCTAGATGAATGTGTTTCTATTTAAACAAAACAATTCATAAAATAGTACTTACACACCTGGGCCTAATCAGTGTTATTTTAGTCAAAAGGCTTTTTCTTCATTACATAATATGTAAAGAACTATTTCTTTCTTACTTTGTTTTGAAATTTTTACTATATAAAGTCTGTTATTCATCCTAACGTTTCCAAGATATTTCTAATAACTTATTATTGAAAGACTGAATTTAAATAAAAGTTAATTTTCTGCTTGTATAGGATTTTAAAGAAACAATATAATTCTTTTAGAAACATAAATATAACTTGTAATAAACCAAATTGCTTCTGTAACTAGTTCAAATGCTTATAAATTTGTTTATTTCATCGAATCTATTTTTGTTATTTTCAAAGATTTAAATCTGATGTATAAGTTCGAAGACAAAGTTTTTGATCAAATAATAGTTGTATTTTTTTTCTTAAAGTAAAATTTTTGTTGTATTGGCGACAGCATATAAAATTAAGTACACGGTTGCTAATTCAACGCGTACGAGACATGGCGAATTATCTTGAACGTTGGAATTTTTGCGATGATACTAAAGTACCTTTTTGTAACACAATAAATGCAAAAGGAATTTAGATTTTCGAAGTTAAGTGGTAAAAACTTCATAAAATGTAAATTAAATAATATATAAGATGGAAAAAAATGAAATTTACCAACTTAAGTATCGCATATTTAGATCCCTTTAAATTTGATTTGATGTATATTTTTATGTTAAAAATTCGTATTGGATACAACAGTATCGAAAATAAATAACATACAAACTCATATTTGACCCAAAAATACTCATAAATAAGTGCATTACACACTCATCTAGCTGTTATATTCTCAAATTTGATCCAGAACAGGTTCAAAAATGAGTATGCGATGTTTACAATTTTGAGTACGTAGTCGTTGCCAAAGATGAGAATGGGCTTTTCTCAAATTTGAGTATGTTTGCATCGGAGCTATTTTGAGTATGTGACGTATTCAAAAGTGAGTATTTTGTACTCCGTTCTGAATACCGGTTTTTCGCAGTGTTAAAATGTGAGAAAAAAGCTCTTTTAAAGTTTAACTCAGACATAGTTTCAATATAAGAAAACCCAACATATCCAACTTAATAAGTATTAATTAACTATTCCTCATATGTAAACCCTTAGAGAACACTGGGTTTAATTAAATGAATTAAATGGAGTCGTATTATCTGCTCAGTTAAGTAAATTTTAGTAAATGCCAGATAAAAAATTTCTCTTGTCATTTTTTAACGTATATATAAACCAAATTTCCTTAAAATGATTGATGTTATTTAATTATTTCATGAGGTTAGTTCCTACTTTTCCCCTACCGTTATTTAACTCCAGCTTAGTGAATTAATATCACTGTTGTATTGCAACCGATATCTAAACTTCTCAAGTCTTTTTCCGTTTCCCGATCCGGGAAGCGATTTTGGTGAGAAACTTAACATCAATTTTATGATATTCGAATATTAGAACAGATTGTAAACAATTATTCCATGTTATCAGGGACGTCTTAAAACTTCTTTAGGGCCTGGACCTCTACACAAACATAGGACCCACCTATGACCCTTAAAAGTGGATAGCGCATAGCATACGTTGCCAAATCTTCGTACAAACAATAAGCCGAAACAATTAAATGTGTACGACTTACAATCAAACAAATTAGCTCGACCGACTGCCGCCTTTTGACTGAATGAGTAGTGATGGTGTATGGTGGTAGGCCTAGGACTGTACGTGGACAACGGTCATCACATGTAGCCAATGGAAAAATCGTCCTAAATTCCCAGTCTCTTGGAGAATACAACCAGAAATAACATTTGACCTTTGAAACTATTCGAATTTTGATCTTATTAAGGCTGAGTCGAGAACGAAACGAGGGCCCTATTTGGGCCAAGGCCCTGGGCCCAGTTGGCCCATACCTTAAGACGTCCCTGCATATTATACACAATATTTGCATTAAAACTTCATAAACTGGAACGTTTCTTTAGACGAATAAGTTTCAAGAATTCTTTTGTTCTGTTTTTCTAAATAAAGGTGTGACGAATCTATACGGCACCTTATCACTAATACTCTTAGACGTCTTTGGGGATTGTAAATTCGCGTATATTTCCAACCAGCTCTGAAAAGATAAAACGGGATATGCAAATGAATTAAGGTATTTAAGGAGAGCTTTGTAAGTTAGCAGAAAGAAGGCTATTGAGCCAAGAGAAGTAGTGACGAAGTTAAGAAGATTCAAGTGAATTGCGTGATTAGAGTCTTACTGTTATTAGTCAGCAAAATACCATTGGAAGGATTGATCTACCTGGAGAGAACGACATTATAGCCAGGTGATATTTAAAACTTAAGTTTATCTGACCACAAGAGTTAATATATAATAAAGTTAGTGTAAAGTGAATGAATGTTAGTAATTCAAGTTGCGTATATTTCTCGGTCCTCTTATTCCGGTAAACCCGTTCGATATTGAGCTTAGTAGTTGATTAATATCATATTTCGTGATTTAAATTAATATTAAAGGTAAATCCCTTTGACGTAGACATATTGTTTAATATTTGTATTTAGAAGGTTGCTAATTGAATCAATTAAATAAATATAATTTGTTATTCTAAAAATGGCGTCTGGTAATTCTTTGCCTCAATTCAATCTTAGTGTCCAGGGTGGAACCCAGGAGAGTTCTCATAAAGGCTTTATGAAAATATTATTAAAAAATCATGAAGATGCTATATTAAATACTATGTACTATACTAAATAAATATCTTCTAAAGAGAGACTAGTTCTATTCAGCACTTGATGTAATTTTATAGGATGAACACAGGAATTGAGGTACTTGGGTACTATCTCAACCCTATTAACGACATTGAATAAAACTGCACGAATTCTAAAAACGAAATACTCTGACGGGAATATGGAGCACGAAGTCAAAAAATACTTTGTGAAAAATAATAAGTAATTTAAATAAATGATAACCAATAAAAGGAAAAGAAAAAAATTATATATAATAAAAATTTCTTAATTTTATTATTATTATTAACTTGGGCGGTGGGCTATCACCTGTCCAATTTTCTAGTTTTCACTCCACACTTTGGTGGAATATGTTGCCGTAACTTTGGAAATACTTCTCTAAATTTTCTTTCTTAGAATGTATAAATACTAAATTTTAACCATTCTTCGCAAACAATACGTAGAGAAATGTTATAAACACTGTATTCAGTGGCGTAACGGAAAATATGAGGGCCCCACAGCAAAATCAGATTTTGGGCCCAAGCCTGATATTACAAAAGGTAAGTACTTGGCGTCAATCAGGCTTGGGGCCTCCTAAAACTTTGCCTCCCCGTGATACGGGGGTTACGGGGGGAAGGTGTACGTTACGCTACTGACTGTAATTATGTTCGAGCACAAGTAGGAATTTATTTTCATTACTCTCTGCAGACTACGGCATCTGGTGGCGGTGTTTGACTAGGCGAAAATGGTCCTCAAGTTATTATGTAAGTACAGATTAAGAAGCAAAACTTGAAAACTATAAATGTGCCTAAACGAAATAAATATGCACGTATATTTATACATAGAGAGAGAAGTTTCCGAGCACTTATTTAATGCAAATAAAATATACCTAATTGAGAGATATAGATCTACTGCAAAATCCTCAACTGTAATTTATCGAATAAATCTTTCATTTAAATTTATGAAACAGTTACCATTCCTAGTTATAATATTCTACCTCAAATCTAGTTAATATTTTCACCTTCTGCTGTAGCAAAAATTCCTATCACATTTCGGAAGAAAATTTATTAATTTTCTTCGGAATCTTTCGGTGAAAGATTTTTTTTTGTTGTTGTTTTTCGCTTTCAATGAAATAAAAGGATGCTAAACAAGTTTTTGATTTAAAAGATATTTAAAATTATTCCCTAACATACATAGATTAGAATACATAACATACATAGATAGATATTAATCTAAATTGCTCCAATGTGATTTAAGTACAAATATGTAAATCCAAGTTATAAAAAAAGATTCTTAGATTTCAAAAAATTGAATGTTTGACGCGTGAGTGCGTTATTTAAAATTAACCCCTTAACTGTTTTGCCCTTATACAGTACGGGCTACCGAAAACTGGCCACAACCGGTTTGCCCGTAGGCTGTACGGGCACTGATATTTTCATCTTTCTATTTTTGATTTGCACAAAAATTTAATTCTTATAGTGCAGCGTTTCTCAAATTGTGGGGTGCGCCCCTAGGGGGCGTGATAACCCTACAAAGGGGGGGGGAGTATATCGAAAAGTCCAAATAAAGGATTTTAACAACTACAAATTTACTGAAAGGAAGAAAAACAAATGATACATTCGGACATACTAAAAATAAAATACACATTTACACTGATATAATATACTTATAATTGTATCACAGTACTGTAAAATGTGTTCGATAATTAATCTCACAACACACTAAGTGAAGAACAAGTTTAATAATTACTAGTGATTCAAGTAAGCTTGTCATATACAAAATTTAATACTTATCTTGATAATTTGTACAGTTTATGATTAAAATCGTATTGTAGCTTTAACGTTAAAGGGCATTATTATTGAATTCAATACATAGCTATTGTGTGAAGGGGGGGGGGCAATGAAAATTAGGATTGAAAATTGGGTCACAAACATTGAAAATTTTAGAAGCACTGTTATAGTGGGATTATTAGTGCTAGTGTTTTTAAGAGAGGCTGCTTGTGTCTATGGTACTGAAATACTTTTCATACGGGATTTTCTTTGTGGTGAAGGCGAGAATTTTTCAATGAAGGCAGGTATTGAGATTCTTGAAAATATTCGATGAACAGGATTAATAAGGCATTGTGCAATTTGTTGATTGAAAAGAAATGAAAATGGAAAGATAATCCAAAAAAGCCGATATTATCTCTGTGTCCCCATTGCAATGTAAAAGACTTAGTATTACAACATGATGCACACACACAAAATCCTCAACTGTTTGAAAAAGACGCACGAACATGGAGTTTTATTGTAATATGAGAATTCTTCATAGCATGCAGAGTATACTTATTTACGAAAACATTTGGGAGATTTTGTATTCTACAATTATAAAATCAAAAAATAGCGGGAAAGCTTTAAAACTGAAAATTAAAATAATATTCTTCCATTTTCGCACTTTGTTAAGTAATATGCTTAGTTATATGCAATAAGAAACATGCCCTTTTTTGGAACATTTTGGGCAAAAAATTACTTTTGAAATTAGCTTTAAAATGGGATATAGAAATTAATTTCGAAGTTATCAAAATTTCGCATGTGTAAAAATTTGGGATAATTTACTTTCAGAAATCAGAAAGAAAAAAATTAATAAGATACTCACACACACAAAAAACGAGGAAGGTCTATGCTATAAATGGGATAAATTACAGATGTTACCGTTAAAGTGTAAAATTCAGTTATTTCATAGAATAACTAGATATTTCATGAAATATCTAGAGAATTCTGTTAAAGTACATAATGGTTGAAAAATTCATACTTTACCTAGTTGTTGTTGTCGTGTGTTTATTACTGGGATACATACGAAAGTCGTGAGATAGATGAACAGAAACATAAATATAACACAACCACTGAAGAATACAGAATTTATTACAAACGATGATCCCAGCATATAACAAGAAGAGGTGCGCTGCTTTTCCTTTCGAGACGTGAATCCATTTCAGGCGAAAGACCGACTTCTTTCCCGAAGAAGATACAACCATGTCTTACTTGGGATTCGAAACCGAACCCACTCGGTTACAAGTCGAGGGACATAGCCACCATACTGGTTATTCTATGAAATAACTAAAGATAGACCGTTAAAGTGAGAAATAAACGATTTCAAAGGTATGTTATAAATTAATTGTTCATAAATAGCTGAAATCTCTTGAAAAATACATTTTATCCCATTTGAGGATGAATAATTCATACATAATAAGGGAAAGTGGATGATATAATTTATTATTTCTCATATTGATAACATTAGTTAAACAAAAAGGGGAAAAATAATATATATATATATATATATATATATATATATATATATATATATATATATATATGTATATATATAATCCAATATAATTTTTTTTTCAATATATAATCATATACATATACATACACATATATATAAATTTATACATATACACTGCTGGACAATTGCTAAGGACGGATAACACTACCATCCATAGCAACCACAAAATGAAAGGAAGCAAAATGTGGAAAATTAGAATAAGTGCGGGATATTAGTAAGAAGTATGAGTATGCAAATTTTTTTCCACGTGTGTTCATCACGTGATAGCGTTCATAACAGCTTTAAAGGTTTTGCTGCGTGTGGACAGTTGTTGTTTCAAGTCAAAGTTTTACAGGAAAGATTTAATAGACGAACTTAAAATTTTTGGTATGTCTTCCCGACATCACATAGATGATTTTATGCGTGGCCGAATTATTGGAAAGATCGAAGAAGGGCGAAAAATAACAGATGTTGCCAGGGAGTTCGACATCGCTCACAGCGTTGTTTCACGGCTGTGGAAGTCATTTAAAACTACTAGAACGTGTAGTAGACGGCACGGGGGAGGTCGTGTTAGAAGTACGACGCCTGCAGAAGACAGATATATCGTCCTATCAGCAAAAAGGAACAGGCGCACCACAGCTCAGCAGGTGGCAAATCAGTTTCTTGCTGCCTCAGGAAAGCAGATCTCCCGAAAAACTGTTGCCAGACGTTTGAGAGGAGGAGGACTATACGCACGCAGACCTGTTGTGTGTGTCCCATTGACCAGATAGCACCGTACTGCCCGTTTGCAATGGTGTCGTGAGCATCACAATTGGACTGAACAGGACTGGGCATGCGTACTATTCTCAGATGAGAGTAGGTTCAGTCTGTCATCGGATAGTAGACGCCAACTGATCTGGCGCGAGAGTGGTACTGCTTATCGTCCAGAAAATATCCAGGAAAAGGACCGATATCCGACATGCAGTATCATGGTGTGGGCCAGCATCATGATAAATGGCCGCAAGCGCCTACATGTGGTTGCGAATGGGACTATGACGGGCCAACGATACATTGATGAAGTACTACTTCTTCATGTTCGTCTTTTCCGTGGTGCTGTCGGTGATAAATTTGTTTTTATGGACGACAACGCAACATGTCATCGAACACTCGCTGTTCAGGATTGTTTAGACAGCGAGGGTATTCAACGTCTCGTATGGCCAGCGCGTTCTCCAGATCTAAACCCCATTGAAAATGTGTGGGAGGCTTTGGGAAGGCAAGTTGCTGGTCGAAACTATCCTCCGACAAACAAGAACACCCTCATCCGTGCACTCACAGAGGAATGGGATAAATTGCCTCAACAGCTGTTGGATAATGTTGTGCAAAGTATGGTACGACGTGTGGAATGTTGCATCACACTTCACGGTGGACATATCCCGTACTGATACCTTTCTTTAAGGTGCCTGTTGACTTTTAGATGCATTGTTCCATTTCTCCGTACGCAGATGAAATGAACATTTTTTTTCTTTCAGATGTTTCACAGCTTTTGTACTTTCCAGAACAATAAATATTCTTTATTCTAATGTCTGAACAGTGTGGCAACTATATTTTATCCTACTAGGCCTCATGTCTCGCTTAATGTTTGTGATACGTCCTTAGCAATTGTCCAGCAGTGTATATACATATACACAAATATATAAACAAAAATATAAAAATAAACATATAGTTATATACCTAAGATAACTAAAAGTAGGAGGGAGACACATAGTATAAAAACAAATTCCTGGCCTTAGGAACCAGGATTGCAGGTTTAAACAAGTTTTGCCGCGCCAACCTTCACCTGTAATTTGTCATACTATTTACCAAGAGGAAAGGAAAGAGTTATATATGTAGAATTTAAATATTAAAAATCATTAAACTAAATAACATAGGAACATAAATATAACCTACTAAATCGGAGTTAAAACGATGGCTAAGAGTGCAGTAACGTGTTCCCGCCAAATAGGGAGAGCAGAACCGCATAAAATTAATTGCGATACGATATAAGAAACGATTAATTGCGATGCGATACGATAATAAGAAATATATATATATATATATATATATATATATATATATATATATATTAATATAGTAATATTAATGAATTGTAGTTTTCGAAAAGTGAGAGAATTTTAATATTTTTATATATATATCTATATATATATATATACTTTTAAAAATCATAAAAATAATAATCATATAAAATTAGCGTAAAATATAAAGACACTCAAAAAATATATATTAAATTTTTTTTTACAATAAGCATGTGGCGCCATCTATTTAATAATTGTAGAATAAGTTAGATATTGTCTAAATTTAAAAAAAATATTACAAAACATAATAACAGTAAATAATTACAGTAATACAAATTGTATCATAAAAAACCATTACAAATATAATTACAAAGAAAGTTAGCAGGGTATCCATGTTCAATACAGAGATTAAAAAAATTTTTAAGATTTAAAAAATATATTAGCTTTATTGCTAACTAATACATTATTGCGATAAATATAGTTAAAAATAATATTTCTATATATAGATATTGATAAATTAGAATTCCAGTAAGGCACTTTGATGATATTAAAATTAAAGGCATCTCTTTTATCATAAATATTACTATGTAGTTTCAAATCCTTAATATACAGTGATACATCTAGGTAATTTGTTTTGATTGGATTATTATTAATTTTAACTAAGTTTAAGTAGGACGGATAAAAATTAATAATAGGATTTAAATATCATTTTTACCAAAAATAATTAAATCATCAATATATCTAAAAATGCAGTAGTCATTATTAATAACATAATTATATTCATAAAAATGTAAATAAAGATTAGCCAAACTATTACTAGCTGGGCCCCCTTGTGGGAGTCCTTTCTCTTGTTTATATAAAGAACCATTAAAAAATTGATGTAATATTCTTTTAAGACAAAATCTATGAGAGTTTTAAATTTGTTAAAATTAATATTAAGGTTATACATACTGTGGTTTTCTAAAATTTTACTTTAATAATATCATATAAATCACAATGGAATTGAAAAGATCTTCAAAGTCATAACTATGAACTGAATAAATATTTCTCTATTATTAAAAAAATCTATAATCTCTTTACTATTTTTAATTATAGCTTTATTACATTGCTGATTAATAAAGTTTTGTATAATATTATGAAGTAATTTGCCTGCAGTAGTAATATATGTTCTAAAACCATTTGTCACAGTTCTAAATTTAACCGGACTTTTATGGAATTTTGGAGTTAAAAAAATATATGGATACTTAATTTTAGAAATACAATAACCTAATTTTTTATAAATAGCAATAATACGATTACTAATTTCATTATGTGACATATCTAATTTTTTAAAAGAACCATTATTAAGAAAGTGATCATAAAGAATATTATAATAAAAATACTTACAAATCACAGCATAGTTATATATATATATAAATTATTTCAATTCTTACTTAAGCGAACAAAGAAATTTTTAATTTTAGTTACTTTTTATTAAATGATTACAATATAAATATGTATATACATATAACAGAATCATAATATTAAGTAGCAAATAGAAAGTGATTTTTTTCCCTTGAAATTTTCCTTTCTATTTTTGGTGTTAAACTATTATTTTTGTTGGTTACTATTTATTCATTAATTCAATTTAATTATTCTAGTAAAATAGAATAGTGTAATAAATTATTGTTTTTTAAAAAAACTAAAAAACACGCTTTTATAGTGTGTGAATCGAACTAAAAAGTAAAAAAATAATTCTTAGTATAAGAATAAAATGATTAACGAGAAAATTAATGTCATTGTGATAAAAGCGTGGGGTGTGCTTTGAACTAAATTTTTACGCCAACTTAGCATTTCGGAATAGAACTAAAAGGAAATTATAACAATTAATATATAGAACCCCACGCTTTTATCCCAATGACATTAATTTTCTCGTTAATCATTTTATTCTTATACTAAGAATTATTTTTTTACTTTTTAGTTCGATTCACACACTATAAAAGCGTGGTTTTTAGTTTTTTTAAAACTATAATTTATTTTTTTCACTTTTTAGTTCGATCTACAATAAAAAAAGCCTGCTTTTTTAGTTTTTAAAACTATCATTTATTCTTTGTTGAGCTTATCCTTGAATTTGATATTTGGAGCTGGAATTATAGTCTTGCTCTTCAATGGATATTAATTAATGGGTCTGAAGGGTATTAATTCTCTCCGTTTACTTGGCCTCGGATGAGTCCCATATCGTTATATTTCAAAGATTCTATCTCTAGAGATACAGTTCTAACTAACAAAAGTGTGTTAAGAAGAAATATTAAATGTCAATCATATTATCACCTTTTAAACGTATTGCTATAATGTTAATTATTATAATCAGCTGACTGGTTGGCCTAGTTGGTTTGTCGCTGGCCTTCTGTACCCAAGGTTGCGGGTTCGACCCCGGATCAAGTCGGTGGATTTTCCTGATGCAAAAGCGGCCCTGTCGTATGATTATGCGTTATGAAAAAGATTTCTTGAGTGTTCGGTTGGCTTGGATGCTCTCGGAAAAATTAAATTTCTAAGTACAAATTTCGCATTGGTAGAGTTCAGATGCCTCCCTCTAGGGAAGAAACTGGGCGTTAGAATTACTTGCGGTAATGGAGTAACTTCATGGACAGACTGGCGCCAGTCAGTAATCACGTGATTCCAACGTCAATAAACAGCACGTGCGATTTCATAGCATTGGTTTTCTTATACGTTTGTTGACGTCGTTCTTGTATCTTAATTTTATCTAATTAAAAACATATGATATCATTGTATTTTTTGCATAATTCTAGTATATATATTTGTTAGGAAATATTTTTAACAACTCTTTTACATAATTTTTTGTTTTATTCTACTTTATTTATCTAATTAAGTATTCGTCTGCTTCGTTAGTGTTAGCTGGGATATATTTATTTATATTTCTTGATTCACTTAGATATAGCTCTTAGTTATTTTAGTTACTAATTAATTTTGTAGTTCTTTATTTCATATTTTTTCACAAGAATGGCTCATAGCATCGGTTCGAAACCGCTTCTTTTGAAAAATTTCAATTTGCACGAAATATTAAATTACAGTGTGAAGTTTTCCAGTGCCACTGGAAATCGAAGTGTTGCTGCAAATATATCGAAAGGATTAAAATTATTCGACGATAAATTCGTAAGCAAGGTATCATTTACTGAGCCTGATTTCTTAATGAATGATGATTTTTTTATTCAAGGCTTTGTTAAAGCCGAAATGGAGAAGAAAGTGACGTACAAGCCATCTGTTCAAATCAGAACAACTTGTCAGGTAAGTTAAAAATTATTTTGTTTTAATTTAGGAACTTTTTTTAAAAAAAGATTATGATTGCAGTACTATTTACTCTTTTATGCATTAATATAACTCATTGTTTTAAAATACAAAATAGGATTCTATGTATTAACATTGATAGTTATTTAATTAAAAGTTGATTCCCCAAAAGATACAAAGAATTGTGAATTTTGAATGGGCTAATTTATATTTTTAATAGCTACATTATTAGTGATAAGTTTATAATTTGATTCTTATTTTTTAGAGTAGCATTGAATATCAATTTCATTGTTTTCTATTTTAATGAATATGCATTATTAAGCTTTAGTAATTCTATAATTATTGCTATTTATGAGTAAATTCTAATTTGATCCCAACACATTAAAAGTAAACACAAGAAATGCCAAACCATTTTGAAAAAGAAATGTAAATTTTTCATTTAAAACTTCAATTCAGTAAGGAGTAATATTGTGTAAACATTAAGATTCTCCCATATTGTTTGTAATTTTTCTTATAAGGCATAGTATTTTTAATTCAAATACTTTATGACGTGTTTTTATAAACTGTTAATTTTTATTTATTTAAAATTTTCATTTAAATGATTTATTTATTTAAATTTTAAATCATGGTATTTATTTAAAATAATTGAATTTAAACTGAGCTGTAAATTAACTTTAGCATAATTTTTTTAAAATGTATTAGTCAGTAGACTGATATGTAAATACCGAAAACATATATGAATTTGCAATCTAATTTTAAAATTTATTACTTTAATATTTAAAATTGATTTAACTTTAGGTTATAAGTGCAACATGTACTTGTCCTGCTGGAGGCACTCCAGAATTTTGTAAACATGTTTTTGCTTTATTGCATGGAATCAATGATTACATAGCAAAAAAACTGTATGAAGCTCTGAATTTCTTCCGTTCCTATTTCTTCATTTAAAACAGGTGGTTCACATCTATTTTTTAAAATAAAACATTTACATTAATATTATATTTTTTAAATGATTTGTAAATTTTGCATATAAGTACTTTTAATGCATTTACTTTTATGTATGAATACCTTAAATCATGTTCGAGTAATAATTTTATATGTAAACACTGACTGACTTCTGTTATGAAATACTTTGTAGATGGTGATAAAAAAAACATTAATAGAGCTAAAATTAAATTATTCCATCAATTCAGAAACAGATTATTATCACAAGTATTTTATTATCTTTTTTAATGAGAAAGCAAAATAACAGCACACAATACATTAGATAATCTTCTGAGAACTATTCTCTCATACTCTTGTCTTAATATAATATGTGTATGGTTATTTAAAAGTATACTCTATATAGTGCTAGTTTTATATAAAGTACAGAATAACTTCTGTTACTTTATTTTGAAGATTTATAACATAAGTAAAACTTAAGTTTATTAAGATATTTAACCATTAAAGTATTTTCTAAGTAACTTATTTAAAAACTTGACTTAAACTTAGCAAAAATTTTGAAGTACTTACATTTCAGTAGAAGTAGAGGGCTTGCATCTTTCCAGAATTCTTCGGAAAGATGTACTTTTTGTAAACACAAAATTTGTTGGCACTGATCCAGGTTTTAAGTGCCTGCGATTCGTAAAATTTTGGTATTCGAAACATTCCTCTTCGAAATGATCCGAACATAGTGCAGAAGCATAAGAAGGTACGAATTTTTCCCGCCTAATCCTTGCTATCCATGTTTTTAATAAATTTGGATTTTTTTAAAGGAAATTGGAAGAAAGTTTTGTTTCTGCAATTTCTTTCTTTTTCGAGTTATTGCATCCATATTGTAACGTCGTGAGTAGCTATCCATCAATAAACAAATCTTTACAGCTTAATATACAAATAAAAGCAAACTTTATTTGCTAACAATTTGTAAATGAAGTAATATAAATCCAGATTAAATGCCAAGCCGGTGTGGTCAGTTCATATACTCATGCTCAACGCCACCGGCGTTCATCGTCTTTTTCACTCTCTCTCGGGGATTTTTTTTCTCCGGTCTTTTTCTCTTTCTCTCTCTCTCCGGGTCTCTTCTCTCTTACTCTCTCTCTCCAGGTTTTTTCCGGTCTTTTCTTCTTGTGTCCTCAAAAACAACCCTTTTTAAACAACAGGGGTGTGTTCACAACACGCCCCTCGCTCCTTCTTATTCGCAGGTCAACAAAGTCTCTCTTGACCTCCCTCGTCCTATTGGCGCATAACACGCCAAAACACACCCGAGCTGTCTGGTCCAAGGCGCCATAGTTCCTTGTCCGCAGCTGGACACACTGGCCCATCACGCCACCTGTTTCTAGTATTCCCTTTCATACAACACTAGAAAAAGACAACATGGTTATTTTTAAGATAGGCTTCGCCTATTGTCAATGGGGCGCCGAACTCTTAAGTCTATTATGCCGACCCGTCTGCTAACTCCCCTCCCTGAGTTCAGACAATAAACAATGGCCCCATGGCCACGTGCACCGGTCATTCCACAGCTGGTTGATCGTAAAACATTCAGGGACAATCGATGGGTGAGGCACTTGTCCTTGACCAGCTGGTAAAACCATAAAATCTATTGTGAATCGGAAGATGGGAATTTACTCCCATCGAAGATGTCACAAATCCTCCCCCCTAAAAAAGTCCGTTTCACGGGACTGCTCTGGTCCTAGTTGGATTCAGTTCTTAGAATTCACACACATAAAGATCGTCCCATCAATGAGATTGATCAGGGCAGCAATCCCGGTATTAAACACAATCAAAAAAATAACATAATACATGAATCAAATTTCAAAAAAAAAAAATGTACACTTCACACAATTAGATCTTAAAATCCGAATCTGGGATTCTTTTTCTCCAAGTTACATTTCACCTTTAAATTATAATTTTTCAAACAAAATGCGTCAAATGCCAATATCTTAATAACCATCTACACTTAATCGCGCCTGACTACAGAAGTAAACATCTGTTGGCCTACGGTTGACTAAGAGACATCAGAGATTTTCACTAACATCTATTTTCTTCCACAATGTACACAGATACACATACACACATATAAATAAAACAGTAATTTAAATATACATAATAATTAATAGCAAAATCTACAAACTACTTATTCCAATCTACTTAGGCCGTCCACGTTTCCATGGAGCCTCCCAGGTTTGTGTTTGATTTCAAAATTAAACGGCTGTAAACTCAACGCCCATCTTTGTAACCTAGGATTAGTACTCCCCATCTTGTTTAGGTACCTTAAGGGGTTGTGGTCGGTTTCTATAATAAATTTTTGCCCGTCTAAATAATGCTTTAATCGCTTTAGACCAAAAATTATCGCAGCTAATTCCCTTTCCACCGTGCTGTAGTTTCGCTCCGCCTTAGAAAATTTTTGCTTAGGAAAACGATGGGGTGTTGTTCCCCTTCTATTCTTTGCTATAAAACAACCCCAGCACCCACCTCACTCGCGTCCGTTTGCAGGATGAAATCCGTGGCAAAATCTGGGGCAAACAATATGGGTTGGGTGACGAGCTTGGCTTTTAGCTCCTCGAACGTTTTCCCACATTTCTCATCCCAAGTGATCTTCTCTTTCTTAATTTTCCCTTTCAGTGCGTCGGTCAAGGGTGAAGCTATTGTGCTGTAATTTGGGATATAATGAGAGTAGTACCCCACTAGACCGAGAAAGGATCGTACGTGTGTTTTAGTGGTGGGCCGCGGGAAATCTGCTATAGCTTTTATCTTCAAATCACTCGGAGACCTACTTCTGAACCAATTCGATGCCCTAGAAATAAGACTTCCTCTTGAGCAAACTTACATTTAGAGGGTTTCACTTTAAGCCCCGCCTTTCTCAATCTTCCTAAAACTATGTCGATATGCTTTACGTGATCTTTCCACCCTTGGGAAAAATGGCTATATCGTCTATGTACGGCAATGCAAACTGCTCCAACCCCTCTAAAACTTGGGCCATCAATTTGCAAAAATAATAGGGCGCACATACTAACCCGAACATCATTTTCTTGGGGATATAGGTGCCAAATGGAGTAACGAAAGCTGCGTATCTCTGAGCTCTCGGCGTGAGCGGAATCTGAAAGTAACCTTTCGACAAATCCATCACCGTTACATAGGGAGCCGCACTCACTTTTTCTACTATCTCTTCCATATTTGGCAAAGGGAAAAATTCAGCTCGAGTTATCTCGTTCAATCGACGATAATCAACACAAGGACGAGGGTCTTTATTTGGGCTTTCTACTAAAATAAGGGGCGAAGTGTAATCGGACTGTCCTATCTCTATTACACCCAGTTCCAACAAACGTTTAATTTCTTCTCGCAATATGTTAATTTGTTTTAATTCGTCGATCTGAGAGGGGGATAGTTTAAGTTGCAGTTGACTTTCCCGCAATATTTCGTGATAGTCAAACTTCGTGCATTGTTTATCTGGATAAGGAATTTCCGCATCTCCCTCTATGTCATCCGAGACCTCTTCTACAACCAGGCTTACCAGCTCGGGTCTCCGATGATACGGTTTTAGTAAGTTTACGTGATAGATAGTACTACGCGCGGTCCCTTCTTCCTGGTAGATCTATCACATAATTTGTATCCGAAATTCTACTAAGTATCTTTCCCGGCCCTATCCAATTTACCTCAAGTTTATTTTGTTTAGAGGTAACTAACACCATTACCAGATCCCCTTCCACAAATTTCCGTTCCACGACATCGCGATCGTACCATGTTTTTCTTTTAAGTTGGCATTCTTTCATTCTAGTGATCGCAATTTCTTGGCAACGTTTGAGTCTATTATTTAACTGCAATATATATTCCACTACCGATTGACTCGTGTTTCCCTCCTCCATCCATTCCTCGTAAACTAACGTTTGGGGTGTTCTCAAATTCTTTCCCATGACCAACTCGGTGGGACTGAAACCTGTACTCTCGTGCGCAACCGTTCTGAGAGAGAATAATGCCAAAGGAAGAACCCCCTCCCAATCTTCTCCCGATTCCACGCACAAAGCCTTAATTACGCGCTTGATGGTTCTATGCACTCGCTCCACTGCATTGCTTTGGGCGTGGCTGACTGATGACCTCGTCACTTTGATGCCGAACTTATTGAAAAAGGTGGTGGTCAATTCACTAGTGAAAGAAGTCCCCAGGTCGGATTGTATTTCGCGTGGGAATCCTATCCTAGAAAAGATACTCAAGAGGGCGTCTATTACGTTCGGGGAAGTAATACTCTCCACCGGTATAGCTTCCGGGTACTTAGAGGCTACACAAATTGACGTAATCAGATATCTGTTTTGCTTTGTTGAGACAGGGAGAGGTCCCACAGCATCTATATTGATTTTAGAGAATACCTCCGAAATAATGGCACTAATTTCAGGGGTGCTTTCGCCTTATCTCTCGGTTTCCCTACTCGTTGACACGAATCGCAAGTTTTGACGAACTCCTCCACGTCTCTGTACACGTTCGGCCAAAAATGCCTTAGAATTCTATCTTTGGTTTTCGTCACCCCCCGATGCCCCCTATTTCGTCATGGCTAAGTTTGTTAATGTCGAGTCTAAAATTTATGGGTACGCATAGCTGTCTGACCTCCTCCCCTCGCTTAGTTTTCGCGACTCTAACTAATTTCCCCTGATGACCCTAAATTCTTTGTCTATTCCTGTTAGGGCCTTATCCCATAATGGTTTTAGATCGGGGCATTTTCTTTGTTCCTCTTTAAATTCAACACCATTCACTTTCGCCAAACTCTTTCCCCCTTCTCCTTCAAAAGCGGGAATGATAAAGCTATCGTCTTCCCCTCCCTCAGACGGGGAAATCCGTAAGTTCAAACTCCGCTTCGATCGCCTCTTTTTCTTTCTCGGGGGAAAACCTTTTTTGTTTACTTCTAGTCACCACTGCGTTAACCAAGTGCACCCCCTGTTCGTCTGACTCCAGCAGTTCAGCTGTTCGGTTTCCCAATAAATATAGATCATTGTCACTACTATCCTGTTTTATTGCAGCCTTGGTATAAAACTCTCCTTTCTTCGTTTTGATTTTAATTTTAGCCAGAGGCAAACAGTGGCAAATCTCATCTAACGGGCTTTTCAACCAAACGTATTCACCTAGGAGGTCATCTTCATTAATCCAGCTCCGCGAACAGACGTCTATGGATGACCCCGAATCTCTTAGACATACGCGATCAATGCCATTTATTTCCATGTTCATTTTGAATTTTTTAAATGGGTCGTAATTCCCGGTATTTAAAGTTAAATTAGCTACCGTTTCGAAATTATTTTTCCTTAATCTAGGGCACACTGGCTTTATGTGCCCTGTCTCATTGCAGTAGTAGCATATTATGGGCTTCCTCTTCTCAAATTGATTATCCCCCGCCCTGGGGCACTCCCTCCTAATTTGAGAACTCCCCTGGCTTACCTCATGCTTATAAGGATCCCTGTCCAAGGGCCCGATATTTTTACCCTTACCACTAAAATGGGCAGATTTATTTTTACTTTCGAGAGGCTGTTTATCAAAGGTTCTACGCTCCCAGGTTTTCGTCGGACCTGTTTTTTTATGCACTCTTCTAATCGCCTCAAAATGGTCCATTTTCTCAGCTAAACTTTTAGCCTCCTTGAAACCATCCCACGAATCTAGAAAATGGTCTACTAATTCACTTGGTGCTCTTTTTTTTATTTGTTCTGTCACTAGTAGCTCTTTTAATGCGGCGAAATCACCCACTTTCATCCCCGCTAGCCAGTTGTCCAGGTAGGACCTTAGTTCGAATACTAAATCCGCCCACATGGCCCCAGGTCTGCGTTGATGCGACTCAAATCTATCTCTAAGGGCTATCGGCGTGAGTTGGAACCGGGCCAAGAGTAGATTTTTTATGTGGGGGTAATCGTCGCTTTTCTCTAAAGGTTCTTTCGCTACTATCTCCGCAATTTCTATGGGAAGTAAAGGAATGAGTTGGGAGACCCATCTATCCTCAGCCACTTTTTCTTTTATTGCCTGCCTTTCAAATATTTCAAAAAATAAATTAATGTCTGCATTTTTTGCATCAAATTTAGGCACCAAGTCTTTTAAATTAACACGTCTATTTACCCCTTGCCCTTCTAAATCGGCAGACGATACACTAACCGTCTCAGTGGCGTTAGACAATCTTAACCGCTCCAACTCATATTCTCTAGTCTCCTGCCTTTCCTTCAATTCCCTAGCCTCCTGCCTTTCCTTCAATTCCCCTAGCCTCCTGCCTTTCCAATTCCCTAGCCTCCTGTTTTTCCGCCAAGATACCCTCCAACAAACATTTAACTGACTCTTCGTCATAGTATTTACTTTGACAGATTCTCTTCTTAAATTCTATCTTGGGTAAAGTAATATCAATTTCTACCCGTAATTCTTTCGCAACCTCTAACAATACGTCTTTTGTTTGCTTTAAAAGAAACGCCATCCTGCTTAAATAAATACAACACTAAATCCAATCTCAATTGTCTTTAAAACAATTCAAATATCCAACATAAATCAACACTACACTATACACAATACTCAGTTGTACTCCACAAACTTATACAACTACCAAACGTAACTAACCGTACACTAAACCTAGACTTTAATTATACTTCACAAAATAATAAAAATACTCAGAGTAACGTGACAATACACTACGCAAAAACTGTGCTAACGAAGCAAATATACTACGGTATACTACGACCTAACTCAATAAACAAACATACATACAAACATAGTAAATCAATACACTGCAAACAAACTTAATAATTTCTGTAGTCTCTCAGTCTATACTTTTAACTTTATCTAGCATTATTTTCCTTACAAAATTTTACATTAACTAAAAATAATGTATTGCTGCCCCGATACGATACTCAAAGAAAAAGACTGACCTTAACATTGCAGGTGAAAACACTGGAAACCTCTTCCTTATCCTTCTCCGGGAAAAAACGGAAGGCAGGCACTTCGCGGGCACTCTTCACAAGCAGGAACGGGAGACACTTGCATCCAGCACTTCTCACAGCTGGGAAATCCAGGAATTAGGGTCAGTAAACTCGCTTCATCACAATCGCACACGGCTGGCCTTTTTTTTTTCTTCAATTAAAATAAAGGATTCGGGCATCTGTTTACTTAAATGCCGGATCAACACCGCTGCCACCAATTTCATATATTTATATTAGCTGTAACGTCGTGAGTAGCTATCCATCAATAAACAAATCTTTACAGCTTAATATACAAATAAAAGCAAACTTTATTTGCTAACAATTTGTAAATGAAGTAATATAAATCCAGATTAAATGCCAAGCCGGTGTGGTCAGTTCATATACTCATGCTCAACGCCACCGGCGTTCATCGTCTTTTTCACTCTCTCTCGGGGATTTTTTTTTCTCCGGTCTTTTTCTCTTTCTCTCTCTCTCCGGGTCTCTTCTCTCTTACTCTCTCTCTCTCCAGGTTTTTTCCGGTCTTTTCTTCTTGTGTCCTCAAAAACAACCCTTTTTAAACAACAGGGGTGTGTTCACAACACGCCCCTCGCTCCTTCTTATTCGCAGGTCAACAAAGTCTCTCTTGACCTCCCTCGTCCTATTGGCGCATAACACGCCAAAACACACCCGAGCTGTCTGGTCCAAGGCGCCATAGTTCCTTGTCCGCAGCTGGACACACTGGCCCATCACGCCACCTGTTTCTAGTATTCCCTTTCATACAACACTAGAAAAAGACAACATGGTTATTTTTAAGATAGGCTTCGCCTATTGTCACCCGAGCTGTCTGGTCCAAGGCGCCATAGTTCCTTGTCCGCAGCTGGACACACTGGCCCATCACGCCACCTGTTTCTAGTATTCCCCTTTCATACAACACTAGAAAAAGACAACATGGTTATTTTTAAGATAGGCTTCGCCTATAAAAACCTTCAATGGGGCGCCGAACTCTTAAGTCTATTATGCCGACCCGTCTGCTAACTCCCTCCCTGAGTTCAGACAATAAACAATGGCCCCATGGCCACGTGCACCGGTCATTCCACAGCTGGTTGATCGTAAAACATTCAGGGACAATCGATGGGTGAGGCACTTGTCCTTGACCAGCTGGTAAAACCATAAAATCTATTGTGAATCGGAAGATGGGAATTTACTCCCATCGAAGATGTCACAATATGCTGCACAGTATGTCATTTCTGAACGTCAAAAAAGAATAATTAACTAAAGTTTAAGAGCAAGATAGAAATGTAAACAAATGACGCCGCATGCACGTGCGCAAGAGCTGAACTGGAATCACGTGATCGTGACGTCACATGAACTTAGTCCATTGGTATCGCCTAAATATGGTGCCACACTAAAAAGTGATACCAGCTCCTGGGGAATGTACTAGGTCTGCAAAGGTAGAAATACCAATACGCAGCGCCATTACAGGAAAAAAAATTCGTATCATCACTTCTAAGCGAATTGCTTTATAAAAGTAAAAAAATATTTAGCAGTCAGAACATAAATTGTTTTTTTTTCACACGCACGAGTCTTTTTTTTTGTTTCCACTTTCAGAAAAATTAGACAAATATTTATATTATGCTAAGAAATTTCTGACACATCCAAACAAAATAAAAGAACACTTTTATTTTGTTTGTTTTATTTGTATTAACCACAAGCCTATTCCTTTTTAGAGTTACACCTTAATCTTTTAGTCACTAAATCGCCAAATTTGTCGCCAAATCTGGAAATGGCCATGGAATTAGTCGCCAAATCTGAAAATGGTATATGCAATAATTCGCCAAATCTATGGCGCGTGGTATAACGAATTGGTCACCAAATCTGGAAATCGTTATTTTTGAAGATCTTGATCAGGACAATGGAACAAAATTATAAAATTATGTATTGTCATTGGTCCTTGACAAGTGTGTGGAATTGCAAATTAATCTGACCTTTTAAAGTGAGTAAAAATCGAGTTCGAAGATTCCGTTACATACAGATGAAGCTAATAAAAGCGTGTTAAAAATAGCCGGATAAGAGAGATCTGTTTACAGTAGATGTGCGTGAACAGGAAGGTCTCATATCAGTAGAATAGCTGATAGAAATTTCCATAGATGGAGCTTTGAAATTGGCTTGCAAGAATAAGTCCCTTCCGAATTTTTGGGGTCACTGACGGGAAAATGTTTCCTAGTTGTCCACGAAAGCTCTGAAAATTCTGATGGCTTTCAAAACTACATATTTATGTGGAAGAACAAACACACATTTTCAACTTTTCATCTTAAAAAGAACTACAGAAACCGTCAAGAAAAAGCGTAGAACCGGAATTGAGACTGCAGATTTCAAATTTTACGTTTGTTATAACAGCACTTGTAAAAAAAAAAAAAAAAGTAGCGTATTCCTTCTCATTAAAATTTCTAATTAATACAGTTAAGTAAATTATTTATTTATTTGAAATTAGTAATATTTTTTATTAAATGTTTACTGTTTCCGTACAGGAAAAAAAAAGGTTAAAAAGTCTGTGCGTTAGTAGCAGAGACAATTTTAGGATATTTGAGGAACCTTTAAATCACACCACCACGTGTTAGGAGTCAAGGAGGGGTGTTCAAAATTTTTGGGGTCAGCGATGTTAGACTGATACATACAGTGAAGTCGCGGTGATTTAAATTTTAAGAACCGCTTATTTAAAAGATTCTCTAAAACTTATTTACAATACTAATAAAAAGGAAGCCGTCATTTACTAAATTGTTCATAATTTTTTTATATAACATCTTACACCGATTTGGAATAGATTGATCATTTTATTTTAATACTTCACTCCCATACGGGAAATGAGTCTTCCAGTTAGTATTGAAATAAAATTATCTTTTTATTAGATATGTTCTCGAGTGGCGTAGTCACTACAAAATCGTTAATGACATCATTGTAATTAATATCCATTGTAATATCATTTTGAGTACATAGCAACATCCAACTGTTAAGCACACATTTCTTTTTTTTTTCCATAGTAGATTTCATTTTAGTCCTTACTCTCTTAAGGCTACACATTACCCTAAAAATTTCATTTTTACCGAATTTTTTTTTTTTTTTTTTTTTTTGCATATTTTGGTGGCCCATATCATTGAGATGCTTGCCACGAAATTTCAGATCTGTTAGAAAATTAGTTTTTAAGATATTTGAAGTTTTATGAGCTATGGTTTTGGTTTCCTTTTAAAGCATTTTTTCACACTTAAGTTGAATTAATTAAAACATTTTTGAGCTTTTAGTTTGAAATGGTTATCAATTCCAATTTTCATTACTAAAATCATTTCTGCTTGATTATGTTTTGAGTTTTCATAATTAATTAATAAAGATTAATTTCATGGCCAATTTTTGCTTTAAAAATGGTACATATAACTTAAAAGCTTTATCATTAATTTTTCCTGTAGAGAAAATGCCATGGCAAATGCGTTCTGGGTTTCTGTGAGAAACAATATTTCGAAGAGATGGAATACTACTGAAAATGATGTATCTAAAAATCAGTCCTCAGCTGATTCTGCAATTAGACTTCCGAATACAAGTATTCTGAATTCAAATGCTGCAGATATAACTGAATGTTTCCTTGCTGTACAAAATTGCATTATACTAAACATATTGTAGTAACATATATTTTAGTATTTTAAAGTCGTACGACAAGAGCTAAAACTTTCTAAACTGCCCCAATTTAAAACTGAAAAAAATTAAATTTTATGAGCAAACCTGACTATTTTTAGCTTAAGTTAGTATCATTATTATTTTGTACATAAATGCTTCGTGTTTCAAAACTTTTGTGAAATATTAGGTTAAGATAAAGCTGAATAAACTGACGTCTTAATAAATGCTATCAATATTATGCAAAAATATATTTTGAATTAAAAATACAATTTTCAGTCATATTTAATAAAAATAATGTTTTAATGTAGAACATAAATTGGAAAATAACATATTAAAAAATTAGAGTTTTACGGGCGTTATAAGTTTTTGTTTTATGACTTTAAAAACTTTAAATGCGTTTTTCTCAGACATTTAATTTTGAAGGTATAAGTATTTTCTAATCCCTAAGGCTCTTTCCTGTTCAAGATAGAGCCTTGAATTTTTTTGTATATACTCCCAAATGTATGTTCTATAAAAGTTCGTATGGATTTAGGGCTGAGAACTCTAGTTATTTTTCTAAAAAATGCTAAAGTTGATATTTTAAAAATTTTCGTGTTTTTCCAGGTTTTTCTAGAAAAATAATTATTAAAAATCAACAAGGGAATAGATTTTCAAATCCATGCTAGATATTGTTTGTAATAATCTAAGAATCATAAATAACTTAAAATTACTAAAAAAATTTAAAAATTGAGTATTTTATAAGAGTTTGAAAAAACTTCAAAAATTCCTAATTTTTTAAAATTGTAAAATAATGGCTGGTCAAACTGACTTTTTGTTTACAGAATCAGCTTAATAATATAATCTAAATATAAAACATCAATTATTTTTACTGTAACTGTCTCCAAAAAATTTTTTTGTAAAAGGTTACCGTGTAACCTTAAGGGCAGAAATGCTTCTCTCATGATTCGTTAGACAGTGGTACGTTCGTTGTAATTTCAATTTTTTTCTCTTTTCGCCGTCCGATTTTTTGCGCCCTAGGCATGTGCAAGCGCGACTAAGCGGAAAAGCGAGCTTGCTGTCTCCGCTATTCAGTTCAATAGATCTATTTTTCTCGTTTTCGGCATGTTAAATTCGCAACGTTTCCTTTTTGACTGAATGGCATGTAAGTTACAGAATTTCGTTACCTAAGTGGAGATTTACCCACCCATCAAAATGGCAATTGGAGTGTAAGATCACGAAGTTCCTTACTCCCTAAGGGGATGTAATACCTGAACAGAACTACTAAAATTAATTATGTCAACTGGGATAACATAAATTTAGACAGCGCAAAAAATAAGTGAACGAAAATAATAAAGGACAAGACGCATAATTCACTTGTTAGTAAGCTACGATTGGCAAAACCACCCGGCGAAAGGGAGAGATCTCATTTTCGGGAAAGGGAAAAATTTTCTTCTCTTTCCAAATATGGGCATGGGAAACAAGTGGCACACTCTGCGATAAGTTCAGTGGTCAGAGAGATATATGGTCTTAATGGGGAACGTAGTACTTTGTACACGCAATTTTTATTTATATGAAAATGTTTACATGTGCCCTGTTTGAACAAACATAAATCTTTAATTTCAGAAGTAAAACCTTGTTATTAAACAAGCAAATATTTAAAATTTTTACAAAGAGTTTAATATTTTGTTCCAAACAATTTTTTTACAAACATTTTTAGAATTGTTTCTCACATTTTGGTGTTACAAGTGATACTTTTATTTTGACATGTCAGATGCTATAAGAGACAGAAAAAACAACAACAAAAAACAAAAAATCCGTTATGCATTTTTTTTATTTGTAACATCATTCCTCTCGGTTGCTGGATATTTGTGGGACACATTTCGTGAAAAGGGGCGGAAGTGTGTAACAGGAAACTGGGGAAGCGCGCGCTATTTGATTTGACCAATGAGCACGCGGTGGCGTCGATCGACTTGGTTTCCCCATAGTTTCTTTACTAATGATGGCCTGCTTTGGGCAGGGGAGGGCTTACACACTAAAATATCAATCCCCATGTTAATCCTAAGGAGCCATGTTTTTGATAATATGGGGTTGATATTTGGAGGATCGACTGTTGGTTAGGAAATTCTAGGACTCGAACCTCCCCCTAGACCAGGAATGGCGAACTAGTGGCACGCATGCCATCAATGGCACGCGACACAATGTTTTGGGCACAAGAGCGATCAAATTGTGGTTTGCATTTTATTTCAAAATAACAAATTTCGCAGTGAAATATTATGAACAACCGCGAATGGTCTGTCTTGGGGCGGCGAGGAGCACATTTGTTTGTTATTGTCTTGCCTTAGTTACGTCGTAGACTACAATTACTTGTGAAGCAAAATTTGTCTACTCATAGCATAGTCAATTTCGTTGACAGAACTGTATTTTATAATTTATTTGTGTAATATTTACGATTTTTAACTGTTATTCAACATGGCTAGTTCAGAACAAAAAATGCAAGACAGTTAGGGTAACAGGGAATTTCAGACTTGGTTAATCTAGAAATATGGCATTATTAGTAAAGGTAACAAAAAAGTGGTACATGTTTCATTTTCTGGAACAGTGGTATATGTAAAACAGCATTTTGAAACAAATCACAAATCCTCGTGTCAAAAAATTGAACCACAGCAAAACTAATTAATTGCTTGGAAATCATTTGGCAGATAACTCCAATTCAGCATGCATTCTGCTAAAAGTAACACGTTACAATCCTAATATAAGTTATTTGAAATCCAATCTGCAGCAACAAAAGTCACACTAATGTTACTTTAATTAGAATTACACGTGTAACTAAAACATTTTAAACTATACAGTAAAAAATGTATTTTTTCGTATTAAATAAAGAGCTTTTTAAAGATGTTAGTGTTTAGTTTTATTATTTTCAAGTGATCACAAGTCAGAATTATTTGATGGCACGTCTATACCTCTTCAAACATTTCTTAAGAAAAAAAGCACGTTGATTCATAAAGGTTCGCCCTAGACAGCATTTTGCCAATAACTCGACACCTGAGCCTCTCAGTCCTGGCTCATTCGATCCCTTTGCCTCCATTGTATATTCTAACCAAATTTTTGGTTTTCAATAATACCTATTCACCTAAATCTTTATTCCATACACAAAATCCTTAAACTAGCATATTATACCGGGTGGGCAAAAAGTCCGTAAAAACTTTAAAAATTCATAAAATCCGGAGAAATGAACGAAAAAAAAACTGCTTGCAGGATCAGCATTAGTATGTCACGGGATTTTTTTTAAGCTAGAAAAAAAAAATAACTCGAAAATCATCCGGTAGGTGGCGCTGTTACAAGCGTCTGTGGTGGAAATATGCAAATTAGACGGCTATAAAAACCTTTGCTCTCAATGAATCCACATTCATTTCACCATTACAAACAGTGAATGTGAACAAGGATGCTTAGTGCGCCGGATAAAGCTTTGTTGGTGAAGTTATTTTACATGAACGAGGAATCAGCGACCATTGCCTTGCGTAAATTCCGAGTTCAGAAAAATGTGAAGAGTGGAAAAGGCCCTTTAAGACCTGCAGGTCTCTTAAAGCTTGTTAAACGTTTTGAGGAAACTGGAAAGTTGGAGGATCGAGCACGAGCCGGATGACCATGCTTGAAAGAAGCACGTGCACTTTGCATTGCTGTCGAAATGGAAGCGATTGCGTCCGAAGTAGCTTCAGGGACCAGCAGTGCTCGTGAAGCTGCCAGACGATCGGGCTTACCACCATCGTCTGTCCGCAATATTCTTCGTCGAATCCTTCAGCTGTACCCATACAAATTGCAATCGTGCCATGAACTTTTGCCAGCAGATACCGCACAGAGGGAAGCATTTGCGAAGTGGGCCTTCTCTAAAATGGAACAGGATCCCACCTGGGTTTTTAACATCTTGTGGACAGATGAAGCTCCTTTCTCGCTTCATGGTGACGTTAACAATCATAACTATCGCATTTGGGTGACCTCTAATCCACGTGAGTACACACAGAAGCCATTCCATTTCCCCAAAGTGACAGCAGCATGGTGTGGTTTCACGGGTTCATTTATCATAGGACCCTTCTTCTTTGAAACGCAGTGCACAGTAAATTGATGGATAACGGAAACGGTAAATGCTCAGCGTTATCTAACGCTTCTGCAGGAGACTGTCGTGCCATGTTTAATTCAACGAGGTCAGATTTCGAATGTCACGTTCATGCAGGATGGAGCAACCAGTCACACTGCTAATCCGGTTAAGGCATTCCTGATATAGACGTTCGGGGAAGACAGAATCGTTAGCAAGCGCTGCAGGTACCCATGGCCTCCTCGGTCTCTAGATTTAACACCGGCAGACTTCTGGTTGTGGGGATATTTGAAATCTCGTGTGTATCTATCCGGTCCATCAAGTCTGTCGGAACTGAAAGATGCGATCCGCAGAGAAGTATCCTCCATACATCCGGACATGTTGCACTCTGCCGTTGCTGGATTTGCCACTCGTCTGAAATGTCTTCTCCCCTGTGGTGGTGGTCATGTGGAACATATTCTGGTGTAATAAAGTTGTGAAATTTTTCTGTTCATTATTTATGTATTGTTTCTTTGATTTGCGTACATCAACGCCACCTACCGGATGATTTTCGAATTAATTTTTTTCTAGTTTAAAAAAAATCCCGTGACATACTAATGCTGATCCTGCAAACAGTTTTTTTTCGCTCATTTCTCCGGATTTTATGAATTTTTAAACTTTTTACGGACTTTTTGCCCACCCGGTATAATACAACCAGAAAAAGTTGCAAAATTTTATACTAAACATTTTAAGAACTCAATTATAGAGGAAAACAAAAATCTGTAAAAAGACATTTAAAATTTTGAAGGTCAGGAATATAAGTTAGAGAACTAAAACATAATTTTAATTCTTATACATAAATCGGTTCATATTTTAATCATTTTAAAAGCAAAATCTATCTTAAATTATCACAAAAACTAAAATTTTAAAAATAAATCGAATGTAAAATAGCAAAATGTATGAAATGCATTATCTACTTTTTCGAAATAATAAAACTTGCATTCTTGGTTTATATTATCTTCATTCTAATTTTATTTAAAGAAATATTTAAAAACATCATGTTGACATTGAATGACTTAATTAGGGAAGCATTTTATTGATTTTTTCTGAATGTGTTTTTAACCAATTAGTCTTTGATGGACGAATCCTGCAGTAATGCTACACATACACAGTCAATAGTTTTGACTGTTTATTTAACAGAAAAAAATTTTTCAGTTTCGAAATTATTATTATTTTTTGATTATCTTTATTTGGTTTCAACATTGCATTTACTAATAGCTTGAATTTTTAAGATATTCATTAGTTAATTTCCCTTTTTGTTCTATTGAAGAAACAATGAGTAGTGGATTCAGACAGTCATTTTAATCCTAATCTTAGGCCATCATGCAGTAGCTAGATTCTCAGTGTAACCTAATCCTAGGACTCGCAGTAGTCAAGCTGTTAAGATATAATAATGTAATAAGAGAGACCTATTCCTTTTCTTTATTTTTTCTGGGTAGTGTTATCTGTAAATAAATCCTAATAAATACTGGCTAGCCATGTTCTCGCTGCTACAAACGTACAATGCTTTCCCCTACATTAATTATTTTTGATTTATTTATTCTACAGAAGACTAAAAATTCACTTTTTAAAACTTAAAAAGCAATACTTAAAAAAAAAACGAATCCTCTTAATGCATTGGGATACGAAAACATTCATAAACATTTTTATAAACTTCTTAAAAACTAATACATGAAAATTTTTTAATATTTTCCCACTCATTGAAGAAGAAAAAAATTATTTTTTGAAAGTTATTTAAATTCCCAACTTTTTTGCATGAACTAATGTAAATGTTTGAATTGTTGACACAGTTACGGATTTATGCAAAATATTTTCCAGTATTTGATTAAGTAATGTTTCCTTTCGATGAAAATATAAATATAACAGTCTTTTTAATTTCATACACAGTGTTTAAAAAGGAAAGGATATTTGATTTTGTGTCATTAACAGTTTCAAATATGATATAGAAATTTGCAACTTGTAGCAACGACTTATGATGAAATGTTTATCATGTTGAAATGATTTTTAAGATCTTTTCTATCATAGAAACAATATAAATTTTTTTTATTACATTGGTTTTCTTTTTCAAAGTGATGAATTTACTTTTATCTGTCTGTCTCTCCTTTAATTCTGTATGGTGCAATGGAAATGCTTCCAAAAATAAGCGTTTAGAAATTTAAAACTTTCTTTTCATATTGAATAGAAATAAATATACAAAATTCATAAAATAATATAATATAGCAAGTACAGTAATTTGAAAATAACGACATGCTAAAATACAGTAGCGCACACAGGAATTTTTCAATGGGGGAGGAAGGGTCCGGGGTCGAAAGTTCACCATTCTTGTATCATGCTTCTTTTGATTTTGTCGATTTTCGAGAACAAAACACAGTAAAAAACTAATTATTGAATAAATAATTAGCATTAATTAATAAAATTAATCATTAATAACAAATATTTAATTAAATTTTACGTGCTATGTATTTAGAATTATAATCAATCGGAAAAAAATCAAGGACTTTGAGGGGGGTCCGGACCCCCTCTTGTGTGCGCCACTGCTTATATATCTTTAAAATCTATTGGAGATCTTGCTGCATCAAGAAATGTATATTTCATCCTTTTTTTCGGTTTTAAACACACCAGTATTGCTATATCAGATTTTATGCTGATTTCAGATTTTCATCCTGTTCTGATTCCTAAAAGTACTTGATTGGTAATTGGAAAAACGTCTCCATATTTAATTTAAACACAAATAATTCATATTCACTTTGGAATATAATATTCTGCAAACAAAAAAAAAGCACGGTATTTACATTAGAACATTTAGGATGATTCTTTTAACCCTTTACAAGGTCATTCTTTTCTAGTAATGCTGTTAGAATATTTTTGGGATTGGGAATGATTTATAAAAAGAAATTCATTTGGCTTATTAAAAAATTAATTTGATTTTTTAAGACCATTTCTTTTGTGGGAAGTATGTTTCTCTTCACCCACTGGGAGATATTTGAATGTAGGAGATCTTATGTTTCCCGTTTCTTTTTACATTGCATTACATCAGGTGTGCCAAGCTCGCGGTCAGTGGGCCGCATGCAGTCCACGAGCATTTTTGATCCCGACCAGTATATTAGCACATAATAATATAAAATAAACCAGGGGTACTCTACCTTTTTTTCTGCCGGGCCACATACATATGTTAACTATTTCATGCAGGCCGTATACATATGATGGCTATTTTACGCCGGCTGCAACATCAGAATTAAGGAGGGGGGAGAAATTCTTTAAGATCAAGATAACATAGAAAATTTAACATGTGGATATTGATTAAAATATTAAAACACTTCTATATTTTGCTTTTTTTTAATTATTTTTGTCACTAAATTTTTCAATATTGGAAGCATTTAAAAATCCCTCTTTCACAATTTCTGCATCAGTAAACGTTTCCATGATTACCAATAATATAACAAATATCATAGGGTTCCTTTGATACCCCTGTGACATTACCACTGACAAAACACTTTTTTCTGTTGCAAAGATTATTCAAGAAAGCCTATTTATCACCTCTTGAAAGAGATATTCGAGGAAAAGTGTCGTTGAATATGTGTGTGCGTGATTCCTATTTATTGGCATTTTTTTTTAAATACAACACTTTCGTGACAAATCAAACAATTACTGTGAACCATGCTTGTGTTTCACTACAAAATAGCTCAAACTTCCCAATCGTCTTTAAACTATCTATTTTCTTCGAATATTTTTCGCTTGTAAGATATCAAAGATAGTTAAAAATTAGTTCCACTCATAAAATGGTCGCTATTGTTGTTGTGGCTAATGCCACCTGTCTGACGTAGTCAGAACGAGGCCCACGAAATTCATCGTGGCATGGGCAAGAGGTACGCCTGTCGTTGGCCTTGAGCACCATACAGGTGACAGTGCGATTTAAGCTCGGAGAAACTCCCCGAAGGGACGATAGATGGCAACACGACCTCTATCTCCACCTCCACAATTTCAGCAAGTGAACTGAAGGGGAGGGAAATATTCTCCAGTTCCTGCGCTCGTGAATAAGCCCACAAGACTACGGACCCACTGGTTTAACGAGCACGTACTCCGTGTGTACTCGGAGGGTATTTGGTGACATCGAGCATCGAACCCAGGCCTTTCGGTCTGGAGTCCGATGCTCTAACCACTGGGCTACCCACGGCCCATACGGTCGCTATTTCACTGTTGTCTATTATCACTAATCAGGAAATACCCATATGACATCGACAGCAAAACTGATGTATTTGTTTCTTTAACAAAGAATTTCCCACCAAATTTTTGTATATAAATGAATTTCTCAGAGTAATGGGCCATGACCGGGCCACTTTAAGAGGCCCCGTGGACCACATGCGGCCCGCAGGTTCAGCATCGCTGCAATAAACTATCAAAATTTCTCCCAAAATAGGAAAAACAGTAGCAGAGAAGAGATGTCCTGCGTCAGGACGTAAATATTCCATTTTTCTTGTTCTTCATTATAATGTATTATTCGAAATAAACCTACATTTCTATGAAAATTGATTTTCTTTGCGGGACACCTTAAGCTAAACCTTGTTTATTTGGTCCAAGCTAGCCTTTGAGTTCGACACCCTTGCAGTACATATTTAAAAAATAATTTGTAAATACTAAAATATACTGAATGAATTATATTTTCTATTCAAAAATTTATACAAATTACTTTACATGAAATTTCATAAAACAGGAATTAGTACATTTGGAACATTGCGAACTATGCAAACATATTTTGTTCTCATGTTTTAATACAGCACAAATGACATCTTTTTTTGTAAAGTAGATATATGGTCACCAACTGTCAATCATAAGTCATCTGGAGCAGTTTTCTCGCTGCCTAGGTAAATTACTGGTCGTCCTTTGTGCTTGCGACATGAAAATCCATATATCAGTTGTCGTTCTAGCAGCACAAATCGTAGGAGAAATAATAGCTTCCCATGGACATTTAAAAACTAATGAAGTTGGTGGTAAGTATATTTACCATGGCCTTATAATGGGTTAAAATAATTGCACTTCATGTAATCTGCTAGATTATTTTGTAATACTCAACTTTAATTTTCATGTATTTATTTAAAAATATTGGCTAAAGTGTAAACAAAAATCTGTCAAATTAATAATTGTCAAACATTACATTAAAATCTGAAAACTTAAAAGGAAATGGAGGAATCTCTTCAAGTTTTGAAATAGAACAAATGTGTTTCAACCAAAAAACTACACACTTAAAATAAAAACTCAAAATATATTGCAATAAAATTTACACTTAAATAAAAAAGTAAATTTTGCTGCTATACCTCCAATTTAATTCTAAATTTATATGCATGCACAATTTATATATATTAGACAGATTGTATTGATAGATATACAGAAAATGAGATATACTGTTTTATTTGGTCAAATTAATTTAAAATTATATTTTTGTAACAAGCAAAGGTAATTCACATTTCAGAGAAAGTTTTCAGAATACAAAAACAGTAAAACAGTAGCTATTTTTTTTTATCATTTTTATTTACAATGAAAATTTTTTTTCCAAATTAGGTATTAAACATGGTAAGAAACAATGCATCAAACATAATGAGTAAAAATTAAAATTTTATATAAAATTCAATTTCAAATTTAACATTTTTTTAAAAATCCAAAAACCAAAAGTATTTAATTTAGAAAAACTATAAAGAAAAAAAAAAATGATGCTGAATTTCTGCATGTAAGGTTTCCAGACATAAGGAAAGATTAAAATTCATCATTCAAAAGATGGTTTACAGTGTAAAAAGTTTTTTACACTGTCATAATAAATTATTTCCATGATAAATACAAAAAAGTAGGAAACTTTAAAGTGCTTTAACTTCAGTTATGAGCCCTCTCAATCTACCTCTAATGACCGAAACATTATAAATTACACTATTTAATAAAAATGTTTGACTGCACAAAAACAATGGTCACAAAAAATACCCTGTGCTTTTAGTAGTAAAAACATACATGAAATTTCTACATAACTATAAAAGCAAGATTATTAAAGTGTTCAATCTAGGTAAGGATTTATAAGCAAACTGAAATATGTGAGCTGAAGGTCCAAGTGCTATTAATAGTACACGAGCATTTGCCTACACATAAAGCATCTTTTAAATTTTTTTATCCATATTTTATAAGCTCTTGATTATTAATTTTTATTTATTACTGAATGAAAAAAAAACCCTATCAAATGGGAAAAAAATGTAATTAAAAACTTTTTGTTATACCTTTTTAAGTGTAGAATGAACAAAGTTATTTCAGTATGACTATTGTTTTTTAAAACAACTCTAATAATTTTATATTTAATTAAAATCAGGAAAGAATAAAATTTTTTTTTTAATATACTTGTATAAGTTTAAGCACACAAAACCAATTAAAATTTCCTAATATTTCTAATAATAAAAGACTGATATGAAAAGTAAATTTACCCAAAAAAGAGCTAAGAAAATTTAAATTCATAACAATCTTACTTAGTAATTTCTAGCTTTATTCAATGAATAATTTCAAAATGATTTATAAATTAATTTTGGAATAAAACTAAAATTTTAAATTGGAACACAAAAGATCTTCAGGTGAGAAGTTACTTTTTCTATCAGGCAATTTTTTGATGGAAGACGATATTAAAAATATCAATAAAAAAATGGTATTACAGGATGGAATAAGTAAATTGCAATTTCTGTGAATAATTTTTTTTCCTTTCGTTTTTAATGCTTATATAACAGATACTACTTCAGAAAAAGAACACTTTTGACACCAAATATTTAACTCCATTCATGTTTTTTTAAAGTATTAATATTTATAATTATTTCTATAGCGAAATGCTGTAACATTAAAATAAATAATGCAAAAATGGAATATTATTTAATTAACACAGTGAAGACAATATGCTATGAAAAGTACAATCTGAATGTCCATATTGTACCATTTGTTAAGAAAAAGTGGCTAGTATATTTCATAATGACTGACAACTTCAAATAATGTGAATTTCTATCATCTGTTGCCAACAGTTGAAAAATAAAAGGGAACTTATGTCTTTCTTTTTCTAAGTGTCAAAAACAATAATTTCAAATTGTATCAAAATGTGTCCAAACTCTTATCAGAAAATTAGTCAATGTATATTTTCTGGTAACATAAAATTTATATATATTACAATATATTCTAAAACTTAGACCTGAATAATGTTTTTGAATTTGTTTTTTTAAAAATATTTTTCATAGATTGACAACAGAACTTACGAAGCTTTAAAATAATAAAATATTACAATTACAATATTCATAAGAAATAAAAGTAAGTGTTCATGTATAATTATAAAAAGCTCACTTTTACTATTTATAATTAATAAAGAGGCAAACAAATTCTTTGTTTATAAATCATTTAACATACATGTTATATTTTAAGAATATATAATAAGAAAAAAAGAAACATGTTATAATCATCAAACTATATGAATCTTACATAATAGACCCTTGATTATTTGAACACTAATTACTGCATCACTTGTATTTGAAAAAGGAAAAAAAAAATTCATCACACCAATCGAGTACACAATTAAAGAGCATTTTTAATTGAAAAATAAGCTTATACATTATGAATTTTTTTCAGACAAATTTCAAAATCTTAACTTTATTTTACAGGAGAAAAACAAAATGGAAAAGAAAAAGTTAAAAGTAACTCTAGTGTAATATATATAAATTATTTTTTAAAAAAATTACTTAATTAAATACACCATTTGAAATTTACAACAAACAGTCTAAAACTATAATCTGAACTTGCTTTAATCAGTATGACTTCAATAGTCAATGATCTGCTGTATTATATATACTCAATGAAAACTGTCTGCAATGAATATGAAAAAAAGTTGTTTTTTCCCCTTGAAAAATGAAAACTTAATGAGTGATTTTTAACTGTAATGATACAATTTTATATACAAATATTAACAAAATTCATACTAAAATATGTATATACACATTTTTTATACATAAAAATTACATATTATAAATATATTTTAAAATGTAAATATACCTATAACAATTCTCTTTTATTCAAGAGACAAATAATTATTTCATTGTATTTCGAAAATCTGCCATTTTACAAACAGCATCTGGGAAAGGTTCTAGATGTTCCATATCACCAGGTTGAACATTTGTTGTTATTTTTACAATTCCAGGAGGAGAGAACAAAGATGTCCTTTTTAATGGCTTACTATAGTATTTATATATGCAACATGCTTTTTCTAAGATTTCAATTAGTTCTAAAATTTGAACTGGCGGCAGTATCAGTGCAAACTGTTCACAAACCTGAGTTGAAGAAACACCAGGTAGACTGATAATGTGACTCAGTATTGTAGAAAGCAAATTAAAAAAGACAGGTTTATTTAAACTACCATCAGGATTGCGCCATGTCCTTGGTATAAAATGCATTTTGTTAGTATTACTATGAGGGGAGCAGTTTTTTGATGAACTTGAAAGTGATTGATCATCCTGGCTACAGAGATTGTTTTCTGTTTCATTAATACAAAAAGAACAATCATCTTGAGTATCAGATGAAACCGAACCAACTTCAGTGGCTTGCACATTATCATTCTCGAAATCATTTTTACAGAAAGGAAGAACTAAAATATTTGGATTATCTGATACATCATCAGCTTTGTATGATAGTTTTCTTTTCTTTCTGCCTTTTTTCAAAGACAAGTCAGACAAAGGGCATGAAGTCAAGACCCAATCTTTAGCAAAACAACCACAAACATAAGTAAATGAATTTACACCAGCACGGATGACTAAATTTTTTTCTTGAAAAATGTTAAGATGCTCAAAAAGTGTAAGTTTACCTGTGAGGCTTTTAAATTTTTGCCAAATTTCTTTCTCAGTCACTCCTATTATACCAGAATCATATATGAAAGAAAAGATATATTTAGCTTCTAGTTGTGTTTCAGATGAACAGTGTTGGTATATAATTTCAACATGGTTCAAGTAATTTTGATTTGAATCAAAAACTTCAGATGGTATGAAAGATGTCAAAAGGTGTGAAATTTTCATAAGTTGATCCTTAGTTAATTTCATT
Source organism: Trichonephila clavipes (assembly GCA_019973935.1). Lineage (NCBI taxonomy): Eukaryota > Metazoa > Arthropoda > Arachnida > Araneae > Nephilidae > Trichonephila > Trichonephila clavipes. The sequence continues at coordinate 99,625 of BMAU01018798.1, forward strand.
TTATCTTTTGATATATGTGTAAAGTCTTCTATTTTTTGTTCATCAAATTCTTTATGAATAACATCTATAGGATTTAGAGGCAAATCAAAGCCATTGTCCGATTTTAGATGACAGTACACTTGACAAGAGTTTAAAACAATGTAGTCTTGGGAATGTTGGACTCTCTCAATAGGTGGTTGGGACATCTCTTGTCGAAGCAAGTACAAAGCAAATCTAGATGCACTAGCATATCGCTGAACTTCCGTCATCTGTGAACTATTCATTATGCTTGGCATTCCTTCACTGTCAAGCATTTCAACATCTTCAACTGCACTTGATTTGTCATTGGTAACATTTTCTTTGTTAGATGATTTAGATAAGGTGTTCCCACCATTCAACAATCTAGACAATTCAACTGACTCTTTATCACTCAAAGTATTGATCATTCGTTCCACAATGTTAGTCCTGGCTTCTTGGCTTAAAGAAGAATCAAATAGAATAATTTGTGATGGTATTTGAGTATGAAGAGATAACTGCCCCATCTGCATCAATGATATCACAGCAGCTGCATAACCAGGAGGCACATCTCCTTTTACTTCAACATATGTTCCTGGTTTTACAGATTTAAGGTTATGTAAAAGATCCTCAGATTCTTTGAAAATTTTTACAGGAAATTTTGTAACCATAGCATTGCTGTATGTAACTGAAAACTTGTATGGTCCAGTTGACTGAAGAGAACGTTGCAAGTCAATCCTATGAGTTTTTCTTTTGATAGCAACAATACTTTCTTCTCGTAGGAAGTTGACAACAGACATTACAGCATTCTCAGGAAATGACTGATATAGTTTGTGCAAAAGATAAGACCATTTAGTGCCATCATGAACTATAGCCAATGCTGAGAGAACTAAAGAAGTAAGAACAAACTTTTTAATATCATCAACACATTTTGGTTCTTGGTAAAGAGGTTTGTCTTGCCCACTTACTTTTTCATAACACTCTAAAACAAAATTATCATACAGTTCTTTCAGGTTGTTTGGAATAGTTATATTTTTACATCTATCTGAAGCAGGCATAGTGAATTTTTCGAGAAGTCTGTTCATTACAGCAGTAAACATTTCTCTCCAGGATTCTTCATTGCTTTTGGGTGGCTTTGGCTTATTGAATTCTTTAACTAATTCTGTATCTTGAAGTGCTTCACCTAAAAATACATTCACATTGTTAATTGTCGCAGAGTTTAACATCATGTAGCGAACTCTTCGTTGACAAGCTCGAGAACTCTTATTTGCAGAAATTTCTGGAACTTGCTTATGTAAGAGATCTCTAACCACAGTATATGGCACAACCAAATTTTTGCAATAAAGTGGATCAAGAAAGGAAGATGCCACTTTACAAAGTAATAAGTAACTATCTTCTTGTGAGCTCCAGCTACAACGAGCCTTATCCATTTTCCTCATAGCATCTTTGTCTTTTTCATCATAATAAGGAGCCCGTTTTTTATTTGGACGAAGCTGGACTGTTCTCAATCTTGTTGTTTTTCTTCCCACAGGCTGTATAGGTTTTGAGACCATCTTTTTTGTAGTTGGTTTTTGAGTATCTGATTTTTGCTCTTTTTGTGTAAGCAATGCATTCTTTGTCAGTCTATGCAATCTGGTACGACAGTCTGAATTTGCAGTTTCTGTATTTTTCAGTAAATTTTGAATGGAAACTAATGCAGTGTTCTGGTTCTGTCTTTTGTTGCCTTTTCGTGTAGTCTCATTTGATTTAGTGTTTACTGCAGCTTGCCAGTTTCGTCTGCAATGTAAAAATAGTACAGAATCAAAACCTCCTGCACCTAAACCATCTCCAGGAATAGTTCCAATATCTACAATTTCGTCAAAACCTTTGTTCTTTATGGCACCAACTAATTCTGGTTTAAAACTGGCTTCTGTAATGCTTATAGTCTTACCAACAGCTGAACTATATTTACCTAATGATGTATGGAAAGCAATGCTCTCCAAATCAACCCAAAATGTTTCAACATCCTCTTCATGCTCAAATACATAAGATTTAACTTCATATTTAACGTCTGTACTGATATGCAAATAGCCTGTGGGAGATATTGTTGTGTCTTTTATACTTGCACGTTTGTGAATGTACAAGAAAATCTGATCTTTCTGTTTGCCAACTTGAGGCCCAATAGAAACCAATCCCATATAACAAAGAATTTTAATAACATCATTTGTAGAAAATAAGTATTTACGATTATTTAAAAGACTATTGCGCAAGTTTTGGGGCAGGAACTTAATAAGATAATGAGATTTTTCTTCATTTTCAGTGTAGTGATTTAAATTAGGTATACCTTGCCTGAAATTGACAATTTTGATAAACAAAGATAGTGGCATACAGGAATATATATCAGTAAGAAAACACCATCCCTTTTTTCCATAATCAGGCAGAGGAGGGACAAATCTTTTCCAACTTATACTTTCATGATAAATACGTTGCTCATCACTATTCCCTGGGTTACCTTTGTGTTTGTAAACCATGTAATACAGAAATGTATGCAGTACTTTTGCACGTATAAATTTTGGTGTCATGCGTGGATTTTTGTGAGCTGTATCTGTAGGTGGTTGAGAAGATGGGGCCTTTTTTAGTGATTTTTCTTTTGTTGCAACATTTTTGACAGGAATACAAGCAGGTTTCCCAGTTAGCTGTTGAGATGTAGCCTCTGGTTTTAATTCTGCATTTCCCTTTTTGTTGCCTTCTTTTGAAACACCAAAATATTTAAATTTTGCTTGTTCTATAGCAACTTGTATCTGAGTATCATCTGACTGCACATCATTATCACAAATAAATTCAATTTCTATTTGCTCATCTTCTAACTTCAAAACAGCTTTAAATATTTTGAGCTTTTTGCTATTGTATAAACTGTACACAAGCCTAGCTGTTGATTTTTTATCCAACTTAAAACTATAATTTTCTTCTTTCTCTTTTTCAGTTATGTGTTTCTGCAGATCACTTATAGTAGAAAAGTGTTCTTTTTTCAAATGATCTAATATGATGTTGGATCTTTTCAGCTTTCGATAAGTCACTTGTGAACTGGTGTGAGAATATGCTGGGGGAACATTTGGATTCTCAACAAAATTAACAAGTTTAGGAGCCTTTCCAGTAAAGTGTGATTTGTTTTGTAGCTCAAGAACTTGAGACACAATATTTTGATAATTAGATTCAACTTCAACACTACGATTACCATTTTGAACAACCTTATCATCATCAACAGATTTTTCTACAATTTCATTACTTTTAGTTCGTTTACTAGCTGGAGTATTAATATCTTCATCAATATCTACATCTTTGCGTTTAACAGAATTCTGTTCAACAGTTTCACCATTAATAGAGATAACTTCCTTTGTTATGATCACATCCTGCTCTTTGAGGGAGGAATAGTCTTTGTTCTGATTTGCATACATCTTAGCAATATATTTCTTTACTTTTTGTCTCCCTCTATCTTGAAGAACTGTAATAATATGTCCTTTTTTGGACAATAAACCTAATAAGCAACGAACATCTAACCGAGGAAGAGTCACTGTCCTTCCAAGATCTGCTGCACTAATACCTTCAGGACCAGCATCTTTAATACGACAAAATAACTGGTAAACTAATGGTTGACTAATATTAATTCTGGAAGAATCAAAATGGATATTTAAAGGCAACACACCTTTATCATCATTACCTTCCTCATCTTTTTCATCCATGTCAACATCATCACAATGTTTTAAAAGTTGAACAACCTTAATTATCTTTTCGTGCCCTAATACAGTATACCAATCTTTAGTAGTGCCATTTGGATAAAACTCTTTACAAGTAAGTGTAATCAACTTTACCCATTTTTGGAATGGTCTATAAAATAGCTTCTTAAATGTGCGGTCAGGGATGTGCATTTCTTCTTTTAAAACTCTACAGGCTTCACGATTTAAAGGTTTATCTTTCAAGATATCACACAAGCGCTTCATCCAAGTAGCCATTTTTGTTCTACGCTGAACATAAAACCGAGATAAATGGAACAAACTTCCTGTGCATGTTGTACCTTTTTTGTTTTTCATATAGTGATTTTGTTTAGTTATTAAACCCTTCAGTGTTAGTTTCTTTCTGTAATAATGAAGCTGTTTACAAAAGCTTGCTTTCAAAGCTAATAAACCACCTTCTCCTTGAGTGACTTCACCTAGATATCTCGATCTTCCAATGCGCTCTAAGAGGCAATATGCTTCTAGAGATAGATCAATTAATGGATTTGTTTCAGTTCCAATCAATGATAAAAGTCTCACTTTAGGTGACGCAACCAAAACCAAAGCATCTCCCCATTTTTCAACAGCTTGACTCAAAGGCATAAATAAAACATTATCACATCTTATTTCAGATGTAATACATCTTCTTGAATTATATGTTGCACATGATCCACGTACACCACCATCTTTCACAGGAGCAATTGGATAATATGGATCATATAATTTTTCAGCAGATTCAACAACAACATCAAGTTCAGGGTCAACATGATCATATCTGTTATAAATTGGTTCAAATTTACGAGATTTAGGTAGTTCATATATTTCAATGTCTTTATGCTTTGCAGCCTTGTCCCAAAAGAATTCTTTTGATTGTTCATCGACAGTTATGGGAAAGTTGGGACGATCTTTTAGGCGCTGCCATAACATTTCCAGTGTAATGCCATCTAAGCCTTCAAGAGCTATCTCATCAAGAAGGCTGGACATGAAATCATGTGTTGTACTCATTTTCTTGGCATTCACAGCAATAAGCCTAAAAAAGAGAAAAATTACAACTCAAATTCTAAAAAAAGTTTTCAACTGTTAAATGCACACACATATATTGTTATTAAATGTTTAATACATTTTAAACAACTGGTCATTTACAGAAATCATTCTTAAGCTAATTTTTTGAGTCCAAGTGCTTGGTATTTTGATTAAAACAAAATCTTTTTATGCTATTTGTAAAAATAAGTATATATTCAACAGGATAGCTAAAATAGGTTGTTTTTTTTTTATTCTACAAAAGAAAAAATACATTTTTTTATTATATTTGTTTTTCACCACATCTGAAATGAACAAAGTTCTAAATAAACAGTAATACAAATTATTTGTTGACATGTAGTTCAGTATTAAGTTAGTCTAGTTAACAAACGGTTTTCTTGTGACTCCTTTGATAAACAAGTGCATGTGATATCACTCCTAGACAATACAACATTTTAATACTTATTTTTGTATTTTATGAAATTCCAATTAATTCTTTGAATATCATGAGGTAAGGTATGTGACTTTTAATCTTCTGCTCAAGGTCTTAATTTGAGACCTGGATTATTCCCTATGTTTAGGAGTGTCTAAATATGAAAATGTGACTTTACTTACTGTAAAATCTGGTTTATAATATGCACCTATACTTCCAAGCTGCACTTTTAATTTTAAAACATATTCACCATATATATATATAATATATTTCCTTTATTATTGAAGCTATCATTTTCATACCCGGCATATAACATGCACCTGTAAATTTCAATCTTATTTTTTGTGTCAAAAGTGTGAATTATATGCCGGATTTTACACTAAATTTTTTTTGACAAAAAATTAATTTTATATTGTGCTGAATGAAAATGGAAGAGCAAGTTATAATGTTGGTGAAGTAGTCACAGTTAAATAGACATGCAAATAAGATTCAAAGATGAACTGTCAAAACTTCTAGTAATGCTGCATAAAAACAACTTGTTATATACCAAAACTTCTTATCAGAAGTTATCATTTCAGATAAAAGAAATGAAAATAAATATTAAGGAGTAACCATGGAATCATGGTTTGGTCCTAGGAGAGCCCACACCCTTGGGGCGAATTATTTTGGTTGGTGAAAATTGCGCCATCTTTGTAACCCTACTTTGATACACTAGATATGGTAAACCTAACTATTTCTGGAATTTTCGTATTTTGTCGGTGGGCATTTCAAATTTCATTTTGTTGTTGGGCTGGAAATATGGCTACGTGTGTGAGTGAATATACCTTAGAATTTTTTTACTTTGTTGAATGCGAAAGGTAAGATTGAATTTATTGAATGGTGTATGAAGGGAGGTAGGATTGATTGCTTTGACTTATGAATGTCCTAAATGTGATGAGCAAATGGGATTATATGAACGAAAGAGCTTTCTTCAAAATCATACCAGCCACACAGAAGTTATGTTCAACCAATACCTCGTGGAATACATATGGCGGCGCTCGCACGATCATTCGCTTAGCAATGAGACTTTTTTAAAATCTGTTATTCTGTACCCTCCATTCAGAAAAGATAAGCAGTAAGCAAGTAAGAGTTGTTTTTATCTTAAGTGTTTAATTTCTATATTGTTTACATATATTTTAATCACGCATCCACCTTATTCCGCTATATTCACTTGCTGCCATTGCCGGTTTCTCTTGCCACCATCTCGTTCTGACTTGGCGCTTTTTTCAGTTTGTCGCCAAGGGTGTGGGCTCTCCTGGATCATTATGATGTGATGTTTGTGTGTGTAGTATTTATCCTATTAAGGCAGATAGTATAATGTCATGGACATTGAGTTATTTTACACACTCCATGATACTCATTTGGTAATTGGACATGGAGGAAATGACAGAATGTTGACCAGCCAGAAAAAAAAGCAATAACATTTCCAAAATTTAAAAATATATATATTGTGAACTAATAAAAAGTATACAATTTATTTATTTTGCCAGAATTAAAAACTTTTTAACATATACATGAACCTATAATTGTTCTAACCATTAGAAAATCATGTTTAATTTCCACCATCCAATGAATTTTTCCACATTTTATTCTAAGCCACACCCAATTTTCAACAGCATTAACATTGGGGGAAACGGGGCTTAGATTCAAATAAATACAGTACATATATATATAAATATATTTATTACTGAAAAGTTAAAATAATTTCGCATACATATATATTCCATAATTTAATATATAACATGCATATTAATTCCATTCAGAGAAAAAAGAAAAATCCCATTAATAAGTAAACTCTTCAAATAACCTCCTAATACTTGAAATAATGGTTATATCTAGTATCAGTCATTTTTAATCAGTATTAAAAATAACAAGTTATATTAAGCAAACCTTTATATTGAGAAGAAAGAGACAACCAGAAGCATTTAATTCAACAGGCCTAATTTCAAAAAGAAAAAAAAAAGGGTTAAATTACTAAAATTTTCTGTACACTAAAAAACAAACAATAATTAGAATAACTGGAAGACTGACAGTTTGTTTTTATTCAATGTTTCAATATATTCAAAAACATGACACACGGTTTATAAACATAAAACCTGAATACACAAAATCAGTAGGTCATAAACCAGTTTCTTAAACTAAGAGTCAGGCCCACAAATGGGGTTGTGTGACTTTCAGCTAGGGTCACCAAAAATTTTAAGATTATTTTTATATATTTTTAACATAAAAAAACTTGTTAACCATTAACAAATATTTTAACAAGTATCTGAAATATACTCAAACTTTGAAATATACAAAATTTTTCCACAGTAAGTTGTAGATACAAAAATTATGTTATTTAAGCAACATATTTGAAAAATTAAATGAAATTAATTTGTTGCTTCAAGGAAAAAGTTGTGACATTTTCATATTGAAATAAAAAAAATTGAAGCTTGTATTAAAAAGATTACTTTATGGAGAGAACCATGGTAGAAAAAGGGTCATTAGCAATGTTTGTAACAATGAGTGATTTTTATGAGAAAATAATGAAATGGATTTTCAAAAGGATGAGTTGTTAAAAGTAGCAAATGAACATCTTTGGTGTCTTGAAAAAAAAACTTTAAGAAATATTTCCCTATGAATGTTAGTGTAGGAGGATTTATCTAGATTGTAAAACCCCATTCTAATTTGCTGCTGAAAATATCCCACATTTGCCTCTAAAATTACAAAACTAATTTGTTGAGTAAACAACAGATTCGGGGTTACAAATTGATTTCAATACAAAGTCCTTAGAAGACTTTTGGCCAGGAGTTGCAAAAGAATTTTCAACAATTTCTCATGTTACCTGTTTCTACAACTTTTTGGGATATTGAATTTTCGTCTTTAACCGTAAAATCAAACTAGATAAAATTTAAAGAATATTGAGGAATACTTTGTTTGGTGTGGTGTCGACTATTATTCCCAGACTTAATAACATTAAAAATAATCAAACACATCCTTCTCGTTGATACTTAAAACTTGCATAAGTCATTGTTAATAAAAAATAAAGACCTCAGAACTTAAAATGATTACACTAAATAAACAAATTATTGTTTGTGTATAATTTTTTGTGTAGTCACATAAAATAATATTTTTTTATTTGTTACTTCATAAAAAATTTCTGTTTCCTTATATCCAATGTAAAAAACATATTGTAGGTATTTAATATTGAAAAACAATAATATACTACAAATAAAACATACACAGAAGTACTTAAGCATGTGCAAACTTTACACAATGCTTATGGGGTTGCACAACATTTTTGTACAAAAAATGGGACCACCCTGAAAAGAGAGAGTTCCTCGTCCTAAACAAATCTCCACTAAATATGTAACTTATTTCAGATGTGTGCATGCATACAAAGGCCTAACACTGCATTACTGGAACTGTGAAATGCACTATTGCATTATTAACTTTGTTTCATGAACTAGGTGACAATATCTATCATTAAACTGTAAGATTATATATAAACTGGGAACAAAAAAAAAATCGATTTACATTATATTAGATGTTCTCAACAACTCCAAGTAAAAATAACAGACACTGATACATACCTATTATACCATCAATTTATTTTTACAAATCAAAAGACATCACTAAATACTGCAATATGCAGCCAATAGTGGAAAACCCTCCTTGAGCATGCTTGAAAACAGTAATGATGGCAGTATTAGGCAACATCTTTTCATTTAGTGAAATTGGTCGATGGTATAATAAGCAAGTATGCAGACACTTCCGTTTCCCAGAATGAATACATAAGCCATCCCTGAAATAAATATTGTCAAAAAATTAAATTACAGTGTTTGAATAAGAAGTATCAGAATTGAAGTCATAAAATGAAATTTTTAATAAAAATATAAATAAAGTGAGTCAATAATATTAAAAATATGACACTCCTGCATTAGTAGATTCATGCCAACATTTTCATATTTACTCTGGAAGTTGGCAATCACAAAGATGCTCAAGAGCCAAAGCTTTTTGATCACATGAAACATTCCGAAATGTTACGTCAGACTTTTCAAACCTGAGGGAACAAAAAGAAATAGATTGGAGCCAGGTGTAAAATATAGAGTAACTAATCAGTGTTGCAATGTTGTATTTGGCTAATACCTCTTACAATTAACAACATGTTGATGAATGCATTGTCATGATGAGGTATCCAGATACCTGCTATTTCCTTGGAGCATAGCAAACTCTCAAAACCTCCAAAGGTTCAAGAACCTCTACATAAAGTTAAATTACTTAAAAAGTTCATACATTTCCTTAAATTAACTTTCTTGCTATTTCACAAACTCTTAACCAGATATCTTAGTTTAGAAAATCTCACATTTTGGTCATATGTTCATTCATTCAAATAGATACTGAATATCCAATATGCTTTGTTTGTCTTTAACATTTTCCCCACAATCTTCAAATTGCTTTGTGCTCCTGAAAAGCATACATTCAGCACATTGCATCATCTTTAAACTTTTTGCGATGACATACTGATAAATGGAAAACACTGTAGAGACAGGTGATTCATATATCTTCCAAAAATGTCATCAGCAGCTGAGTGGTACGCTGGTGAATCGCATTTTCTACAGGTTCTACAGGTTAACTGTCCCCAGGGAAAAGTGCACTGAACCGCCTGCCATCTGATAAGGGGATTTGAGACTGGTACATATATAACACACCCGTTGCAAAAGGGTAGACAAGTCTCATAGACCATATAAAAAGCCTCTATAGAGGATTTGTTTAACACAAATTTGATTGCACAATACTACATTTCCCCTTTCAATACAAGTACCAAACACACTTTTACTTTGGATGAGATCTACATACTTGACGAGTTCAGAGGCAACTGAAACAGTTCTTTTAGGTAACATCTACCACTCATCGAGGCTGCCCCCCTCCCTCTCTGTTGGTCAGAAAAAATCAGTTCCAAAATTTACTGAACTAAAAAAAAAAAAAAAACCTGAATAATTACATTTTCTAGGAAAACATTTTTAATTTTACTTATATAGTCTTTAGAGCAAGTCTTTATGTAACTAAGCATAACAAAAATTATGCTTAAAATGCTGTGTTTTTTTTCAATATCAAAATAATAGAACATTTCCATTTACAATGCTTCAATTCTTTAAATAAATCTATTATAGAAATAAAAAACTCAAATTTTGAGTAAAAAGAATTCTTATTTATAATAGCAAAGAAAGAATCTGAGTTGAAGAAATTTCAAACAAGTATTAATAAATACATATAGAAATTTACAGAAATAATTACACCAAAATTAATTTTTTTTTAAAATAAAAGAAAAAAATCAATATAAATCAAAATATAACATTGTGATAACATTTAAATGTAGAAAGTTGGATAATAAAGAAAAAAATTTTACAACCACCTAAGTAAAGAAAATATAAAAATTTATAAATTATTAGAATATTCTGAATTTAATTCCCCAACAAAAATTAGAAATTTTTTACAAGTCAAATTATTTTTACAACATAGGATACACATTACATCCCTTTCACAAAGTTAAAGAAAGATAATTTTAAAATCCAACAAACATATAAATTTAATTTTTACTTTATGGCAGCTCAAAATTAATTCATTAATTTTAATTACACTACACTTTTCAGACATTGATATCAGATTCAGTCTTTTCCCCCTTGCTTAACTTAAGTGAAAACAAATAGTATTCAATAAAATTGTAACCCAAAATTGTTTTACAGGATGGAACACCAAATTTTGACTTTGAATGTTAAAAAAAATGGGTACTTATGAATTAGCATCCCGTAGCAAAATTTGTCCCATGTGAATTGCACCATATCAAAACAACAAATAAAGATTCTTTCATGTTTTAATTGAAAAAACCCAATCAGTTAGATATTTTGGGAGAAAATGGCGAGATTCATGTGGCACAAATTTGGCTGCAGTACCATTCTACATCAATCAAAAATATAACAGATTTTCCCCAAGAAAGTAAGTGACAAAGACTTAGTATTGAATTTAAAAGCGTCCAACTTATTGTTATTGATAGTATAACCCGATAAATCTCATTGAAATTAAAAATGGTAATAAAGACAAAAAGTTCAACTTGAGATATGTTTCAACAAATTAATCAGCCATTTATGCAAAAAAAAAAAAATATCTGAAAATATTAACATAATAATCACTATACAATATCCTGCACAATGCAGTAATTATGTTTTCATACAAATTGCAAGTGTGTGCAATTTTCAGTAATAATAAGGCTGTACAAGTACAACTTTTTTAAATGACATTAAGATTTCTATTAAGCAAGATGGCGATAATGAATAATAGTTAATAAAGAGATACTAGTTTTAAAACCAAGAAGTACTAATAATCTTTCAAACATTACATCAGTAGCAAAATTCTTCTAACATTAAATCCCCATCTTAACAAACACATTTCATAATTGTAGATCAAATATCAACAATGGCATTTAATTCATCATTATGTGTTTGAGCGCTGATTTATTTGCATTTTACTTCAACATAATTATTTTTCTCTCAAAGATGAAAACGTTAAATCAATTAATACAATTTACATTAGGAAAGCTTATTTAAAATATACTACTTTTTGCATTTAGATATTTATTTATAAAACTCTTCAGGTCCTTTAATAAGAGCTAAAAATAACAAAAAGCCCTAATTTAAAATTAATATTTCAATATTAAATAGCAATGTAACTCTAAAGTAATAGTTAGGAAGATAATATAAAAAGTGCATACGTACAAATCAAGAAATCCAAATAAATCAGTAGATTTCGTGCCTTCGGCAAAATAAAATATAATCAACGAATAATAATATGTCTAATTAAGAGCAAGAACGTTGTAAACGGACTCATTTCCAGCAGATTTAATGCATTGTTCTCAAAATCATCACATACTATACTTCAAATTTTTCACTGCACGCTACATAAATAAAAAAACAACAACCCTAATTTACTAAGAGTTTTGCTTCACTTCATTTCTAAATAGAGTTCAACATTAAAAAGACAAGAATTAAAAGAATTCCAAAACATAGGGCCAGAATAATTAATAAAATGCTCAAAAATATTCTCTTAATATTTTAAAAAATAACTAATATAGTTGATAATGTATTGAATTGAGATGTTTTCCTAAATGGTTGAAATCTGCAGCCGTAGTCCCAATTCTAAAGCCTGAGAAGAACCCAACCAATCCGGAAAGTTATAGACCTACCTCATTACTTCTTATACCCAGAAAATTAGTTGGAAAAATATTTTTAAAAAGATTCCCTGTACATTTAAAAAACAGCAATATTCATCATCAGTTTAATACCGGTTGTCAACTTCACATTAACTCTTACGAACCATAAAATTCATCAAATTTAGATGGTGAAAAATTTATACAGGTTCAGTTTTTCTGTATATCCAGTCAGGGAGTGAGTGCATTGGCCCTTGGATTATTGATCCTCGGTCAAGTGGTAAGGAGTAAACCTTACTCGGCAACCCTCTCTCCTAACTTCCGCACCACTACAACGTAAGGACTTTGAATCAGTCCTTCTACAGGGTGAGAGTTTGGCAACGCTAGCTATGATTCCGTGACCATGACCACTAGACTACCGCAGCCTTCTGGATATTTAGACAGCATTTGACACAGTAGAGCACAGATATCTCATATCCTCACTCTTCTAATGTAAATCCTCATCTCTCATAACATTAATACACTCTTATCATTCTAAAAGAGCTTTTCTGTAAAAATAAATAGAACGCTCTAAAATGCAAGGCCAAATTGAGTGGGTGTACACCATGACTTACTCCTGGTGCGGTATTTTACATTTGTAGCGGCATCATCTGTATAAGCCAGTAACAGCCTTCGGACAGAGATGATCAATTTTGTCTAGTGATATGTTACATGCTTACGAACTGAAATGTTCCAGGTTTTAACCTTCCCCCAACACACTCACATATTGGTGACCTTGACACTGAACTAAGAAAAACGCAACCTTCCCGCAGCTGTCATGGCGCTATCTACCAACCGCACGAGCAATAAACCGTCCAAGAGCCGTCAGACCCACTTGATGCAGCAAACAAAGTCGGAAGACTTAATTCATGCAAAAGCAACAACTCACACACGCTTACCATAAGAATTATATCGTTCGTTCGCCTATCCACCGACTCACTGGTGGGGAAGTATTGTAGCGATATCATCTATATAAGCCAGTAACAGCCTCCACGGACAGAGGGGATCACTTTTGTCTTGTGGTTTGTTACGTGCTTTCGAAACCAAAGGTCACGGGTTCTCCCCCGATCGATCATACCTTCCCCAAACATCTATGTAGGACAACACAAAAATTTAAGTATCGTTACACATTCTAAACAAATACCTGCTGAGGTTTGAAGAGTGGTATCGAGAATGAAAGACAGTACTCAATGCTTTCAAGCCGGAAGGAATATTTTTCTTACGAAGCTTGCAAACACCCACAACTTTTCTTCAAAATAATAACCGAAAATTCTCTGGTCTCTGCCCACCACCTTGCCTGTTATTTCTCTCAATTCCATAGGTTTCCCACATTTCGGGCAAACGTATGAAGAAGCAATCAAACCTTCTTTCATGCACCATTCTAACACCGCTTTTTTTTCCAAACACAGGCAACAGGGCAAAAAACCTTTCAGAATACTCATCATACTTTTGCATGCATTCATTCAAATTAATCCTAACAGCATCGCTGGACATCATGGAAATCTTTTGAAATTTATGTGGAGAAAGAAATAAAAATATTACCTGTAAAAATAATTCCCAAAACGAAGAAAACAAAGCCGAAACCAAACAGCTGACCCAACCGGAACAAAAGAAATTACCATTTCCTCATTAATGGCCGTTATAAAAAAGCTGCGCATCAGGGGGGGCTCTAGGGCCGAACAAACCGGACCCATGTCCGGGGCGGCATTTGGAGCGAATTTGAAAATTATTTATTTATTATTTTTTTTGTTACGAAAAAAATTTGGATGAAATTATTTTCTAAAATATTATTACTTACATTTTGGAAATGTGGAACATACTTATTTTGTTTTAGACTGAATTGAAAAGTCGACCATTGCTAGTAAAATTTGTAACGATTATACCTCTTAAAAAATAAAAATTGTATTACGTGGTCATTTGACTTTACAAGTGCATGGGCACCCGGTATCGGGATACAAGTAGACATGCTTATCTTGACAAGATTTCCACTGCACTGATATAGAAGGGATCCAAGGAAATCATCCGATTTCAGTACTTTTCGTATTCCCGGGAATGGCACGGGATTTAAATAATCCATGAAGTAGCTATTTTTTACTGGACTAGAGATTTTAACCTCGGCTATAAATTTTAGCTGACCCTACTGAGGCAATTTACGATCGTTCAGCCGAAACTCCCTAGACAGCGGAATTTTCATTACCCCAGCTGTGTAATAAGAGAAAAATAACATCCACGATGAATCCAGCATTGTTTCAGCTTGTCGTGGGAAATAGTAAAACCTTGAAACTTTTTGGTATAATCAGTTCCTGTCTATCGGACATCGTTTCGTGAATTGAAAGTATTTAATTTTTAAAGAAATAGCATTTTTCGTAGCCTAACAGCATGACCAATCGGATCAAAGTTTCGAGATTTTATTTATGTGGATAACGTAGTAAGTATTAATACTTAAAACTATTTATTAATTTTTTAAAAAAATATCGGATACGTGTCTTTATTATGAGCTATTTAATTAAATTAGTAATTTGAAGAAGGGAACCAAACTCTTTTTGGGGAGATCATTTTTAAGCAATCTCGCAACTTAATTTAATCTCATTATTTTTCTTAAACTTTCGTGTGAGATTCTTACATTAATATTTATTTATATTTATGTAACATTAATACAGCAACTCCATAAAACAAGAAAACGGTTATACAAATAAAATCTCTTAAATAAAGAGTGTTTTTTTTTTCAGGTATAGAAGTTTAAGTTGGAATTACTTTCCAAGATGGCGACCGATTTAACAGCTGTCAAGTGATGTATTCTCAGTTTAGTTTGGCAATTCATCAAAACGATCATCAAGCAAGGCGTAGATTCGTCGAATGGGCCCAAAACGAGATTGCCGTTGTTCCCGATTTTCATAAGCGAATTTTGTTTAGCGATGAAGCGCACTTCTGGTTGAATGGCTACGTCAACAAACAAAACTGCCGCATTTGGAGTGAAGCTAATCCACAAGTGTATGTCGAAACACCGTTACATCCAGAAAAACTGACTGTTTGGTGCGCTTTATGGGCTGGTGGAATCCTTCTTCAAAAACGATTAAGGCCACAACGTTACAGTCAATGGTGATCGGTATAGAGCCATGATTCCTAACTTTTCATTCCTGAATGGAACAATCATGATGTCCAGGAGCTGTGGTTCCAACAAGACGGCGCAACATGTCACACAGCTCGTGCCACAATCGATTTATTGAAAGACACGTTTGGTGACCGCCTAATTTCACGTTTTGGACCTGTGAATTGGCCTCCAAGATCTTGTGATTTAACACCGCTAGACTATTTTCTGTGGGGCTATGTAAAGTCATTGGTCTATGCGGATAAGCCACAAACGCTTGACCATTTGGAAGACAACATTCACCGTGTTATTGCCGATATACGGCCACAAATGTTTGAAAATGTCACCGAAAATTGGACGTCCAGATTGGACTACATCCGAGCCAGCCGTGGCAGTCCTATGCCAGAAATCATATTTAAAATGTAATGCCACAAGATTATCTTTCGAATAAAAAAAATTCATGTCAATCGAATAATACATCGTTGTTTTATTGCAATTTAAAGTTCTATACCATTCAAAAAAAGACCCTTTATTTATGTAACATTAATACAGCAACTCCATAAAACAAGAAAACGGTTATACAAATAAAATCTCTTAAATATAATAATTAATATTTTTAACGTACGTAATTGTTACAGCAAAGAAATTTTCAAGTATTTATATAGAATATTAATATTTATCTCTTAGTAGCAACATTAGAGAAATTACTGATTCATCTTCGAGTGATTAAATTTCAAGCTCATTTTAGTGAGTAAAGAAGCATTAAATTTAGATGCGAATTTTTTTTTTTGAGACTTTTAATTGTAACCTTTTTTTTCTATGTCGTTAACAATTCTTGCCTTTAGTCCTAAAAGAGATAAATTTCATTAAAAAAAATTATAACTTTTAATTTGGGAAAAGTTTTTTCCTCTATGTATGTGATAAAGTTGAAAATAAAAAAAATTCAAGGTGGGGTAACAGCATCTGCAAAATAAAGATAGTGTGACATATTTATATTTATTATAAACTAAATAAATTCTTTTGTATTTGAATTAGTAATATTTTCTTTCTTCAGAATAATTGTTTATTCCTTCGAAATACTTCTTTCTACAAATATTTTGTTACTAACTACATTTGAAAATTATTTATCAAAACATTTGGGAGATTTCATTGGAGTTCAAAGGTAGAATTTAAAATTTCTGCCTGCCTCACAAAATTATACTAATTTTGCAGGGAGCATGGATGAAAATACTTTTGATACACTATTTATTATTTTAAACCGTTTTCACCCACAGTTTTATTAATTGTTTCATGACATACATTTTTAATAAAATGTACATGCAAACGTTTAAAAATCTGAAAATCTATGAGTCGAAACTAAATCGAAGATTGAAGACAAAAACGGTATATATTTTTCTGATTTTATATAATAATTATTGTTATTATTTAAACATAACTTGTTTTTAAATTGTTTGAAATTTTGATGTGTTTCTCCGGGAAGGGAAAAAACCGTGAAATCAGAAACATTAATTACTACGTTAAGGGTGACAAATGCGCACAAAACAGAATACTTCGTTTTGAGCAGCGTTCGGCAAATTGCAGTTCTTCAAAATTCTGCTGTTATATACAATTATAAATTATGTTTGCTAAAAAGAGTTATTGTTTACCTTTAAAATTTATAAATATCTTTTGAAAAACACTCGTATTTATATGCACATTTGACTGTTTGACAGACAGAATTTATTGTTAAACTAACTGCATGGTCCGGCGTTGCACGGGCTATCTCTACTTTTATAAATTTTCCATTTCTTTCACAAAACCAGAACTTCTAATACTCATTTTCAAAATGACTTACCCCCTCCACCGCTTAGCTCAGCGTTGCCCGGGCTTTCTCTTTTCCTCGTGACACCAGCATTTCTCTGTGTGGGTTTGTACGCGCACAATGTGAGTGATTTCTAAAATTATGTCAAAAAATTTCCCTTTTTCGAAATTTGTTTCATTTCACTTATTTTTGATTTTAGACAGGTTTCTTTTTCCTCTCTATAGCCCGAACACGGTTTTTTTAGTGTGAAATTATTGTTTTATCTTCTCCTTCTCACAGATAAGATATAGCTTCAAATTTTGATGTATGACTTATAAAAAACATTATTGCGTTAGAATGAAAAAAATTATTAATGTGAAGTAATAAAAAGAAAACGATTCTGATGCTAAGAGTAAAACAAAAAAGGTTCATCATTTTTTGATAATAGTTAGTTTCTAAGAATCTAAAATAATAAAACATATTTCAGATTTGCATGAATGAACCAATCGTTACATATAGTTAACTTAAAAATGTCTCTAAAATGTATTTTGATTCAAAATAATAGACGATGTACTTTTTAATTAACAAAGAATTAATTTATTTCATTTTATTTTTAACCTTTTTCATTCCACTAAAAAAAATTTAAATTTAAGGTGAAGTAAATGATCTTTCCGATTATCTGCAGATGGCACCACGTGCATAATAAAATATTAATTATGCGTTTTAAGGTTTTTAATTAATATCTTTTTAACTAATTGGAATATCGGAATATAAATGGTCAAAACCGATTCCTGGGGTCATTCCCAAAATTTTGGTATCTTCAACTAGTTTCTGTGCCTTGTGGTTCGTGAAAAAATTGGGCGACATCCCTTTCTATATACCTATGTAAAGGACAGTTTTTGTAAAGATTTTCTCTCACTAGATGGCTGCACATGTCAACTGTTTTTCGAATCCGCGAAACGTGGTATTGGCAAGATAGCCAAATTAATTCTATTCAAATAAATGTTAAACTTAAATAATAATTGTTAAACTTATTTTATATAAATGCATTTAATTTCTGTTAATTTTTAAAATGATCTTCATAATTTATATTTCTGTTTTTATATTTTTACTGGTGTAGTTGTATCGATTATATTATGCTTAACTGCAACATAACTGTATAAAATACTGAAAACGTGGCATTTTCTGTACAACGTGTAGAGATAGCTTTGCCGCCGGTGTTGAACGAACACGCAGAATAAAATTCCAGTAGATATTGATAAAGTCTGAAGAATGAATTAATGAAAACTCAACACACTTGAGTATTTATTAGAGTGCTATGAAACAAGCACCTAATACCTACATAGATAAGTTTGTTACCCACGAATTTTAATAGAGTAGATGTGTGTTTGACTTTTAACTCTTTTGTAATTTCCATATTTTCTACTGTGTACGTTAAAAGGCAGTTTACTTTTATGTTGAACCTTGAAGGGTTCGTGACTACAGTATATGTTAAATCAGGAAATTTGATATGTTTACACACACCATCTCCTGTAACTTTCTCCCCATCTCGGACTGGGGTCACTACAAACATTCCGGACACCCATAAAAATCCGGCGTCAGCTGACCAAAGAGGGGACAGAGGCAATAAAAGTTTGTTGAAGATAGCGAGCTATACAGATGTTTTATTTTATTCTTGGGTAGTTACTTGAAGTTAAAACAAGCTCTTGTGATCTCTACCATCTACAGACTCTAGTTAAAAAAAATGGCTCCACTGAATCTTTTAGATTTAGCTCGTTTGAAATAGCAACAGGTAATTATGTTTTTAATTTCGAATTATTTTGTATTATTTAAGACTTAAAATAACATACAAATACAGTAGTGCTTTCTGTAAGGCACATCTCTGAAGAAATCTATCTATATAAAGGAGAAAAGATGGTAAGATATGCTGCAACTTAAGTTAATAACAAACAAGTATATTATTTTAAAAAAATTTTAATGTACCATCTATATATATATAAAGGAGAAAAGCGACTGACTGACTCACTCACTGACTAATCACGATATCTCCGGAACTATTAAACCTACAAACTTGAAATTTCGTAGGCAGGTTCCTTTCATGAAGTAGACATCAGCTAAGAACGGATTTTGCAAAATTCGAACCCCAAGGGGCGTTACGGGGGTTTAAGGGGTGTTATAGATAATTAGTTCCATTATTAAACTATTAGATGCACAGTCTTGAAACTTGGTGTGCAAATTCCTTTCATAGAGTAGAGATTCCTTACAAAATGAATTTTACGAAAATTGACCTCCAAGGGGCGTTGAGGGTGCTTAAGGGGCGTTATGCATAATTATTTCCATTTTAAAACTATTATACGTTCAGACTTGAAATTTAGTATAAGCGGATTCCTTTCATAGAGTAGAGATCTCCTACAAAATGGGTTTTGTGAAAATCGAATCCCAAGTGACACTGCGGGGGCCTAAGGGGTGTTATGCATAATTATTTTCATTTTTAAACTATTAGACGTTCAGTCTTGAAATTTGGTAAGCAGATTATTTCATAGAGTAAAGATCCGCTAGCAAATGATTTTTATAGAAACCGAATCCGAAGTGGCGTAGCGGGGATTTAAGTGACGTTATAGACAATTATTTCCATTTTTTAACTATTAGACGTATTGTATCTAAATTTGGTACGCAGATTCATTTCCTGGAGTAGAGGTCCGCTACAAATTAGATTTTACAAAAATAAACCTCTAAGTGGTGCTGCAGGGCTAAAGGGGCATTATTGGTAATCATTTCCGTTTTAAAATTATTTGACGTACAGTCTTGAAATTTGGTAAGCGGATTCTTTTCCTGGAGTAGAATTTCGCTACAAAATAGGTTTTGTGAAAATTTACTCCAAAGTGGCGATGCGGGGCTTAAGGGGAGTTATATATAATCATTTACGTTTTTAAATTATTTGACATACAATCTTGAAATTTGGTAAGCGGATTCCTTTCCTGGAGTAGAATTTGGAGTAGAATATGTTTTGTCGAAATTGACCCCCAAGTGGCGATATATGTAATTATTTATATGTAATTAAGGGGCTTTATAGGTAATTATCTCCTTTTATAAACTATTAGACGTAAAATCTTGAAATTGAGTTAGCAGATTCCATTCATTAACAAAGAGGCCGAACTGAGTAATAGAATTCATCCTCTCTAGACCTCCCATGAACTTAGAAGGAGGAAAGAATGAAATCTGTTGCACTTTCGAAGGAGTTTGCAAAATAGAAGTAAACGTTTTCGGAATGATTTTTCTGGATAGAGAAAAATGCTCAAATGAATAATTAATAATTTTAAATTCAAAATAAATCGCATTCTCCTTGTGTATGAGAAGACAGTTTCAATTACATTACAGCAGTTAATACTATGCAATAACGAGAGGTTTTCATACGCGGACGTTGGGGCATCTGCTTTCTTCAGAATAATATTGTAGTGTTGTTTTACAAATGTTCGTTGTCAAATGCTGGTTCGTGTTTTAACTAAAACGTTGCGACCTTTGGACTGTAAATTAGGTTTATTACGAGATGGTGCTATTCGCACGCTGTTCCACGATGGAAGCTACAACAACAACTGAAGTGGAGGGTTACATCAAAACATTGGTGGAGGTGCTCAGTCGGCGGATGGCATTCGCGACAAAAAATAGATACAATTACGGACTGAACATCCTCCCCCCGTCGAATTACATTCAATCAATATACAGAATCACATAAATCAAAGAAGATATAAAACATAATAAACAAATAATGCTTTACATAAATCAAGGAAGAAACAATTTCACAAATTACATATTAATTGTCCAAGGGCAGAACACACACCTTCCCAATGCTGCGTTTAATATTGCCCTTATTAGTTTTTATTTCCACTACGCGAACCTTCCCATCCGTACCAGGAACTAGCTTGGTAATGCGACCTAAGCTCCATTTATTTACAGGAAGGTTATCATCCTTTATTAGGACCATTGTATTTAATTTCACGTTATCTTTGTGAAATTGCCATTTGTTTCGTTGCTGTAAATTGTTTAAATAATCGCGAAACCATTTTGTCCAAATATGTTGAACTATTTTTGTTAATTTTTGCCACCGAGAAAGTGTGTTTTCTGTCTTATCTAACAAATTAGGTTCAGAAATGGAAGTAATGGGTCTTCCAATCAAGAAATGGCCTGGAGTAAGCACTTCCAAGTCGTCAATATCTTCTGACAAAGGAGTGATTGGTCTAGAATTCAGAATTCCTTCAATCTGTGTTATTATGGTTAAGAATTCTTCCAAAGTCATCTTTAGGTTTCCTACAGCTCTTTTTAAATAAAATTTGAATGATTTAACTCCTGCCTCCCAAAGTCCACTAAAATTTGGTGCTCTAGGTGGCATGAAATTCCAAGTAATCCCTTCAGAAGAAAGATAAGAAGAAAGTTTTTCTTCGGGAAATTTGAAGAGATTATGTAATCTTTTTAATTCTCAATTAGCTCCAACAAAGTTTTTGGCATTATCTGATGATATAGTAGCACATTTCCCGCGTCTAGCCGCAAAACGCTTCAATGCAGCATGGAAGGCGTCTGTGGTCAAATCCGAAACAATTTCGAGATGGACGGCCTTTGAGGCTAAGCAAACAAAAATGGCTACATATATCTTTTGGTAAGTACCCTTTCTCTGGTGTTTATACCTTATGAAAAAGGGTCCACAATAATCAATTCCTGTATGTAGAAAAGGAAAACTAGGGTTTACTCTCTCTCCAGGTAAAGATCCCATAAGTTGGTTTGCTACAATAGGTTTATTTTTGAAGCAAACTACGCATTCGTGCACAATTTTCTCGCTATTGATCTGCCACGAAGTGGCCAAAATCTTTGTTTTGTACAATAAAGCAAAGCTTGAGGGCCTAAATGAAAATTTCTATTGTGTATATTTATCATAATTAATTTGGTGAGAAAATGATCCGCTGTTAGTATAGCTGGATGTTTCTGACTATAAGTTAAATCCGAGTTTTGAAAACGTCCTCCGACCCTCCAAATTTGATTTCCATCGAGGAATGGATTTAAAGAGAAAAGTTTACCTTTTTTTGAATTACAACTACTCTTAGCTAGAAACTCGAATTCTTCTTGAAAGGCAGAGGCTTGAAGATTTTTAATGAGGCATAATTCTGCTTCATTCACTTCACTATAATCTAATTGACCAGACCTTTTTACACTAGGATTTCTAGAGTTGTGGAGGAACCTGAAAATATAACTCAAAATATGCAACAATTTAGTATAGTTATTAGAACGTTTTGAAAGATCATCTATAAGAGAGAATTTTCAAGAAGTTAAAAGCACATTTGCGGGTTTAAGTTCCTTTAAGTAGTCACTGTCAGAAGTTATCCTTTCAAAGCCAATTGGGTTTGCTTCTAGTTCTTTCCTTAAAAAAAGTCTGGGCCATGCCACCAAAGTTGTTTAGAAGAGATGTCCGAAGCATTCAATCCACGTGATATTAGATCAGCCGGGTTTTCATTCGAGGATACATGATTCCATTGGCAGTTCTGGGTTAGTCTCTGTATAATTTTTATTCTATTGCTGATGAACGTCTTAAGCTGCTCAGGGGATCACTGAATCCAGGCTAACACAATGTTAGAGTCAGTCCATAGCATTATTTGCTGTAAAGGTAGCGTCAAGGAATGTAAAACCTTTTCCAGGAGCTGTGACAATAACACACAAGCACACAATTCCAAACGAAGGATAGTGATTGGTTTCACTAGTGCAACACGGGATTTGCTGCACAAGAGTCTTGTAGATACATCCCTTTGTGAGATCGATTGAGCATATAGTACAGCACCATATGCTGCTGTTGAGGCGTCGGCAAATCCATGGATAATAATTTTGCCTTTTCCTATTACGAGTCGAGGGACATGGATATTTTGAATAACTGGCAGGGTAGACACGAAGTCGTTCCATTCTTTAGCTATTGGATTGGAGAGAGGTTCATCCCATTCTAATTTGAGAACCCAAAGTTTCTGTAATATTAATTTGGCCTTAGTTAGAATTGGCCCCAAGAATCCAAGGGGGTCGAATAAACGTGCAATAATGGATAAAACTTCTCTTTTTGTATACGACTCACGGCAGTTCACAACGGTCTTAAAAGAGAAATAATAAAATTGTGGACTCCAAATGATTCCTAGAGTTTTAATTGTGTTTTGGTCTGATGATTGGCAATAGAAATCCCAAGATTGCTCTTCTTTAGGTATTGAATTCAATATTTCCGGAGTATTGCTACACCACTTATGTAGGCTCATACCCGCTTTTTTAAATAAACTAACTAATTCTAATTGTAGTTTTTGAAATTCTTGAAAGTCTGAACTACCTGTTAAAATATCATCCATGTAAATGTCTCTGATTGTAACTGATGCAGCCAAAGGATAATGTTCTCCTTCGTCCCTAGCTAATTGCTGAATGGTTCGGGTAGCGAGATAGGGTGCACAAGTAGTCCCGTAAGTTACAGTGTTGAGTTTGTAAGTTTGTACAGGACCATCAACACTGTCTTTCCATAAAATCATCTACAAATTTCGATGATCGGGGTTAATTAAAATCTGTCTAAACATTTTTGAAATATCCGTTGTAAAGACAAATGTGTGCTGCCTAAATCTCAAAAGAATTGAAAATAAATCTTGCTGCAAAATCTCGTCTTTATACAAAATGTCATTCAAAGAAAGACTTGATGTTGTTTTCGAAGAGGCATTAAAAACTACTCTAAGCTTGGTAGTTTTACTATCGGGGCGAAATACTCCATGATGTGGTAGAAAATAAGAAATATTTGTTTCTAGGGGGTCAGCTACTAATTGCATGTGGGGTTTAAATCAATATATTCCTGTAAGAGCGATTTATAAAGAGTTTGTAATTCATAATGTTTCGAGAGTTTTTTCAAAGTTGATTCAAACGAACGTCAGCCAAGAGAGAACCCCTTGAACTACCTAAACAGTATGGATCCTTTTTAAAGGGTAATTGTACAACATAGCGTCCTTCTTCAGTGCGATAATGAGTGTTTTGATATTGGGTTTCACAAATTTCTTCTTCTAAACTATGTTTTATTGAGGCTTCCTCTACCCTTTCAATTTCCCAAAATGCTTGCAATTGTTGATTAAGATTATCTGAATTTATTTCCGCATTAATAGCTAAGCCACAATATGATTTTTCCTCAAATTTATCGAAGCTCCCTACAACAATGTACCCGAAAACAGTCTCTTGAAACAGCCATTTTTCACATGGCGATCGAAATTTATTGGGTCTTAATAATTCAAAAAAGAGCTCGCACCCAATAAGCATATCTATTTCTCCTGGTATACCAAAATCTTTATCCGCGAGATCAATGTTCGAAGGAATGTTTACTTTAGTTGCATCCATGCGATGGATAGATGATGTGGTAATATACGGGACGATTAATAGTTCTAATGGCGTTGAAAAGTCTCCAATTTTATTTTGAATCACCGTACTTACTTTTTGGTTAACTCTAAGGGTTATTTCACCTAATCCCGAACTAGACGCGTTTATTTTTTTCTTTTTTCAGAGGGAGTTTATTAGCCAGCCGTTGTCGAATGAAGGAAATATGAGATCCTGAGTCTAAAATCGCTTTGCATGGGAAAAGCTGACCCTCTGCCCCCCCTGAGGTAAACCATTGCAGTCGGGAGTAAAATATTTTTCTTTTCTCCCACACAGTTCGAAAACGTATAAGAGTGATCTGGGGTTGTTGACCCTTGCATATTCGGTAGGGGTGTTAGTTCGTTAGCTAATGTCATGGAGAGGGGTGAAGGAATCACTTCAAATATATGTAACGATGTATGATGACGTTTTTTACAAACGGAACAAGAGTTTTTCGATTTACAATCCTTAATTTTATGATGTTCCTTTAAGCAATTGATGCACAAATTAAGGCGTTTTATTTGATTAAATCTATCAGATACTTTCATATTTTGATAAGCGATGCACTTATAAATCAAATGAGGCAGTTTACAGATTGCATAAGAATTTGATGAATCATTCGAATTAAGAAATATTTTACCTTTATGGAAGGGTACTTGTTTTGGTTTATGAGTAATAGGAGCAGAACGATTAATACTATCTATAGTTTGGCTTCTTTTTTCTAAAAACATTATAAATGTATCTAATTCAGGAATTTGATTTGAATCAATGGATTGTTCGAATTGTTTACGAGTTTCTCGATCTATTTTTTTCAGAATGATATTAAGCAATATGAGATTCGATAAATTATTGCGTTCAAAACCTAAGAGTTTTAAAGCTCTGATATTCTTGCTTAGAATATCTGTCATGGTTCTAATATCTCGAGCTGATTCGCTTGTTAACTTTTCTATTTCTAATATAGCATTAATATGAGTCTCAGTAAGGAGACGCTTATTTTCAAATCTAGTTTTTAATGCTGTGATGAGCGATTCAAAGGAATCATCAACTGCTTCAAGTAGTTTGGCATCACCTTGTAATGACGCTTTCAAATAATAAAGTTTTTGTGACTCGCTCAAGTTATTAGTTATAATGTTATCAAATTGTGATTTAAAGCTAGGCCATTCGTCGTATCTACCTCTAAATACTGGTAAAGGTATTTCCGGCAGTTTTATTTCTAATTTCAGTTTTGAATTAGCTTGAGATATTGAATTTTCATGATTATGAATAGAACTAACAGAAGATTTAACAATTAAAGAATTGAGAATTGAATCTCTAATTCTTACCTCCAGCTCCTCTAGTCTGTCCTCCAAACTTTGTATGTCAGCTTCTATCACTTGTAGTTCCGATTCACTAATATCCTTGATATCATAGTACTGATCCTTTAATTCATCAATCTTTCTGTTCATTTCTTGGACACGTTTCAGTTTAATATCAAGTTTTGTCGGAGTATGATTCCCTGATTCTTCTACGAAAGTTTCTATCTTAGTTATGGTGCCTTTGATTGCACACTTCGAATTATTAAGTTTATCCATTTTTTTTCCTCCGGTTAGACGCTCCAAAAATGTAGTGTTGTTTTACAAATGTTCGTTGTCAAATGCTGGTTCGTGTTTTAACTAAAACGTTGCGACCTTTGGACTGTAAATTAGGTTTATTACGAGATGGTGCTATTCACACGCTGTTCCACGATGGAAGTTACAACAACAACTGAAGCGGAGGGTTACATCAAAACATTGGTGGAGGTGCTCAGTCGGCGGATGGCATTCGCGACAAAAAATAGATACAATTACGGACTGAACAAATATAAAAATAATTTAAGCATAATATAAAATAAATTAAAATAAAACTTAAATGTGCAAAGGTACTGCGACGCATGAGCATGAAATCTATGTGCAAGAAAGTAGTCATTATTAGGAGTGAAGTGATGGGAGGTCGCCGGTCCCCAAAGTTACATTTGCCCTGTTTACAGGAAACGGAATTTTGTGGAAGGAATGTGTTGTCTTGCCCCACCTCTGTAAACGAACTTTTAAGGGTGCATACGTTCTCACGCCCGCAAGGTTCATTAGACCCATAAATAATTGGGGTGCGTCGGAGGACTTTCCCGCGCTTAAAAATGTCATTGACCGTTGTGCGGTAACCTTGCGCTGACTCCGGACCAATCAAAAGAAATTAAGCGGACGAGGTAAAGAATCCGCTCTAGAATATTCGAGAAAACAGGACGCCAAATAAAAACGGGATGCACCCCGATTTTCGGGACACACTCACACTCACACTTGAGACTGAGCAACAATCTTAATTTAGATCCAGGCCTTGAACTGGACTCCGCGGGACTCCGGGTGGCGACCATGTCTCACTCCTTTTTACCAGACTCCCTCTCTCAAAGCTAAGTAGAATTTTGTTATGCGTCAATTTGTACATTAACTCAAATTTAATCATGTTATTCAAAAAATAAATTAATATTTATTTAAAGAACCGGCCTTTTAATTTAGAGTACTGTTTTATTGTCTTTAGAGATTTAGTGTTTAATTTTTAACTTAAGCCATGATGCGATGTGTTAGTCGAACCTGGGTATCAGAAATTGGGTATATGGAATTAATTAATCAATTAAGTTAAACTAGCGTCGCATCAGAAGTCTGCAAGAGCTGCAGTTATTGAACGGAAAATAAACTAAACATTTTTGGAGCGTAGAGTTTGTTAATATAAACAATGTTTCTCAACTATTAAAATAGCACAATTTCATATTAAAAAAGTCACCCTACTGGATTCGCGATGTGTTAATTCAGCAATGCCGTTGGAACTGATATGAGAAGGGAATGGATTGTGTGTGTGTGTTATTTACTTTAATTTTTCCCTTTCGTAGAGAGATACTCTTTATTTCTTTTAATGTCTACTTTTGAATATTCACATCTTAATTCTTTCAATAATTTTGGTAACCGATAGACAAGACGCATTCACGTCAAAACACTTATCGCTAAATTAAGTTGCTTGGTGACCTCTCTTGGTCGCCAAACGAAATTGACTTTGCCAAGGGCCTTCTCTATACTACACTTAAACCTAAGAGTTTTTCTAAGGGCTGAGCATATACTTCAAATTAGCGTCAGGCTCGTATTATCTAAGTTTTGAATTAGCGAAGGTCAACTGTATATTCTTTGATTTATATGTACCAAAATGCGCGAAATGAAAAACATTTATTTTCAAGCATTGAAAGTAGTATTTTTACCACTTAAAAATATTTTTTTATTTATTGTCTGCTTATGTTTGTTCGCGATGTCCGTTCGCTTTGAAGCATATCGTTTGGTTTAAATGTGTGATTAAATGCGTGATATGAATAGCATTCATTAATTGAAAGCAGTTCAAATAATATTTTTTCGAAAAAAGCTGTATTTTTTTTATTTATAATTTGCTCAAGTTTGTCCACAGTATCAATTCGTTTTAAAGTATATCGTTTGGTTTAGATGTGTGCTTAAATGTGTGAGTAGAATAACATTTATTTTTACACTCATTAAAAATAGTACCAGATGCGACTGAGCAACTGTTTTTATTGAATACATTTTTCAATTCAACGAATTAAATAAATTTTTCTCATTTTCAAACTTACATTCTTTAAAAAAGGAATGTACAACATCTTACAATTGATGGAATGAATATGTTTTTTAAAATCGTAAAAATTCTAGATGACGGAGCCTGCTTATTTTCTGCCCTGTCATATTGAATACACGATAACGTATCAATGGCTATTCAAATTAGAAAAGCTATTATGTACCACGTATGTAATGAATGGAAAAGGTTTAAGTGTTTTACTCAGGGGCCATCTGGAGCTCCTTAGGTACTAAACGTTTGTATAATACTGAAATGTCGAAACCTTATACATATGGATCTATTTGTGAAGTTATGACAACAGGAGAAATATTTCCTTATAAATTTCAAGTGTATCAAGATGGTTCCTTGATCGCTGTCTTTGGAGACGCATTACAAGGAATACGAAGACTTTGGTTTACGGGGAATTTTAATGAAGGCCACTTTGATGCATTAGTTCTTTTAGATGAAGTAATAATTAATAGCATTCAACTAAGCCATTTTAATGAGCATAAATTATTAACCTCCACTGAACAAATAGGATGTGAAAAATATTTTTCCTTTCAGCTTGGATACAACTGTAAGTCTGATGTATGTAAATCAGATGAGAGAGTCTACTCCTTCTATTCAATCAAAAAGAGGAACAAAGCGTAGCAAAAGATTTACAAGTTCAATCCGATATAAGCAAGTGAGAAAGGCTGTACTGAAATGTACTCAAAGTCATCCAGAAGTTCATAGACATGCTGTTCGGAAATATACTCTAAGTCACCCAGAAGTTCATAGAGATGCTGTTCGGAAATATACTCAATGTCACTTAGAAGTAAATAGAGTGACTGTAAGAAAATTACTCAAAAGTATCCCGAAGTCAATAGAAAAGCAGTAAAAAATTATGTGTCTAAAAACTCCCATGTTTCTCGCACCAAAAATAATAAATACAAAGAAAAAATATCTGAAATTAGATTATTGCCTTGGACCTCTAAGCATTTATCTGCTTTTAAATATAAACCTAATATTGATTATTCAATGGACGGAATCGTAAATCTTTGGCCTATGTTACCTTGCTCTTGGTGTCATGCTCTAAAATGGAAGGATGAGACCCAAGGAATGTGCTGCAGTGGAGGTAAAGCTCAGCTCCCTACTCTTGAACCCTATCCTAAACCTTAACACAGCCTACTTACCCATCAAGATCCAAAATGGAAAATGGAACGATTAAAATTGTTTTTCACAGCTTTAGATCCTACACACGAGCACGAAAATAACTTTGAAAATGAAAAATAAATTAAAGTTCGAATAATTAATTTTAACATCGTCTGCTCGAGCTCAAATTATCCGCTATTTTATCAATTAACCAATAGCAATTTTTTAAAAAGAACACGTGACCTTATCTGCATAAGACCACAAATCAAAAATCAAGGGTTACCAAACTAAACAGTTTGCCAAAATGAATTCGTTATCTCCCCGTGGCATTTTTGATAAAAATCGCCAAATCTACAGAAAAACCGCCAAATCTGAAGTGCCCCCTCCCTATACTACACTTGAACCAAAAGGATTCTATGTTTTCCTATTCATGAGAGATTTCCTCTCCTGTAATGGTCCTTTCTGTACATCTAGAAAATGGAGGAAGCGTTTATTTTACCGAAGACAATGCCATTCACAAAATCCTCAATCCTCAAAAAACTACACTTATGGCCTTTTTTGAACTCTGCCATGTTGATAATTTTGCAAAAACTCTTTTGTATTGTTAAGTTCCAGCATACTATGTATGGAAAAATAGCAAATTTTATAGAAGGAAAAAAGGAAAGGCTGTTTCTGGTTATCAGGAAATCAAGAAAGATCAGGTTTTGGGAAGAGTATATACTGTACATCCGGGCAATTCTGAGTGCTATTACTTACGCCTACTGTTACATAAGATTCCTGGGCCAACATCATTTACTGCATTAAAAATTGTAGCAGGAGTATAGTCCAGTTATCATTCCAAGCAGCTTGGCTTGCTGGAAGAGGATGCTCATTGGAATAGCACATTAGACGAAGTTTCAATCTCTGAATCTCCTAATAAAATCCGTGAGTTGTTTGCCATAATATTAGTTTTCTGTCAAGTTGGAGACCTAATGAAACTATGGGAGAAACACCAAAATAGTTTATCAGAAGATGTTAAAAAACAAATTGAAGCAGAGCAAGGAAATATCGATTTATATCTTGATATTATTTATAATCAATGTCTCATTCTTCTTGAAGATATTGTCATATCTATGTCGGGTAAAGCACTCTTACAGTTCGGATTTTTATCCCCATCACGAGAGGTAAGATTTGCAATCAGAACCATCTGTATGTGAAGGAACTACCTTACTGCACCTTTCATCTGAGCAAAATCGTGGCTGAAAATGTTCCCAAATTAAATCAAGTACAGAAAGAAATATATGACAAAATATTAAATAGTATTACTTCCAACTCAGATCTCAGTGTTATTTTCTTGATTCACCTGGTGGAACCAGAAAAACATTTTTAATTAACTTGTTACTTGCCAAAATCAGGTGTGAAAGAAGTATAGCTATTGCCGTTGCTTCTTCAGGAATAGCTGCTACTTTAATTGATGGAGGTAAAACAGCTCACTCTGCGTTCAAATTACCACCCATCTCACATCATTCTGAATCTGTTAACTGCAATATTTCTAAACAAAGTGATATGGCACATGTTCTCAGAGAAGCAAAACTTATTATATGGGATGAGTGTACTATAGCGCACAAGAAAGGTATTGAAGCTCTAAACAGGACACTCCAGGACATAAGAGGCTGCAACCAAATGATGGGAGGACTAACTGTTTTATTGTCTGGTGACTTTAGACAGACCTTACCTGTTGTATTACGAGGAACACGAGCAGATATCGTCAAGACCTGTCTTAAGACATCCTTTTTATGGCCTCATATCAAAGTTGTATCTTTAAAAATTAATATGCGCGTTCATCTGCAACATGATTTGAGAGCAGAAATGTTTTCAAAACTACTCATTGGTATAGGGGACGGAAAGATTAAGGAAATGGAAGGAAGAATAAATATTCCAGAAAGTCTAGGTAATATTGTTGGAGATTTGATAACCTTGACTGAGAGAATATATCCAAATATCCATCAGATTGGAATAGATTGCTCATCATGGTTGAAGGAAAGAGCTATTCTTACTCCAACAAACGACTCAGCTAATAACATCAACAACTTTCTGTTAAACAAACTGACCACTAAACATGCAAAGTATGAATCTGTGGATTCAGTTGTGGAGGCAGAAGTTGCTGTCCATTATCCGGTGGAGTTTTTGAATACTTTTAATCCACCTGGAATACCACCTCATGTTCTCAACCTCAAAATTGAAGCACCAATAATGCTACTGCGTAATTTGAATCCCCCAAAACTGTGCAATGGCACCAAGCTTCAGGTGAAAAATCTTCACAACGTCATCGAGGCTACGATCCTTACAGGAAAATACGAAGGAGAGGTCGTATTTATCCCAAGAATTCCTCTGATACCATCAGACTACCATTTTGAATTAAAACGTATCCAATATCCTGTTACAGTTTGCTATGCCATGACTATCAATAAAGCGCAGGGACAAACTTTGAAAATGGCTGGCATAGATCTATGAAATGACTGTTTTTCTCATGGTCAGTTTTACGTGGAATGTTCAAGAGTCAATTCCCCTGACAATTTTATCATCCTTCAAGCAGAAAAAAAAAAACGAAAAACATTGTTTATAATGAAGTATTGAGTATTTAATTTTGTGTTTAAGTCCGATTGTGAGTGTGTTTTTAAAAAAAATTTGTGTATTCAATAAAAAAATTGATTTAATCCTAAAATATATTCCAAACTGATCAATTTGTTCAATTTAGTTTTTTTATTTTGAAGATTAAATTATTTCTTAAGTAAGATAACATATTAATTATCATCTAAACATTTATCGAATGTTTTGCTACGGTGTATTAAAATTTCTATTAATGAATTAAAACTTTTAGTTGATTATTAACTGGCTTTTACTTATTTAGAAGTAAATGTTCATAATGTGTGAAGAATTTAATAATTCTATTTTTCAAACGCAAGAGAATTTCTCCAAAGTTTAAATACTTTTTTTTAAAAAATATATTCCTTTTTTACTGTATCATCCCTTTTTATTTTTGCAGAAATCGTTTCTCACAGCGGAGTAAATAACAATGTTTATTAATTTGATTTATATACTATTTATATATTGACTGACAAAAATTACCTAGGGCAATACCATTTAATTCAGTTTTAATTATTTAAATGATTTCACCATTCCATTTACTAAATTATTCTTTCCTTGATGTTTACTTTGAAATTCGCTTAAAATTAACTCATTAGAAGTTTCTTTATCCTTCCATATCTATAGTTTTATTTTTCAATTTACCCGTGCGAAGAACGGGTATACCAGCTAGTATTATATATATTAAGTGTGCTATAAATAAATTCACATAATTGAGTAACTATTATAACTGAAAGGACTACTGAGTTAAAAGAAAACTTGGTTTTTCTGATTTCAATAAAATAATTTTGTATATACGCGTATCCATAGTTTAATAGTTAAGAGAAAAGGATTAAAAAATTTTATTTTTAGATTAAATCGAAAAAATATTGTTGATGCGAAATTTTTTTCATAACAGAGAGCTTCCATTTCCGGAAAGAGACATTGCATAACTTTCATTACTGTTCCCAGAATTAAAAAAACATTGTGGTTAATTTGTCTTGTTCATTGTAAATTTTCATTCCGTTTTTCTGAATCAGCAATATAACAGATGTGGTTTCAGATTTTTTTTCTCTTTTTTCATACATCAAAAGAAATTTAGTAATATTATCTGGTAATTATATTCTTATTAAATAATTGTATTATTGCTGATTGAAATATCGAAAAGGCTTTTTATAAAAATTCTTTCGAAATATTTAAAGTTTGTGAATTAGGTCAGTAGCAAATAAGTTGTTTCAATGTTTTCTTCTTTGATGTAAAGAGAGATAAATTTAGTAATATTATTTTAGCATTACAAATATATTTCCAAATGAGATTACATGTGATTATATACTTAAATGTTATGAAAAATATTTCTAAATGACTTTTTTTGAGGAAGCTAAAAGACAGAATTTTATTTGACTGAGAAATATAATGTACTTTATATTATTTTAAATATTGTCTATTTTTTTGAGTATTTTTTATTAATGTTAATTTTAGGGATTATAAAGGTTATTAATTTCTAGAGTTATATTAATAAGATTGATGGAAAGTATTTTTTCTGTGGGAGTTGTATAAGTAGAACATTCTTCTTAGATTAAAAATTATGTTAATTCATTATATATTTTGTGCGTTCTATGTACAGATGTATATCTAGGTTTGTTGAAAATATAAGATAAAAAGATTTCCTAATTTTTTTAATACTGGAAAATATACTTTATTAGGATATCCTACTCTCTATATAGTTATCAATTCTAGATATATTAAATACAGTGCTCAAACGAAAGTAAAATAAGGGCTTTTTACTCTTTGTTTTAAATTTACAATAAGATTGTGTAAAAAGCTCAAACACACGTTTATTTTTAATTAAAATGGATTAATTTTTGATGAATTCAAATTTTTTTGTATGAAAGCAAAACACTCTATCTCAATTATCTTCATACTTCCCTTACTTAATTTAAGTATATTTTTTTAAAAATTTTAGAATGTCTAAGGGAGGACGTAAAAAACTATCTGGTGTCCAATACAAAAGAAAGCGACTCGACAAACAAGTTCACATTAAAAAAAAGCTGCAAGTTTACAGAATTACTTGCAAGGCCCTAGAAAAAAGGAAGACGGTATAGAATCAGAATCTGATTTAGACTTTCATGAATAGGATGTTGCATTTGAAATAAACAGAATCGATAGTGGCACTGCTATTATAGGAAATTCTCCAGACAAAAACCAACGATCACGATACTTTAACAATATTTAGCTCAGATCCAGGAACTTGGCCAGCTATAGATGTTTTTTAGTAAAAGAAGGACCCCCTAAGGCATTGACAGAGTGTAATTTTTCTCATGACGACACCGGTTGAAGGTTTAGCTCATATTATTGTACAAGAATTTTAAAAAAACGGTGAAAAGGTTATACGTAAATGGTTAGTTTATTCCATTACAAAAAACTCTGTATATTGTTTTTGAGGCAAACTTTTTGGTGGTGTCGTTAGTTCTTTTTCCACAGAAGGTTTTAAAAGTTGGAAGAACATCGTTGAAACTTTAAAAGAACTCGAAACATACAAGAACCGTAGTCAAAGCCAAAAGTCTTGGATTGAATTTAGTCAGCGATTACAATGCTGTAAAATAATTGACAGCGACTTGCAAAGACTTATTATTGAGGAGACTAATTATATTTGTGCGAGGTGCTTCAACGCATTGTAGCAACATTAAAAATGCTTGCCCCGAATTGTTTAGTATTTCGTGGTAAAAGTGATAAACTATACGATTCCAATAATGGAAATAATTCAATTGCTAAATTTGATCCAATAATGGAGGAAAATGTTCGAAGAGTGCTAAAAAATCAAGAAACTAAAGTACATTATCTAGGGTAAAATAATCGGAACGAAATAATTTCTCTTTTACATGCGAACACTAAACTACAAACTGTTCATAAAATTAAACAAGCCAAGTATTATTCGATAATTTTAGATTGTACCCCTGATGCCTGTAAGATCGAGCAAATGACCTTTTTGGTAAGATATGTATGCATTGAAAAATTTAATTCTAAGGAAGTTAACGTTAAAATTAATGAGAGTTTTTAGGTTTCCTTCCAGTTGAAAGATCGACTGGAAAGAACTTTCAAATTTAATAGTTGAGAAACTTAAAAAATTGGGGCTAAATTTGCTCGATATGATGGTGTAGGCAGCACCTCCTAGACAAAATATTTTTTGTTAAACCCATACATATATGATTACAGATACATACATGAAATTAAACATGTACACAGAAACAGATTACACAGTTAATTTAGCTATTTGTCAGTTACTTTTCATTGCTTAAAATGTTTCTATATTTTCCCTCCAACAATAGTTATTCAATTATGCATTGTTAAAAATGTAGATTAAATGTTTTAAAACTATTGGTATCATGCGCAGTAATAAGCAAAAATTCTTCACTCTCTTCAATAACAGCATTAAAAATTACCAAAAAATAAAGTTCCCATAAATAACAATATAACAGGTTATCGTAAAATAAGTTAAAAATACATGTTTTAGATAAATTGTACAGATATATTAAAGCATAGATATATACCTAAAATAAATATATATATAGAGAGAAAATGTAATACACCCATATATAAAAATGTAATTCATTTAGCTAATAAAGTAGGTATTTTTTTTTTCAAAGCAAAAAAAAAAAAAAAAGACAAACAAATTTAAAAACAGTAGCTTTATTGGTATCAAATAAAGGGTGTTTTTTTAGAGGTATAGAACTTTAAATTGCAATAAAACAACGATGTATTACTTGATTGACATAAATTTTTTTTATTCGAAAGATAATCTTGTGGCATTACATTTTAAATATGATTTCTGGCATAGGACTGCCACGGCTGGCTCGGATGTAGTCCAATCTGGACGTCCAATTTTTGATGACTTTTTCCAACATTTGTGGTCGTATACCGGCAATAACACGGCGAATGTTGTCTTCCAAATGGTCAAGCGTTTGTGGCTTATCCGCATAGACCAATGACTTTACATAGCCCCACAGAAAATAGTCTAGCGGTGTTAAATCACAAGATCTTGGAGGCCAATTCACAGGTCCAAAACCTGAAATTAGGCAGTCACCAAACGTGTCTTTCAATAAATCGATTGTGGCACGAGCTGTGTGACATGTTGCGCCGTTTTGTTGGAACCACAGCATGATTCATCATTCTGGACATCATGATTGTTCAATTCAGGAATGAAAAAGTTAGGAATCATGGCTCTATACCGATCACCATTGACTGTAACGTTGTGGCCTTCATCGTTTTTGAAGAAGGATTCCACCAGCCCATAAAGCGCACCAAACAGTCAGTTTTTTTGGATGTAACGGTGTTTCGACATACACTTGTGGATTAGCTTCACTCCAAATGCTGAAGTTTTGTTTGTTGACGTAGCCATTCAACCAGAAGTGCGCTTCATCGCTAAACAAAATTCGCTTATGAAAATCGGGAACAACGGCAATCTCGTTTTGGGCCCATTCGACGAATCTACGCCTTGCTTGATCATATTTAAAATGTAA
Source organism: Trichonephila clavipes (assembly GCA_019973935.1). Taxonomy (NCBI): domain Eukaryota; kingdom Metazoa; phylum Arthropoda; class Arachnida; order Araneae; family Nephilidae; genus Trichonephila; species Trichonephila clavipes. The sequence continues at coordinate 136,218 of BMAU01018798.1, forward strand.
TGCCACAAGATTATCTTTCGAATAAAAAAAATTCATGTCAATCGAATAATACATCGTTGTTTTATTGCAATTTAAAGTTCTATACCTCTAAAAAAACACCCTATACAATCACAGCATTAAGAATTATTAAATAAATTTCAAATATATTTATAGACAAAAATCTATACTATATAATTATAGATATATACAGGAAAAATAAATACATATATAAAAATAGATTATACAATTTATTCAAGTGTTGTCGCAATTACTTTTCTTTCTTCAAATCTTTGGTACTTTTTCTTCCAAAAGCAGTTATACATTATTGCAAATGTGAATTAAATATGTTATAAAACTTTATTGGTACCATGTGCATAGTACATGCATAAATTCATTTGAATTTATCAAGCTAATCGATATTTCTGAGGCAATTTGACGTTGATTATTTTGTTTCATAATCATTAGAAAGAAGTTTCTGAACTATTTTATAGTTGTAGAGTACTGCTGTAACAACATCTGGAGAAGGGCACAATAAACTTCCTCTGTCTAAGTTACGTATTAAAGCATAGTTAGAATTTCGTTCAAAAGATTTATGAGAAGAACAAGTGATTTGGAACAAAAGTCGCATTTTAATAATTTTAAGTGCTGCTCTAGCACAAACACCAGCTAAATATGTTAAAACAGGTAGATACGGCTGAGCATCACGAAAATCTTTAATAACGAATGTCTTTTAAGTTAAGCTGGCCATATGTGTTTGAAACCAAAGTTAGAGTTAAAAATATTTGCATTCTTAGTTTAGCTTCTACTTCAAAAAGCTGTCGAACTGATATTAAATATTTCGAACCTGAAAAAAATGTCCTATATTTTCCAAACTGACTTTCTAATGCATCTGTTTGGATTTTTCCGGAAAGAAAATACTGAAATTTTAATGTATTGATTCAAAATTTTGATGCATATGTGGTATGAAGAAAAACAATATGTTACAAAATATCACCAACACAAAGTCAAATGTTGTAGAAAAATCATGGGGAGCTTTACATTTCTACTTTGAGAACCAAATAGTATAACACTTATAAAAAAATTATTAATTATAGAGAAATATGTACTTACTGAATTGATCAGTCTTCGTTCAACCCAAGTATATTAGCAAATCTAATGTTCAATTAACAATCACTGGTGCTTCAATAACAGGTGTTAAGATTCTATCCAACATAATAATTATTATTGTTTAATATCTTTATATACTACAGTCCGTATGTCCTGAAGTTTTTCTGCATTTTAAATATGACATTGGTTCTGAAAAAGATGTAAATCGGGTTTTTTTTCAAATTCTTACGAAACAGTGTTCTCGAGGACTAAGCATTCTAAATGATCATTTTCAAGTCTTGTATCTTTCGTGATATTTTCAAAAAAGATGTCTCAATTTTGAAAACTAATCTCTTGTTCCCAGAGATGGCCCAATGTAATTTTGCAGTCTAAGTCACTTCTACGAAACACACATTTTCTTCCCAATTATCACATAGTAACCTGTGTTTCTTCATATGTTGGATCACCAGCAAAATGCGATTCACAAGCCTAAAATTTAAAAAAAAGAAAAATATAGTAAGGTATCATATAAATGATTTGTTTCTTTAACATATGATTTTTGTAATTTAGAATTAAACTTTTGTAGGAAGTACTAAAACCAATGTGTTTTGACCCCCCGTTTAAGCAAAATTTGATAAATTTTGCTTATTTTTTTAATTAATGGAATTGATCATTATTTTTTTGCTTATAGTTACTATTAATGTAAGCGTGACTAAATGAAATTCTTCTTGACGGGCAACCATGCAGTTTACATTAATGACGATTGTTCTCGAAAGGAATCTGTTACTATTGTGGTCGTCAGTGGTTGGGAAATAGGTACTACTTCTTTATGTGGAGGATTTTACGACATTTGCAGTCATGATTATCAAACTTCAAGTGCAGAATTATATGGCTGATGCTGGGTCATGTGCATATTTACGACTTATTTTGGGCAGTTTTATTTTTTCATTAGTTTATATTCATCTTCAAAGTGAAGAAATTGAAATTTAATTATTGTATTGCATGTGTTAAATGTTTTACACCTCACATAATTAACATTAATGCATAAATCATTAAATAGTTGTTTTTTTATATTTATAGTGATCATGAGTTGCATAATAATGTGCTTCACGTTGACACAATGTTTCTAATTTTGATCTTTTTTAATGACTCTGTCAAAAAGTTTAAGTAAAAGATACAAAATTATTTTTAGCAACATAAAAAAAAGGTACTAGAATATATATTTTTTCATCTACAATACTTGTGTAGTGTCATTTTTAAACTGTGAATATATTTTTTTATAATCATAATATGTTTCTTTTATAACCATAACGTTACCTGCATTTAGATAAATAAAAATTAATTACCTACTTTTATTTAAGAAATTGAAAGGAAGGGAAAGACAGAAATGAGTATATTTTCAACTGTTGATATGTGATTATATGTTGTGGAAGTTACAGTAACATAATAACATATGTAATTATATGTTGTTTCATAAAAAGAATAAAGTAACTTACCTTTAAATACTTTTCAAAGAAAAATATATTTCTTCTAATTCTGTGTATCCATTTTCAGTGTTCCGGAATCCACATGTATGAACTATATTTAGTATTTCCTTAATGGTTGCTACATATGTCATTTTAAAAAAGAGAAAATATCTTAAGAAAGCAAATATTAAAGCAATGACTGCACGAACAAGCAAGGTAATGGCGAAGACGAACAACCGTGTTCAAACGCGTACAAATTTAAGCCGGCGGGCTATACCAAGGCTATCTTGATTAACAGGCTGCGACTGAGACCCCCCAAACAAGTCACATGACCAAAGGAGGGATGATTTTGCCCGCGTTTGACCATCGCTGCACCAGTCTTTTATTAAAGCTTGTGAAAAAGTGCTTTATCTTACCACGTGTTTTTATATATGAAATGTAGTGAACATAACATCAGCGATACCATTGGATATAAGGAAAGGTAGGATATTTATATTATTGTATAACTTTATTCTTGAGTCATTAGTGAATTTATTTTTAGTTTTGAAGATAACTGAGTATAATAAACTGATGCATTTATGCCAACATCACTAATTTTTTGTAAATCAAGATGTTATTAATGTGATAAATTAGTGTTTAAATTTTATATATATTTTAATCCATCAAATCCTTATCTTAAAAATATTTAAAAGTTAAAATATTAATTATAATTAAACTAAATATTTATAACACACAGCCTAAAACTCCACACATTTTATAGTAATGCCTCGTTATTGTTATGTATCCAACTGTTCATCAAATAAAATGCGTATCCTTACATTTTCCAGGCTATCCATCCTATTTGAATGAGATAACATATTGATTAACATATTTCAGTGAATTGCTAAACATTCTTAATACGGTTAATGTTTTTGAAGAAATCTGCTGTATTAATTCTGTTAATCATGTTATGGCTACACAATCTTAAGAAAAGTATATTGCAACTTTGCAAGATGAAAAATAATTGGGCGTTAAAAGCGTGCTATCTTTCCACTCGGATAAATATGGTACTATTTCACTGAAAAATTTAATTTCAAATTATTCAGGAGAGACATTTAATGTTAAAGTAGATATTAAGGATTTCAACGAAGTACTAAACATTTCAAATAAATTAGTGAATATCTCAATAGAAGAGTATAAAATCTTAATGTACATTATAGGTTATGCGTGCATAATATAAAATTTGGATGCCCCGATTGCGAATGCATATTTCTTTCAAATAAAGAGATACATTTCGATTCAGAAAATGCAGGACAAAACATTTGAGACTTCTGAAAAGAAGAGATTTAAAAATGCCTACAAATATTTCTATGAATGTCATTTCAACATAATATTTCATTTTTAATTTGTTAATATCGAAAACATTCGAATCAAAATTTCTTAAAGTTAATTGCCAATTATCTTGTTTACAAGCACAACAGAAGCATATTTGGAATCACATGAGTTGTGGAATTCGTTTCAGTCCTCTTGCGTAAAGTGTAAAACACCTGAATTTTCGTATTTTTAAAAAATATATTCATTACATTCGGGAATATATGCTTAAATAATTATTCAAAAAAGCGCAATGAAGAACCCGACAGACGTTGTCCTGTACACACATCTTAAACTCAAAAGTTCCAAATTTTTATGAATAAGCTTTAACAATCTGGACCGTTTTGAGTAACATTTGAGTAAAATTGAGTAAAATTTCAAACACTAATTACATCTTCATGTAATAATTTAATTAACACACGATTTATTTCAACAAAATAATAACACGAAGTGACAAAATATTTTTCTGAAACGATCACAGCCCCAACTGTCGGGACCAATTTGAATTATAATAAAAGATTTTTGAATATTCGATACTGCGATCGTAGTGCATTCTGCTGGATCCAATGTAAAACATTCCAAGATCAACAATTTATAAATAAAAAATTAATTAAACAAACATTTCTAAACCGAATTATAAATCTAAATCATTCTCGAGTCCACTGGAACAGACAAAAACTTTCATCAAAATCGGTACAGCCGTTTAGGAGGATTTCAGTTACATACACACGCACAGAAGAATTACATATATATAAAGATTAATTGAAAAGATATTAATTAAAAACGCTAAAAAGCGTGAATCGTCTGCATTTTCGTAACAATAAAGAACGGGTTTGTCCAGTTTGGCTGAAAATCAATTTTCGACCCAAACTTACGTCTTTTTCAATTCCTACTATTAGCTCACGATCTCTATACATATTTTATTTGTTTGTTTGTTTATTTATTTATTTATCTTGGTGGAATTTTCAATCGTTAATAAAATACATTTTAAAGCGCTCAATTGAGCTGAAATGTAATGTATATGATTATTTTGGATGACAATACAATGATTTTTTAAATTATAATTAATAAAATTAATTTATTAAAACTAATTATTTAAAAAATTAAAAATACAGCCGACTTAGCGACCCTTTTGGCGACTTATGTCAAAATTTGAAAAGGTTTTTTTTCTCACGTGTTAAATAAAGCATTCAGTTGAAAGGAAATTTTATGTACACGATTGTTTTGGATAACAATACGATACTTTAATGATAATTAATAAAAATTAATTACCACTTAATGTTGTGATTCTGTCATATGTATATACACACTTATATTAATCGCAACTATTTAATAAAAAGTAGCTAAAATAAGTTTTTTCTTGGTTGATCTAAGTAGGAATTGATTAAATTTTTTTTATATATTACTTGTGTGTTTATAACAATAGTGTTGTTACAACAATGCAGGTGAATGTTGAGTTGTATTTTTTGAATGTTTTTAATTAATATATTTTTAACTAAATGTGATATATCTGACCAATTGTGAATCTAAACCATTCTCGAAAAATTTCACAAAAAATTTCATCGAAATCGGTCCAGCCGTTTAGGAGGAGTTTAGTGACATACACACGCACAGAAGATTTTTATATATAAAGATATGATTTAAAAGATACCCCTAAAAATTTAATAATTAAAAATTGTAAAAATTTAGAAATGATGTTGACAGATGGAGAATCAGTAGATACAAATGCGCTTGATCTAGTAGATGAGATAATGTCAGTTTCAGCATTATTAGGCAAAAAAGAAAGCCCAATGGAAGCTTTAAAATTTATTTCAGTTTTAGAATTTTCCCCAAATTATATGCCATCGCATTAAGAATTTTACTTTCTTTGCCAATAAGTGTAGCAAGTGGAGAGAGGAAATTCTCAAAATTAAAATTAATTAAAAATTTCTTACGGTTTACAATTTTTCAAGAGAGATTAAATGGTTTAGCTACACTGGCAATCGAACATGAAATAGCTTCACAAATCGATTTAAAGGAATCAATCAGTTAAAAGTCAGAAAAAAAACCACTTCTACTTTTTTGTTTATTTTGTTATTTGATTTAATTTTTAATAAACATTTTACGTATACTGCTATGTTGATTTTTCTTTGCAAGAACTATTCTAATTTTATAGGTATAGTAATATATATATATATATATAATATATATATATATATATATATATATATATATATATATTATTTTATACGTTGTGGAGAGGGGCGGCGGCATTTTTCATTTTTGCCCGGGGTGGCAAAACTGCTAGAGCCGGCCCTGTGCGCATGTGCAGAAATTAAGAATTGTTAATTTTTAATGTAATAAAAGCTTTCAGCCCATGCGTAAGAAAATATCATTGGTTAAAATTAAACTGTTACAATTAAAAAAACGAATTTCGCCTGCGCTAACTTGTCGCGATGTCGTTGTTTTAAAAAATTTACTGCGCATGCGCCAAAAACTGAATTCTCCTTCACTGGAAAACAAATCCAGAAGGGTTACCACCAGATTTGGCGCATTTATCTATTTGGCGAGAAAACACTTGTCGCGATAAGCGCCCGATTCGACAATTCAACTAATAATTCCAATGATAAATAAATCTACCAATACGTTAAAATGATGGAAAACTTAACAACAGGGAATTAATACAATATAAAACCGGTTATTGAAGACTTCCCCTAAAAATTGTAAAATTTAGCAATCAAATATTATATAATTCTTTACAGTGGCGCACACAAGGGGGGGTCCTGGAGGGTCAGGACCCCCCTCCCTCAAAGCCCTTGATTTTTTCCGATTGATTATAATTCTAAGTATATAGTACGTAAAATTTAATTAAGTATTGTTATTAATTAATGCTAATTATTTATTCAATAATTTGTTTTTTACTGTGTTTTGTTCCCGAAAATCGACACAATCAAAAGGAGCATGATACAAGAATGGTGAACTTACTACCCCGGATCTTCCCTCCCCACCCCCTTGAAAAATTCCTGTGTGTGCTACTGCCTCTTTAACAAATCTCGCCGCTCGAATTTCATACTCGAACCCAACAGCGCGAGAGCTATAGCAAGAATGTTTTTAGTAGGTTCAAT
>BMAU01018800.1:0-275118 GCA_019973935.1 Trichonephila clavipes
AGAATGGATTTCACCTGGGGGCTCCCTCAGGGGCTCACCTTCTTTAGGTGAGTACGGGTTTCACGCTCCCGAGGTGCCCTAGTGATCTTTTTTCCTTCTCCCAAGGGTTTACTGTCTTTGGTAAACACGGGCGTCATGAACCCGGGGAACCCTAGTGATCCTTCTCTATTTTCGGCCCTCTTTCTTGCCATTCCAGTTTCTTTTCTTCTTTTCATGTCCAGACCACAAATCTACACTCAACAATGTACTTTGTTCTATCTTTTTGTTTTTTTCTGGTAAAAATTTGATATTTTTTACTACCATTTTATGGTTTCCATTTTATACTATGTTCTTTTTCATTTGATTTATTTCAATTCATTTCAATATTTTGATTTTGTTGCTTCTTTTATGTTCGATTATTGATTTTTTTTTTTTGTGTTCAACTTCTTCTCTTTATTTTTCGCCACGAAGTCCTGTGGCAGACCAGACTGAGTGGAATGAAGTTGTGTCTGATGTTTTTTCACTTTTGGTATGATGACACAACGGACTGCTACCTGGGAAAACTGGCACTTGGAGCGGGGTTTTGAACTTTTGAGGACCTTTGACTGGTGAGGTGGGGTCTTGGAGGAAGCGACCATGTAGAGGGTACAGGGGAAAAGCTGAGTTTTATGTCTCAGGCCGCCAGATAGTACAGGAGCCCGGGGACAGCCTAACCAGCATGTCCTGGCTGCTCTATCAGCTGGTGTATAATCCCGCCTGTCTTGTAGTTCCAGGTGGTGCCTGGATGGGGTCCTGCATTGCAGTGTGGGGGCTCTCCCGAGGCCACTACTGGTTGCTGAATCTAGGGCTAGCCCTACCAAACTGGTCCTCTGAAAATCAAAAGGATTCTCCTCCTCCTTTCAAAAAAAAAATCAAAATAAGTCAAAATAAAGAAAAAAACTCAAAACGCATTTTTAAAACCCCCAACCCACCTCATGATGCTCATGTAAACCGAACTCTCAACATTGACAAAATTTCACTTTCTGCCAGATTTTTACTACTTTCACTTGAACATAATGAAATGGGAAGAAATCGCCCTTTTAATACAAAAAAGCTCTCGTAGGAATAGGTGGTGAACCGAAATCAGTTAAACGATTGCGTTCCGGGGATCTACTACTTGAAACGAATTCTGCTCTACAGACAAAGTCTTTTCTTCTAGCGAAAACATTTCTCGATTCACCTGTGAATATAATTCCACATAAATCTTTAAACACATCCCGTGGAGTCATTCTGAACCTGACCTGTTGACCACCCTGAAGCAGAAATCCTAGACGGATTCTCTGATCAGGGCGTTATTCAGGTCAGAAGGATCACAATAAAGAAAGATACAGCAGTTATACCAACCCAACATATAATTTTAACCTTTAGCAGCCCCACAATACTCACACCATTAAAGCTGGATATTTGAATTGCAAAAATCCGTCCATACATTCCGAATCCTCTGCGCTGTTTTAAGTGTCAGAGGTTCGGACACTCACAAACTTCCTGTCGCGGTCAACTTACTTGCTCTAGATGTGCGTCTGTTGAACATGCTTCCACAGATTGCAGTCTAGAGCCTAAATGTTTTAACTGTTCAGAGTCGCATCAGTCTGATTCCAAACTCTGTTCCAAATGGAAATTAGAAAAGAAAATTCAAGAAATCAAAACAAGCAAAAATATCTCCTATCCAGAAGCTCGAAAATTGATACTACCACAAATATCGCAAACATATTCCCAAGCTACCAAATCCTCAACTACAACCACAACAACCCAAACTGATGACAGCATTACAAAAATAGTATGTCCACCTTTAAAACTACTACAACCTTTATCAGCCGTTTTGAAACCAACAATGCCTTTTAAAATTCCTACAGTTACCAAATTATCTGCATCAACTGAGGCACAACTCTTACCAACCTCATCTTCTGCGGCAGCTAAATCATCCGAATCTCGACCACCTGTTCCTTTTGTTATTACTACTTCCTCTGCATCTATTAGTTTAATTACATCTACAACAACAACAATGTTTACTGCCTTATCAAATAAAACGCATCCCTCTGCTCCAGAAACTACCACATCCAATAGTATACCTTCTACTATCATATCCCCTGTATCCCATGCTTCTACACTAAAAATCTCGCAGAAAAAGCGAAATCCTAAAACAATATGTAACGTTACAGGACCCACTGTTAAACCAAAAATAGAAATTAAAATGGCACCCCATAAACCGAGAAAAAGTTCATCTATTCAAGACACTGACGATGAAGACATGATCGTATACGACATGGCGGAACAAATAGAATCACCGAAGAAAAATGATAAATACTTCTTGTCGGAAGAATATTGGAAGAACGAGTCTTGGAGACAGGGGGGATTTCTACACGTGATAACTCCGACCCGTGTTAGAAACAACCAGAAGTAATTTTATCTTTTATGAAAGTGAAACTTTTTTCACACCGAACTGAACAAAGTTTTAATATAAATTTTTACATTTTCAGCTGTCATATTTCATTTTAACTATATTTTCTTACGATATTGTATTTTTAAAAAAATTGGATTTTTATATTTTATTTTGTAATAATACATTTAATAATATATATGCTTGCATGCGTGCATATATATAAATATGCGGATGTAATTTTATATACTTTTAAAAAAAATTCTTTTCCAACGAGTGTTTGGCGCAGTTTGGCCAAAATTGGCCCTTGCGCCATTAAATCACAAAATCACTCACTCACTCACTCACCTGGGGGATTTTCGACAAAGGAAACGCTTTGATCAAAAGGCTTACAAGCTACCCCCTCCGACCCCGGCTCATGTACCGGCCGAGACACACAAACGGCCTTTGGAACAACAGCCCAAGCCTTTATCCAAAAAGAAAAGAGTGATTATCACACCCATCATTAGACCTTCTGTGCCTTCTGTGAGGATTATCAAACCTTCCACGGCCTTGTCCACCCCTCAACCTGTGAGTATTCCAGATCCATCACCTGAGCAGACAACATCACAGATCCTTTTACCAGATCCACCTGTGGTCGAGACGACATCTCAGATTCACCTACCAGATCCACTTGAGCAAACAACATCTCAGATCCTTTTACCAGATCCACCATCTAATCAGACAACATCTCAGATCCTTTTACCAGATCCACCTGTGGTCGAGACAACATCTGAGATTCATCTGCCAGATCCACCATCTAATCAGACAACATCTCAGATTTATTTACCAGATCCAAATGTGGTCGAGGCGTTGGAGCCAACCCTTACGGATGACTCTTCCATAGATCAAATCATGTCGTCCGTATTTGGAGACTATTTGCCGCAAGGGATTCCCTCGGCGCATATCCAAGACCCTCAGGTGCTGGACACGGTGCCTTCCCTGTTTGATGAGAATAATGATCTCATCTCGTTTTTGGACTATTTTGAAGCAGGGTTGGCCATGGAGCAACAAGAAACTCCCATGGATTTGACCATGCCCCGAATGAAAAAAGTGATAAACACTACTGGATTTAAAGTGATTAAACCCTTGGATCTGTCTATTCGCAATTGTTTACCTTGCATGTAAATATTAATTTGATGTAAATATTATTTTGATGTAAATAGTGTAAATATTGTAAATATTATTTTGTAAATAAATTTCATTTTTGTCTGAAACCCGTCTCCTTTTTTTGTCCAAAAAAATACCAAGCTTGGAGACAAGAGCATGTAAAAAAATGGTTTCGGTACAACACTTGTTGGACCAGTGTCGACAGCGCACCACTATCGTGTTTGGAAATCTGGGTCGGTGGCCGGATCGAGTCACGTATTACGAGCCAGACTATCCTTACACCATCCTTTTTGAACCCAATTTTGGGGTGCACATTCCTCGGTCGTTTGGAAAAACGGTCATTGTGTTTACGAGTCATTTGGATCTGACCTGGGATAAAGGGGTCGAGTTGAAATTCTTTCAAGTGGGTCGTCCTCATTCTCACCGTGTTTGGGAAGCGTATCAACCTCACATGACGGATGCGTATAGTGTCGATTTGACAGACTGCCCTCGAGTCGCAGACGTGTACGTGAAATGGTTGACGTGGTTGGATGATTGGGAAATGCATCGAGACGATCCTGTGCCTTGGCGCATCGTGGGTCTTCAACCTTGGAAACGGGCTTTGGAACAACACGTGCAGCGCTCGCATGAAAAGGCTTTGGCGCATGGAATGCCCTCTGACGTCACGCTCCTCGATCATATATAAAGCGAGCCCTTCGCCGCTCGAAATCATTCTGCTCATTGAAGCAACATGTCTGTGTTGAGTCAACCCGCCTATTTTGCACATGCCAACGTGTTTCATCACGAGGGCAAGCCAGTGCCCATCGAATTGTCCATTGCCACGATTCCCAGGGATGGCAGCGATCCCGAGGTGATGTGCATCACCGTGAATCATGCCGGGCAACCCTCCAATCCCAAAGATGTTCGATTCAATTGCCAAGAAAATGCCCGTCTTCGTCTGATGCACCACCCGTTACCCAAGAGTGTGCCCGTGGAATACCTGCCCTTTTGCGTGAGGGGCAAGTTTAGTCAGTTGGCCCGAGGCAACAGGGGCCTGATGGTGGTCAAAGGATTAAAACAACAAAAAATGTTTCAAGAGCTCGGACTGTATGCCATGGCCCTGGAGAATCTGCCAAACTTTAAAGACATTTGCGATGGAACCTTTCCCGACCCCATGCATGAGGGTGTGCACGAGGAAGAGGACATTTCCTACTGCACCATGGTAAAATCGTACCAATTTGCCAAATACCTGCAGCAATTTAATAAGGTGCATGCTGAATGGAGCTACAAAGTAAAGGGATATTGGCCCGGAAAAAGGGGGATCGAATCGACACAATTGTCGATTCGGTCCCCCTTTTTTCGGGTCACATAATGTACCAAGATTGAAAGGCACATTTTAAAAACTTTTGCTGAATTGTGCTGTTTGATGGATTGATCTGTATGGTGGAACCTTTTGCTGTTGGATGCACCAAGATTGAAATGCACAGTTTAAAAACTTGTGATGCAGCAAGATTAAATTTATCCGTATTGTGGAACCTTGGTGCTGAATCGTGCTGTTGTATGCCATCAATGTCTGGTGATTCAAGATTGGAAAAGCATCAGCCAATAGGAATCGATTCACGTGACCCCAGCAGAGTATAAAAGGCGAGCGCTCAGCCACCAGAGACATTCTCACTCAGCAACATGTCTTCTCTAGCGTTTTTCGCACATGCTAACGTATTTCACCATGGTGGTCAACCTGTGCCGGTCGAACTCTCCATTGCCAGCATACCGGAGGATGGCACAGAGCCCAAGGTGATGTGTATCACGGTGGATCACACCAACCTCCTCACGACAGACAAAGACAGACGAGCCAACCGCTACATTAACGAACGGCTCAGCCTGAAAAGTCACCTGCCTGGATCCGTGCCTCTCGAATACTTGGATTTCTGCGTCAGGGGCAAGTTTTGTCACCTGGCCCAAGGAAACAGAGGCCTCATTGTCGTGAAGGGCTCAGATCAGCGGAAAATTTTTGAAAAGTTGGGACTTTATACCATCAATTTGGAAATATTGCCCCATTTCCGGGACTTGAATGACCACAGCCTGCCTGACCACCTGCATGATGATGTGCACGAGAACTTTGACATTTCCGAGTGCACCATGGTGAAATCGTATCGATTTGCACGATACCTGCAGTATTTTAATAAGCTGCAGGCTGAATGCAAAAAACAAACGGCTCATTTAGTAGAGTGAGTGAAAAAATTTTACCGAAAAGGGGGATCGAGTCGACACAAGAGTCGACTCGGTCCCCCTTTTTTTCAAGACACACAATATGCCAACATTGGATGGTATCTTTTTTAAAACTTGCACCAGTCAATAGGAATCGTTTCACATGACATTATTAGAGTATTAAATACACCAAGATTGGAATAATATATAGATTAAACTTACCTATTGTCGTCTTCTTATCACCCAGATTGGATGGCTTGTCTCGTTGAGTGGGCATATCCTCTGTTTTCTCACCAAGATGGGAGGCTTGTCTCGTTGAATTGGCATGTTTTCTCACCAAGATGCATCCATTTCATTGGACCCCTTCACGATGCCTCCATTTCATTTGGCATGATTAAATTTCATTTGACCCCTGTTTAAATTTCCTTTGTGGATGACCCCTGTCTCAATTGTCTCTCTGGGATGGCATGAAACATTTTCTCTCGCCCCGTGCTAAAATATTTTTGGGAGAAATCTGAAAAATTTTATACTGTTCATACATGATTGTTCTGTGGCACGATTTGTGCCAACCAGGAATCGAGACACTAGACACAACTTTTTGATAAAAATGAGGTGAAAAATGGACACGAGTCATACGTTGGAATGTTCTCAGTAAACCGTTGCTTCAAACATGTATCGAGACATAAACACAACGTTTGGATGAAAAAGTAGACTAGAGTCATACAAAAGAGCCCTTTGAACGTTCCTTTTGGATCTAACAGGCATGGTTTGGATAAAAAGTAGGGGGAATGGGACAAGAGTCATGTAAAAAGAGTCATTTGAAACGAAAAGGGGGGAACTAAAATAGGGTGTGGAGATCGATTCAAATGAGAGGGTTTCGATTCACATGAGAGGGTTTTCGATTCAAATGAGAGGGTTTCCGATTCAAATGAGATGGTTTCAAATGCAATGCTTTCAAATGCGATGCTTCCAAATGAGACAGTTTTCATGATTAATTTCAAATGAGATGGTTTTCGATTCAAATGAGATGGTTTCAAATGCGATGCTTCCAAATGAGACAGTTTTCATGATTAATTTCAAGTGAAATAGTTTTCATGATAAATTTAAAATGAGAGGGTTTTCATGATACATTTAAAGTGAGAGGGTTTCAACAATGGTCATTTTCATTTCAAAAAAGGTCGTTTTCCATTTCACATCATTTTTTGAAAGGGTCACGGTGCTCAACTATTTTTTCGACCGACTGTAATTAGGTGGCCCTCTCACCAAAACATTTCATTTGACCTCCATTTCATTTGACATGTCCAGCATGTCATTGGACCTGTCCAGCATTTCATTGGACCTGTCCAGCATTTCATTGGACCCCCGTGTTAAAACTATTTTGGGGAGACCTCTGTTTCATTGGACCTGTCAAGAATTTCATTTGTGGATGACCCCTGTCTGAATTGTCGCTCTGGGGTGGAATGAAAAATTTTCTCTCGCCCTGAAAAATCTTTTGGTGGGAAATTTCAAAAATTTTGTTTTGTTCATACATGATTGTTCTCCTGCATACTTTGCTTCATACATGGATCGAGACCCTAAACACAACGTTGGGGTATAAAAACGGGTGAAAGTAGACAAGAGTCATACAAAAAGAGCCCTTTGAACATTCCTTTGGGATGGAAATCTTAAAGGCAAGTGTTGGATAAAAAGGAGGGGAAAGGGGGACAAGAGTCATGTAAAAAGAGTCGTTTGAAACGAAAAAAAAGGGGGGACCAAAATACGGTGTGGAGATCGATTCAAAGGAGAGGGTGTTCGTTTCAAATGAGATGGTTTTTGATTCAAATGAGAGGGTTTCAAATGAGAGGATTTCAAATGAGACAGTTTTCATGATTAATGTCAAGTGAAATGGTTTCAAATGAGACGGTTTTCATGATGAATTTCAAATGAGACTTTTTTCGTTTCAAATGAGATGGTTTCAAATGAGACAGTTTTCATGATTAATTTCAAGTGAGAGGGTATTCATGATGAATTTCAAGTGAGATGGTTTTAAGAAAGGTCGTTTTCCATTTCCAATCATTTTTTGAAAGGGTCACGGTGCTCAACAATTTTTTCGACCGACTGTATTAGGATCCTTTAGGTATGGTAAATAATTATTCAATGTACTGAAAAGCTCATTAATGTTTTGCATTTTAAATTACCTACTATCTTCCTTTATAAGCAACTAAAGAAGTTTTTTTTATACCAAAGGTGCAAATAATAGTTTTTCTTTTCAATAACAAGGTCAATCGAAAATGTTTTAAGACGACGACGGAACATTGAAGCTCCCATACTTAAATATGTTAATCAACATGAAAATATTTAACGAAACTGATGACATTTATATTTATGTATGAAAGACGAAAAATAAATAAAATAGAAAAAGCACAAATGTAGCAAAATAATTTTTTCTTTTCACTTTATCGTACGCAATGATTAAAAATCCTGTTCATTAAAAATCTAAAAAAGAATTTGAAAATGAAAATATTGTTACCTTTTTTGTTGTCCGACTTTGACTTGTCTGTATAAGCACAGGAAGCTAAAAGAATTAATTCGGAAATCAAATTGACTCAAGATTCCCTCAGTTTTCTTCGAAAAATGGTCTTTTTCTCAGGGTCATTCCTCCCCTTTCATTTCATTCATAAAACTTGACTGTGCTTTTTATCACTTTTGTTGAGACTAATCTCTGTCAAAATCTATCTCTTTCAATAGTACCCAAATTCACGCATGCAAAGCAGTAACACTTGTAGGAAATTAGTTAAAAGAGAAGGAACCGGATGCCAAAATTCTTCTTTATCGCCTCCTCCCCTTTCCCTGATGGGACCAGCGTTGGGAATCACGGCCTTAAATACTAATGAATACTCGTTAAAAAAAAACTCTAGGACTCCATAGTAAACGTGAATATTTTGCATACACATTTTTAGTTAGTTTTTTTTTTCAAGTTTTTGTTTTGACTCGTGGAACCCCTGGGTAATCTTGGTTTTTTCTTCATAAACCAGTTCATTTTACAGCAAATTGCCGCCTCCTAAGGTTGCCACCCCGGGCAGGGTCCCGGTTTGCCCACCCCTAGCGCCGGCCCAGGATACACCTGATAAACCTGCAGAATGCCAGAGAAAAAGGTCAGATTTGCTCCATTGCGCCTTCCTACTTCAACCAGAGTGACAAGCGGTGGACGTCAAGTTTGTTTACCAGTGCGTTATCAATGATTTACATTTTTTGTTACAGTATCTCACTTGGGAGGAGTATTGTGGCGACATATTACAAAAACAATATTCGCACTATGGAGAAGGATAAAAACTACTCAACTTCTGATGAAACGTTTATTGTGTTTTGCTTCCATTTTTCCGGGCAACTTGTCAGCCATTGTTTATGTGTGTATTACATTTGTTTACCAAAATTCATATAACCTTTAGTTTCATAGTAAATAAAATCATATCCTTCATACTGAATTTTACGGTAAGCACTGTAGTTAATATATTAACATTCAATCTTGATTTCTCACTTGTTCAAAAATCATTACCAATTGAAAAAACTCTTTCAACTGCAGCATGTTACTTCCAAGGCAGCGCAACGTAAATTCAAAAAAAAATAACTAAATTTTCTTATGGAATGTGTTCATTTTTAAAATGGTTTAAGTATTTTCACCCATATTTTATTAATTTCAGCTTGTTGATTTTCCAATTGTTCTAATTTATTGGAATTTAAATATGCATTCAGTCGTCTTTCTTTAAACAGACCACTGTCATTGATTTTAATATCAAGTCTTTCTTTCGATATAAACTCAACACAATTTTCTATATTTGCCCACTTTATTTGCGATGAAGTCAAAAAACACCATTGAAAACTGTTATTTCCTGTGATATTTGTTTCAGACCAGCCTTCGACATATTGGAAATATTTCGAGGAAGAACATAATCTATAAAAGGAGGACGGTTGGTCACCTTATTGTTATGAAGGTTTTGGGGAAAACAGCCTTTGTTGCTCCATATCCCACAAAACCTGAACTGCATTGAACTACGAAGTTGTACTAATTATTTGTCAAATTAAAAATATTCGACAATTGCTTAGGTTTTTTTTTTAAATTTATATTTGACTTATATTTTTAAGCAGTTAAGATCTTAATGCTTTTCAAAGCTTGTTTAAATTAATCTACCTTTTATCATTGCTGAATGTATTGTAAAATCTATGTTAAGATTCATTTTTGAATCAATTGCTTTTAAATGTAAAAAAATCATGCATATTTTAATGTTTGTTTTTCAATAACATTTCAGAATGCTGATATACCGTCATTTATTGGGTACTTGAAACAAATCTTTCAATCGCTCTTTTTTTGAGGATCTCTTTCAAGATGAGGTAAATTGGCTTTCTTAAAAGAAATCTTTTAAGTAGCAGCAAAATATTTTATAGGTGGTAATGTCACACAATGCAGAGGTAACAAAAGCATTCTATAAAACTTTTGTTGCATTATAGATATTGATAAGTAAATGAACTTGTTAAGGATAGCACACACATATGAATTTACACAGAAATTGTTATAGGGTTCATTAAAAGTTTTTGATGTACTATTTGATAAATTCAGTAATTTATTCTTATATTTTTTTTGTAAAATCAAAAAGTATTTGCATAAATTTGACATATAATACTGATTGCTACCATCCAGCACTTGTTAAATTAATATTTGAAATAAAAATAAGCAAGGCTTTGTCAAAAGAAAAAAATCAAATTATCAAAAAGTGCATGGCAGCTTTTTTTTATGACAAAATGTAAACAAGGGGCTTGAGATCATTGATGAATGCATATGGAAATTATCTTATAACTGGGTTAAAAATGTATATAACCTATTTGTTTAAAGTTGATTTTGACAGAGATTAATGTAATTTTAAGATACAATCCAAAATTATGAGTTTTGATATTTCGATCAATTTTTTTTTTAATTTCCTTCAGGGGTGTTTGTGCTCCGGGGATTTTGAACTTCAATACCCGGAAATTCGGGATCGCGCTCAAAAGGAAGTAGGAATAATAATGAATTATTTATTTTGATCTGGGTAATTTTGTTTTGCTGGGTAAATATTTACATAAAATGTAGTAGTTTATATGTTTGAAAATTTATGGTTATTAATTTTGCAAAAAAAGAAATTCATTGAACTTTTATAATTAGGTCATTCAATACTTCATAATTGTGTGTAATTTTTTTCTCCCCCTTCTTGAAATTCCAAAATGTCGGTAGTAAGTCCGTAAAAGTTTCAGGGGATTTTTTGGGGTCCCATAAACACCCCTGTTCCTTGCTCTTATAGCTTACCCTCTTCCCACCCAAAATTATCCTCATGTTACGGCCCGAGTGAAATAGATGTCATACGTATGTGGTCCGACCAAAAAAAAGGTTGCATATCCCTGATTTAGAAGAACAGGAAAAATGTCAGTTAGCATTCATAAAGTAAATTAAATTCCTGAATGATGCATTGATTTGTGAATAAAAAGTATATATAGTACAAATTATATCCAATTCCTTTGCATGTATTCTAATGCATTATGTTCCGATTTCCAATATGAATGATAAAATATTTGCTGTTTCAATTTCTACTTAATCTAGTCCAGTTAATGCACTCAAGTTATTTTAGGAGTTTTTTAAAAATATTACAATGCAGTTTTACTTGATATATTTAATTTAATGTTTAAGGAGTGTATTTTTTAATTCTTTAAAGGGGTGTTGGAAATCTAAAATCTTCAAAAAATGATAATTTGAGAAAGTGCGGGTTTATCTATTGAATGCTTGGGGTAGGTGCCTGGAAGGGCCCAGATGAGCTGAACTTTAACAACTTTTATGTACTTTAAAATAATTAATAAATGATAATTATTAAGTAGTAAATTATAAATGATTATAATCAATAATATAAATAATAATAGTTAATTATAAATATAAGACATATTAAATTAAAAGGACTAAATAAATACAACTAATGCAAAACTTTATGAAGCATTTAAATACACAGTAATTACCTAAAAATCTTTTTTTTGTGTGTGATATAAACATGGAATTGCACATAATGGGGCATTACAGTCTTTGCAACAAGTACGTGTTTCAAGGCGAATATTTTTTCCATAGGTATCATTTTTGCTGCAACATACCACACATCGTAATAGGTTCTTTTTTTTCTGTATGTGGAATATAATCAGGAAAGTGGCGTGCTGACAATCTTAAAGTATTCAAAACTGTTTCAGCAGGTTTTAATTTCAAATGTCTGTGAGTGATATTCTTCAACAATTCTTTCAGTTAGTTCAATTCTGAATTCCAAATTTGATTTTTTATTCCCTTTTTTTTCTGCAGCTGAAAAGCATTAAAAATTGTTATGTCCAATAAATAACGAAATATTTTCTTGTAATATTTCCTTTGACAAGATCAAGTTACGTCATAGTATCCAATTTGCTGATCCATGCGATCTATACCACCCATCGTATTATTATAATCAAAAACAATCTTAGGCTTCTCTATTTCAATTTATTTGGGACATATGATTTCAGGATTATGGATTGAGCTTATAAAATGAACATATTTTTTTATCTCTCCATCGCATGGTCATCATCTCACCTCTTTGATAGGCAAGTAAGTCTCCCTTTTTAAGCTTTTCTGCTTTCAGTTCCATTAGTAGAATTTTTTTTAGGTCTTAATATTCCAAAAAAATCAGTTTTAGATTTCAATAACATATCCCCTAACTCGAGAGAGTTGTACTAATTATCCATAGTAGGGCAGTGTCCTTTGTGTAATAGCGGCTTAGACAATGTCAAAACTGCCTGAGTAGAAAACGAACATTCTTTATTTTCTTCAGATACATCTGTGCCTTTACCAACATAAATTATAATAGACCACACGTATCCACTATGAGATTCACGTAACATAAACATTTTGATACCGAATCTGGCCCTTTTAAGTGTAAGTATTGGGTCCAAGAAAGTCTCCCTTTATACAGCAATAGACTTTCATCAATACATGTCTGGTTCGGGTGTATAAACTTCCAAAAAAATTTTCTGTAAATAATTTAAAACGGTCCATATCTTTTTTAGTTTTGGCTGAGGATGAGAAGAATCAGTGTTTTCATTCTTATCAAAATGAATAAATTGGATAATAAGATCAAACCTTCTTGAACTCATGAGGTTAGAAAAACTAGGAGTTTCAATTAACTTTCTTTTTGACCAAAACACTCTTACTGTTGGTTTCCTAATTATTCCTTGTAAAATTAATGTTGCAAAAAATACTCTCAATTCATTTGCATTAGTTTCACTCCAATGATGAGTTTGGGATTGTTCTTTGCTCTTAAGTTTATTTAAATTTTCAGCAGCAAAAATGTTGGTTTCAGTAACAATGATTTACAATCTCATCAGTAAAAAACAGCTCGAAGTACTCTAGTGCATTGCTCCGCAACCTTTTCATCACTGGGGACCGGTCAAGGTTTGTTAATTTTACTGCGGCCCTCTGAGGGGAAGATGCTGATTTTTTATATTTTAGACTTTTGATTTTATTATTTTTATTTAATTGTATTTAATCGTGACTTCTGAATAAAATATAGCTACACCAAAAAATGCTTATAAAGTGATTTAACAAGGAATATTAAGTGATTTTCATAAAAAGTAGCCCAAATCTAAGAAAAATATACCACAGTAAATAAAAGAGAAATAATTTAATGTTTCTTGTGCGGCCCGGTAGTATTTGATCCACGGACTGGGATTTGCGAAACACTGCTCTAGTGTATCAGAAACATTTGTCACGCTAGCTTTCATGCCCACATCATTAGTAAAACTAAATCGGCTAGGAGTGTGAGAACTTGAATCAATTTAACACCACTGTCAAACACTAAAAAAATCTTCCTCATTGCTTGAATCGTCTTCTGAGTTTGATATGCTGTGAACAAAGTCTTCATCAGAGTCAAAACTTCATAAGCTTTCTGTATCGAAATCATAATCATCATCACATAATTATATAATTTTCGCTTTTGAGCCATTTTACTTTACAAACAACCTAAAAAATGCACCAAAATACGCATTAAAAGAACAAGGTGAAAAAAAATCTCCCTTCTCATTATGAAAAAAAATTCATGCTATCTGTAGACAGTAAAACTAACTAAATTTTGTGAGTAGGATTCGTTTGTAACATAATCAATGCAGAATAATAATGTGGAGGGAGCCCAGCTCGTCAGCGCGCTTTGGGGAAAAGTTTCACAAAGTGAGTAATACTCGTTTCTAACCATTTTGGTCGAAATCTTGCTCCCGAGCTGAACTCATTTGCACACATTCTAAAGCATGATTAAATTGCGAGCTGAACTCTTTCATAATCATCAAAGGGTTAAATCATCAATGAGCGTATATCGAAGATATTTAGTTATTGCCTTCAACTTGCGATAATCTATCACGAATCTGTAAGCTTCTGGGGAATTTTGGGACAAGCAATTATTTTTATGACATAAAACCACTGGAGATGCATTGGAAAATTGGATAGGTACAGTGGTGGCAAAAAGTCCTAAATACACTCATTTTTTAACGTAATTTTTATGTTTGATTTCATTTTTCGTTGTGAAATTATCACACTATCTCAAATATTGTTATTGATTTTAATGTATTTTTTTTATGCTGATTTCAAATCTACTACTAGTTTTTTAATGACTAAAACATTTTTTGTAGTGAAGCTGCCTGAACACAATAATGTGAAATATCTGCAGAATAAAACAATATAGAATAACATAATATGCAAAGAAAAATAACACGAAAATTGACAAATACGGTATATTTAACATATAAGCATTTTGAAAATTACATTGTTGCCACATGTTAGAAAATCAATATTTTATGGGCCAGCCGTTTGCTTTAATTACGGCTCTACATCTTTTTGGCATGGAATGCACCAATTTCAAATAAGATCTTTCGTGACAATATGGTTGAAGGAAAATATTGAAGCTTCAATTAATTCATGTTTGTTTGAAGGTTTTTTTCTTTGGAATTTCATAACCAATTTTAAACCATAAACTCTCTAACTGATTAAGGTCAGGAGACTGTCCTGGCCAGTTCATTCTATTCACAGTATGGTCTCCAACCATTTCTGGACTACCTTTGCACGATGGCAAGGGGCGTTATCGTCCTGAAAAATCCATGACTGATTCCCTAAAAGGTCTCTAGCGGTTGGTAGCAATTTATTTTGTAGTATTTCAATGTAATCCATGGCTTTCACTGTTCCGCTAACGATGTGAAGTCTTCCAACACCATGAGAAGACATGCAACCCCATACCATCACTTTTGTCAGGTACTTTACTGTGGGCTTCAGACACTAAGGGCTGAATTCCTCATGAGTGTGTTGTCTTACATAGGCACTACTTTGGTTTCCAGAAATACAAAACTGACTCTTGTCACTAAATATTACCTTTTCCTAGTCTTTAATAGTCCATAATGAATGTTCCCTTGCCCATGTCAATCACCTCTTGCGTTGAAATTCAGTCAGTAATGGTTTTGGGCACGCTTTACAGCCACGTAACCCAATTTCCAGCAGTCTTCCTCTAACAGTTCTTGGGCACACACTCACATTTGATGTCAAAGTCCATTGTTTCAAAATTTGCAAGGAATTAAGCTTTCTGTTTGAAAGTGAAATTCTGTGCAGTAATCTGTCTTCACGTAAAGATGTTTTTTCTTGGTCATCCTGATCACCCCCTGTTGCAATAAAATTTGTTTCAGAAAATCTTTTCAAAGTTCTCACAACAGTAGAAAAGCTGCATGGTACTTAAGCAGCAATTTGGCACATAGAATAACCTTCTTCCTTCAAATGTATTATTTTGTACCTTTTATTCTCAGGCAGATATGAAAATTTAGCTATAATTCCAATATTTTCCACAAACGCACTTCAAATTGCTTTCAATACACTATATTCCACAAGCACACAACTGCATTCAATACAATAAACCACGTTTCACCTTTTTCTTTCAACCCTTTATCACTACTGCTCTCTGATTGGTTGAAATAATGAAGCATTTCATTGGTGGAAAACACACTCCTTCATTCTTACAGTGACCTTATGCTTTCTTGTCAAGGTTTTTTCAACATATCAATGAAACTATTTACTTAAGATGAAATCTACAAACAGATTTGAAATCAGCATGAAAAAATACATTAAAATCAATAACAATATTTAAGATAGTGAGATAATTTCATAACGAAAAATGAAGTCAAACACAAAAATTATGCAAAAAAATGAGTGTGTTCCTTACTTTTTGCCACCACTGTAATAGTACCTTCCTCTGGCATTTTATTGACATGATAGTCTACGATCTTTTGCTTAACCCTATCATATCTATATGGCCTCGATACCACTGAGGGCTTGTCACCCGTATCTATTTCATGATACAAAACATAGGTAAGCCCTGGTTTATCCGAAAATAGTCCTCTTAAACTATTAAATAGTGTTTGTAACTCATCTCCTTGATGATCACCCAGCTTCGTATTTGAAAGATCAATCTCTACTTGTTCCTCCATTGTTGGTACCGCTTTAATCTCAAAATCTGGAATTATTAATGTTTTTTTATCAAAATTGTAAGTTATCTTTGTTGCTTGCATAAATTACACACCCAGGATGCATTAGTATTGCATCTTAGCAATAACGTGGAAATTCCACATTTTCGTGAATTCCCCAATTCTGACCTGTAATTCAACCATTCCTAAATTCATACATTTGTTACCCTGTGTAGTCATAAGGCCGGCATTCAACCTCTTTTTAGGCCGATATGAACGATATGTTTGATATTTTTCCTCTAAAATAAATTATTTTTAGACACCAGTATCCCATAATGCTTTTATGAACGTTTCATGCAATAGTATGGGCATGTGTCGGGAGGTCAACTGGGGTCAATCATAAAGCCGCTATTCTATTAGGAGGGTTTGCTTCAACTTGCAATCGATCACCTCCTTCATATCGATCGCTCAAAAGTTTAAATTTCCCCTATTTTTTCTATCCCCCCATTCCAATTATTACTTGAACCTCTATTTACAAAATCACTTTGACCCCCAAGACTAGGGTGTCCAACACGTAGGCCGCATGTGGCCCGCCAGTACATAAATTGCGGCCCACTGACTCTTTTTAAAAAAAATTGAAATATCAGGTTTTTAAAGTTTTTTCATTTTGAAATTTGAGGGGAAATTTTATGTACAGTCAGGTCTCTTTTTATGCGGATTGTTTTTATGCGATTTTGAAGTTGTGCGGTTTGTATTCCAAACATTTCTAGATTTTTGTTAGTATTATATTTTTTTATACTGAGACATAGATCGTAGTATTCCGAGAATTTCCGTATCTTCTGGGTGCTTACGTCTGCGGCTCGGCTGCGACAGTCTTAGATTCGCATTCGTTATTTCAGTAGTATTTCAGTAGTATACCGATATGATATCATTATTTCGAAATTATATTTTCTCTTAGCGGTGCCTGATTCATTTTTATATAAGTTTCACTTTAATAAATGGCGAATTTAAGTTGCAATATAATAAGCAACAAATTTTGATTTCTGCATTTAAAGTGAGTGTTGTAAAGTTTTATTTTTCATTAGAAAATCGTAAGTGTAATTTTTTAAAATTTCTTTTCTAAGATTTTATTTCGCCCAATGGAGAAAAAAAAACATCAAAGACAGTCAATTTCGTTGGAAACGAAAATTGCAATTTTAGATCGCTTAGGAAAAGGAGAAGGATCTACGGCTATTGGAAAACATTTATTTTCGGCGAATCTACTGTCAGAGCAATTAAAAAGAATGGAGCTGCAATAAGAAAATCGGTCATTTCTGGTACAAAATTAAGCACGAAATTTGCATCGTACTCAAGGGATGTATTATTAGAAAGAACGGAAAGAGCCATCGCGCGCAATTTGGATTGAGGAACAAGTTCAAAGAAGGATTCCTGTAAGTGGTTATTTAGTCCAAGAAAAAGCTCTTCAGTTTTAAAAGTCAGGGAAACAGTCAGAACCATCAACTTCCACTTCCCAAGCTGGAAAAGGATTTTCAGCTAGCAAAGGATGGCTAACCGGGTTCTTAAAAAGAAATGCACTTCATAATAAAGGGTGTTTTTTTAGAGGTATAGAACTTTAAATTGCAATAAAACAACAATGTATTATTCGATTGACATGTTTTTTTTTTATTCGAAAGATAATCTTGTGGAATTACATTTTAAATATGATTTCTGGCATAGGACTGCCGCAGCTGGCTCGGATGTAGTCCAATCTGGACGTCCAATTTTCGATGACTTTTTCCAACATTTGTGGCCGTATATCAGCAATAACACGGCGAATGTTGTCTTCCAAATGGTCAAGCGTTTGTGGCTTATCCGCATAGACCAATGACTTTACATAGCCCCACAGAAAATAGTCTAACGATGTTAAATCACGAGATCTCAGAGGCCAATTCATGGGTCCAAAACGTGAAATTAGGCGGTCACCAAACGTGTCTTTCAATAAATCGATTGTGGCACGAGCTGTGTGACATGTTGCGCCGTCTTGTTGGAACCACAGCTCCTGGACATCATGATTGTTCAATTCAGGAATGAAAAAGTTAGTAATCATGGCTCTATACCGATCACCATTGACTGTAACGTTGTGGCCATCATCGTTTTTGAAGAAGTACGGACCAATGATTCCACCAGCCCATAAAGCGCACCAAACAGTCAGTTTTTCTGGATGTAACAGTGTTTCGACATACACTTGTGGATTAGCTTCACTCCAAATGCGGCAGTTTTGTTTGTTGACGTAGCCATTCAACCAGAAGTGCGCTTCATCGCTAAACAAAATTCGCTTATGAAAATCGGGAACAACGGCAATCTCGTTTTAGGCCCATTCGACGAATCTACGCTTTGCTTGATGATCGTTTTGATGAATTGCCAAACCAAACTGAGAATAAATCACTTGACAGCTGTTAAATCGGTCGCCATCTTGGAAAGTAATGCCAACACTTCTATACCTGGAAAAAAACACTTTTTATTAAGATAACAGGGGAGAGTGCGACTGCAGATGAATGAGCAGCAAAAATATTTCCAGAGGACCTAGCGAAAATTATTGAAGATGGGGACTATTCTTCCGATCAAGTATTTAACGCTGATGAAACAGGACTTAATTGGAAAAAAATCCCTAACCGTACTTACATCGCAAAGGATGAAAAAACTGCAAGTAAAGATCGAGTCACCTTATTACTTTGTAGCAATACATCAGGAGATCGGATGTTGAAACCTCTCTTAATAAATAAATCTCTTAGACCACGCGCCCTTAAAGGTAAAGATTTAAAACAACTGCCCGTGCATTGGATGGCTAACCTGAAATCCTGGATGACAACAGCTATTTTTACAGAATGATTCAATAATTGTTTCGTACCATAAGTGGAAGCCTATATGAAGGAAAAATCTCTCGTTTTTAAAGTTTTATTAATTTTTGACAATGCAGAAAGTCATTCACAATTAGAACATCCAAATGTTCAACTAGTATTTCTTCCGCCCAATACAACAAGCCTTATTTAGCCATTAGATCAATGTATAATTGCAACTTTTAAAAAATATTATATTAAGACAACATACAAATTCATCTTGAATAAACTAGAAAATGAGTCCTTAACAGTAAAAGATGTGTGGAAACAATTTTCTATTATTGATTGTTTAATTCATGTTGCATCTGCTTCCACTCAAATAAGACCTAGAACTTTAAATGCCTGTTGGAAAAAGATTTGATCAGCGTGTGTGACAGACAATACAACCACTCAAACATCGACACTATCAGATGAAATAATTAATTTGGCACATGAAATTGGAGGAGATGGTGTTAATACCTTCAGCCACGAAGATATAGATGAATTGCTTGTGGATGATGCATTAAGTGACAATTATATTATTGATTTAAGTTTAGATCTAACTGTAGACGGTGTCGTAGGTCTAGAAGGTGATAATGATGAGGAAGAAAAATCAACTCCTTCAACTTTGCAGTAAATTAGAAAATCATTTTCTTATTAATGACCCCAATTCTGAACGAGCCTCTAAATTATAACGTGAGCTGCATGTCTGGATATCGTGAACTATGTAAAAAAATAAAAGAATCCTCGTCGCAAAGTTTAATTACTGATTACATTGTCAGAAAAGGAAGAGCTACACAGAACGAGAATGAAGTTTGTGAAAATCCGTGGCCTTTACCGCAAATATCTATTGCAGAGATAGTCTCTTCTGATGATGAATTTGATTTGGAACCACTTCGCAAATGGAGCAAACCATTATCAGATAGTGATAATGATTAAAAATATAAAACTGTGTGTATTACTTGTCCATAAAATAAAATGAATTAAGGTTTGAATACAAGTTTTTTTTTTTTTAGCTTATGTATGAATTTCTTTCAGACATTTTCGAAGTAATTTATCATGCAGCCTATTTCTTTTCATTTCTGCAATTTTTTTATGCGGTTTTAAGTTAATTTTAACTAGTTTTGGTTTTATGCGATTTTAGAAAACTAAGGAACGTATCCCTACTTTTTCCATTGAAGTAATGTCTTTTAATGCGATTTTTTATATGCGGTTTTCGGTAGAACGTATCTACCGCATAAAACGAGACCTGACTGTATATATAAATCTACAATGTATTTGCCTGTTACCTGTTCATGTTTTACAATAAATTCTTTTTGGTAGTAGGAATGTTCTTTAGATTAAAATAGATTTTTATTTTATCAAACAGTTACATTTGATTTTACTATAATAAATTACTTTTTTAATAAATTCCGGATTGCATTGTGCATATACATTACTCTATGGATGGTACATGATTCTCTGTGTATGCGACTTTCATTTCTCCTCCTCTTTTTCCGTTTGGAGTACCCAAAAAGTAAGAGGCAGTCAGAAAAAGTTTAAAAAAAGTATTCAGGATGGTTAAGATAAAGGGCAATGTATACTTAATTTTTTGTGAATGACAGCACAATCAAATTTCAACAATGAGTAACGAAAGATCAATTCAAAAGGAACACAGGGTTCACTCCTAGGAGAGCCCACACCCTTGGCGCGAATTACTTTGGTTGGCGATAATTATGCCATCTTGGTAACCCTACTTTTTTTAAACACTGCATGTGGCAACCCTAACTATTTCTAGCATTTTTGTATATTGTGGGCGCGCATTTCGAATCTCATTTTGTTGTTGGGCTCCGGGCTGGCTGCGTGTGTGTGGGAATATACTTTAGAATTTTTTACTTTGTTGAATGCGAAAGGTAAGAAAGAATTGATTGAATGGTGTGTGAAGGAAGGATTGATTGCTTCAAGTTATGAATGTCCTAAATGTAATGATCGGCATGATGTAACATGGTTCGGCAATAAAACGCTTTCTTCGAAATTGTACCAGCCACGCCGAATGTATGTTTGACCATTACCTCGCAGAATAAATATGGCGGCACTCACACGATCATTCGCTTAGCGATGAGACCTTTAAAGCTTTTTAAAATCTGTTGTTACGCTGTACCCTCCACTTGGAAAAGATCAGCAGTAAGAAAGTAAGTGCTGTTTTTATATTTTTTATCTTAAATGTTTAATTTCTGTATTGTTTACATATATTTTCATTACGCATCCACCTTTTCCCGCTATTTTCCTTTGCCGCCATTGTTGGCTTCGCTTGGCGCCATCTTGTTCTGGCTTGGTGCTTTTTTCAGTTTGTCGCCAAGGGTGTGGGCTCTCCTAGGATTTTACCGGAACACAGTTATTTTCAAGAAAATGGCAACTGTAGTATTTTAAACATTATTTGATCATTGCATTATTATATTATACAAACATTTTATTATCTATGTCTGTATACATAAAAAATAATGAAAACCATAATAATAATTCATTCTGTTTTAAATTTTCCCTCCAATAAATGTTTTTTGTTTCCAAATCTGATTTAAAAAGTACATATTTTTATGTGCGGCTCGCGAGATTATAATGTTTTTCCGAAGTGGCCCACAAGGTTATTTGGGTTGGACACCCGTGCCCAAGGCTATTATCATTTCGATCATTCTGGATCTTGTTCTTGAACCTCTGACTTCCTACACCTCTACGATATCAAAAACCATTCGAATCCACATTCGTCTCTCTCGTATCATCCTGCCTATTTGCCACATGTGCATTCCCCCAATTTCCATCTCTACGCTTTTTCAGTACTCTCCTTCTCGAATCCCAATCCTGTCCTCCAACATTATTGATCGGACTCTGGGCTCCTCTGCCTGCGGGACTTTCTTTGTACTTTGCAACTAACTGCAAGAGTTGGGCCTTAGTAGTGGGGTTCTTCACTTCCACGTAATCAGTGACCTTAGGAGCAAGACGTGTAATAATATGATCTAACAATTTTTCCTCCGTCATCTCTAATTGCAACGTTTTCTGAATTTTTAGTAAATTATTAACTAAATCTGATGGAGCTTGACATCTGACTTGGTACAATGAAAAAAACTGCACCTCCAGTTTAGACCTATTTTTAACAACTGGAAAATTTTTCGTTAATGCCTCCTTCAGCTGTGCAAAATCTGTTACAGTGCCACGCACATACGAATACCCAATAACCTCAAATGAATCCCGCGCCCATCCTACAAGATGACCCTTCAGGTAGGCACAAGCCAAATTTGCGTGTATCTCGTAGAATGCTAAATTATTATCAATACATTTTAAGAACTCCATCACATGTTCTGATCCGGAAAAAAAATCTCAGGCAAGATCCTAAAATTGTATCCGACTCCTCTCTCGGGGTAGGGGAAAGTTGGACACCCTTATGAGGATCTTTGATCCAAGCCTACAGATGCGGGAGGATAGGATGGAAGACTAGCTATGTCCAAAAACAATCTATTAATCACACCATTAGCAATACAAATTCAATTAATTTTAAATAAGAGATGTGCACAGTAATCTAAGCAATATGTGGACAAATATATGTATATAACTAGCTGGTATACCCGTTCTTCGCACGGGGGAACTGAAAAATTAAACAACACAGATTGAAGGATAAAGAAGTTTTTAATGAGTTAATTTTACGTGAATTGCAAATTAAACAAAAAAAAAGCTTTTTGCATATCTCAGCTGTAAAAAAAAGAAAGAAAAAAAAACACACCTTTGTTAAATTTTAAGTCTGTAGATGTAATAGCTGATAAAAAGGATTTTTTTTTTATTTATAACTCCCCATAACACTTGAGGGTCGATTTTTGAAAATACCTCCCTAAGCAGATCTCTGCTCAGCAAAAGTAACACATTGTTAAAAGTTTTGTGTAATGAACACTTAAAATAATGTAAATAATTTATATTTGAAAGTGTAATATATTTTAATATTACTTTCTGTTGTATTTATTTTATGTAAAAATTGTAATATTCGCAAGCAACGCCGTTTCTTAAAATGTAATGGCGATTCAATGAAAAACATAGCGAAATGTTAATGATAAAGTCAAGTTGGCAAACGCCTAGCTACTTTCATAGCTCGAGCTTTGTAAGACCCACCTTGTAGGGGAGCGATGCACGTTAATACTTTATCCAACCGCATTATGGTTTACTGCAGTTTTTTTCATACAGTATTTTTTTTTGGATCACTACATTCAAAATTAAGGGATATACATAAACAAAATACTCCACTTTGGAAAATTTAATCCGTTAGATTTTATAAATTAATTAAAGATATTCCACTGTAAAATTAATTATATACACCGTTCACTTAAAATAAGTATTCAAATCATTTTCTAAGGTCTTCATTAACATACAAAAACGTAAGATACTTAAATTTTGACAAACTATTTTTTCGGGACAAAAATAATAATTTTGCAATCCGCTGAAAACGCATATCTGCTGCAAAACTGTTCGCCTTCCCCGCTAAAATACTCATCATAAGATCTGTGCTGCCATATATCTTGGAAGAGTGGATTTCAAAGAATATTCCTGCTAAGTATTGGTAGAATATTCCTTCTAAGTTGGTGTGGTAGTTAGGAGAAGGGGGTGCCAGCTGTCGTCCACATCACTTGACCATGGTTCAAAATTACGTGATTCGTTGTCAAAAAAGCCCTCATATAGCTGAACAGTGCGACGTTAATATTCACTCACTCCAAAAAATACAGTACAATAGTTATAATTATTTTTATACTTAAAAATGCTATCTGCCTATTCAATTAAAATTATAGCTTTATAATTAACTACTAACCACAAGCAAATTTTGAAAATTTGTCCAAATGATGCTGTGTGAAAGAGAAAGTTTATTTACTTTAAGTACCAGAACTGATAAAAGCATTTATTTTGAAGAAAGATCAATTTCTTTCTACCAAATGTGCATAATAAAATCATAAAAAAACCATTTAAATAAAGAGATTTATAACAACCTCTCCCTGCAAAACTTAGTATTCTGAAATAAAAAAAATAGGCATTATGCTGATCACAGGAATTAATTAGAAGCGAAGCGCCTTGTGTAGGCAAAATAAAAAGGATTTTTCCCAAACAAAAGATAGATATATGCGGTGTGGGCTTTTTTGCAGCGCACGTCAGAATTGTTTGTAGATGGCAGAATTTTTTCCTACTTAACAAATATCGTTTTATTTTCAACACTTCATACAATATATTTATAAATTATAGCCTATGTGTTATTCTGATGTATGAGCTATATTACTATAAAGTTTCATTAAAATCCATTCAGTTGTTTTTGCGTGAAAGAACCCCAAACATCTCTCTCCTCACAAACTTTCGCATTTATAATATATATTAGATGAGGTATGCAAAGTAGGAGAAAACTGTAAATATTGACCCACTTATTTTGGGATCGAATCTACTTTCCTAATTATCTGAGCACTAATTAAACTCTAGTGACCAATTTTCACGTTAATTCTTTCACTTATCAAATATCTGAAATACATTATAAAATTGATTAATACCTGATCAGTAGCAATCTATCTTCTCTATCTCCTCACTTTCTTTCTTTCTAGCTTGAAAACCTAGACTATATATAGCAGACCTAATTTGAATAATTAGAGCTTCTTCAGAGAATTGATTGTGAATAAAATATATTTGAAAGACCAAAGATTTTCAAAGAAGACTTTATTAATGGAATGACGTAGATAGAGCTGTCTCAACTTGCCAGTTTGCATGTAGCTTGAATATATCTGGTAATAACATTTAACAATTAAAATTATTCCAATCATGATATTATTGAGACTGAATCATGAACCAAACTAGACATTTGGTTCAGTTGGCCCATACTTTAAAATGTTTCTGCCAGGAGCCTTGAAACTCACCAACATCTTAAAAAATACCTGAGTATAAAATTAAAATTGGATTAGTATTATTTTAGAATTTTCTCTTCACATAAACATAAAATTTATACTTGTTAAGGAGACTTGTATAACTAGTCTGCAAAAATGCATAAACAGACAAACATCATCATATTCCTCTGATTTACACAACAGATAGCTTGCCATTTCTCATAAGAAATCCCTATATCTAGAACAGGAGTGTCCAACACGCGGGCGGTGGCCGCGGTAGCCGAGTGGTATAGGTATCGGAGCGTGGCTTGCTTTGTCACGGGTTCGAGCCCAGTACCACAAAAGACCCGCCATGTAGGGCAGCGATGCACGTTAAATCTGTCGAGAGCTGAAACGTCCTCCCGTTGGTGTGGTGTGGTAGTTAGGAGAGGGGGGTGCCAGCTCAGGTGTCGTCCACGTCACTTGACCATGGTTCAAAATTACGTGGTCCGTCGCCAAAAGCCCTCGTGTAGCTGAACAGTGCGACGTTAATATTCAATCAATCCAACACGCGGGCGGCATGTGGCCCACCAGTACCTAAGTTATGCCCACCGACCCTTTTTTTTTTTTAATTTTAAATATCAGGTTCTTAAAGTTTTTTCTTTTTTAAATTTATTTGAAGGGAAATTTATATATAAATCTACAATGTATTTGTCTGTTACCTGTTCTTGTTTTTAAATGAATCCTTTTTGATAATAGAAATGTCCTTTAGATTGAAATAGATTTATATTTTAGCAAACAGTTGCATTTGATTTTTCTATAATAAAATTACTTTAATTAAATCCTAAATGCACTATGCATATCCTTTACTCTGATTCTCTGTGTGTACGACTTTTATTTCTCCTTCTTTTTCTGTTTGGGGTGCCCCAAAAGCAAGAGGCAGTTAGAGATGTTTTTTAAAGTTTAACCCTTTAAGCGGTCAATTATTTTACCAGAAATGCTTCCAAAAAAGGCATATTTTTTATTGCATATAATTAAGTACCATACTTAATAGAATAAGAATTTTTAAAAAAAATTTTTTTTCACTTTTAATGCTTTTACAACATTTTTTATTTTACAATTTTGGACACAAAACCCCCTATAAATGTTGGCGTTTTTCAATTACATTCTGCATCTGTTACATCTCGCTGTGGTGTCACCGTTTCACTAAATTTCTCATTGAGATGTTTCAGAACTGGCCAAACTTTTACTAATTTTGGGCATACGTGATTTTGTGGGTCAAATGCTGCATTATCAGAAAAATGCAAGTAGAGTTGCAAAAGGCAGAATCGGCGATGAGACATTATTTTTGAGAAAAAGAGTGAATTAGTTGAATATCTTTTGCTCCAATAATGATCAATTCCAGGTTTCTTTACAATTCCTTTAAGTATATTGAGAGCGAAAAATACATGCAACTCTTCCACAGTAGTTTCTACCCAAAATTTACTCTTTGAGAATTGTCTTGCAACACTGGATTGGATTTTTGTCTCTTCCACATAGAAAAACCCAGATGAAAAGCATTTCATTTACATGGACAAGCCACGCCATCTGTTGAAAAATAATACTAAATAGTCTCTTTCAATAATGAAAAATGCGGGCAAACCAGAAAAGGAAAGGAGAAAATATCGATGCACGTACGCCGTAGGGCAAACCAGATGAGGCCAATTTCGGGTAGCACGTACACTGTACGGGCAAACGGCTTAAGGGGTTAAAAAAAATATTCAGGATGGTTAAGATAAAGGGCAAAGTATACTTAATCTTTTGCGAATGACAGAACTATCCAATTTTGACAATGAGTAACGAAAGATCAATTCAAAAGGAACACCATAATTTTCAAGAAAGTGGCAACTGTAGTATTTTAAACATTATTTGAACATTGCATTATTATATTATACAAACATTATTATATTATCTATGTCTGCATACATGAAAAATAATGAAAACAACAATAATTAATTCTATTTTAAATTTTCACTCAATAAATGGTCTTTTTTTGGTTTCCAAATTTTATATAAAAGTACATATTTTTATGTGCAGCCCGCAAGATTATGTTTTTCCGAAGCGGCCCGCAAGGTCATTTGTGTTGGACACCCCTGATCTAGAAAACAAGATGTTATTTTGATTGATTTTCTATTACTATTTTACTTCAAAGCATTGGTATTGGGTATTGTAATCTTGATCCAATGGCAAGATGACACCTGAGCTGGCATCCCACTCTCCAAACTTCCACAACACACCAACATGAGGTCTTCAAGCCATGACAAATATAATGTGCATCAACTGCTCTATTTGGAGGGATCTTCAATAACACCTGGACGCACGAATCGCTTGTTTCGAATTTTTGACCATGACACTAGACTACTGCAGCCAATGTTATTAGGACAGAATTGAAAGTTGGAGCCACAAAATTACACATGAAAACATAGACATCTTTTCCGGGGAATGTTCTTAGTCCCGTACTTTTCACTGGACAGCACTTCAAAATAATGAGATGTGTTGCTTAGTGCAACATTAATAGACACTCACTCGATAATTAGTGGGTTTTTCACTTTTACCTGTCTCCGCTTCAAGAATTTCAAATATTTAAAAAGGATTTTAGCTGTGTTGCATAAATTTAATTTTTATTGGATAGATTATAAATATGAAACTAGCTACATGGCCCGGCATTGCACGGGCTATCTCTACTTTTATAAATTTTCCCTTGCCTTCACAAAATCAGCACTTCTAATACTCTTTTTCAAAATGACTTTCACCCCCCCTCCACAGCTTAGCCCGGTGTTGCTCAGGGTTTCTCTTTTCCTCATGACACCAGCATTTCTGTGTGTGTTTGTACACACACAATGTGAGTGATTTCTAAAATTGTCAAAAAAATTTCCCTTTTTCGAAATTTGTTCCATTCCACTTTTTTATTTAATACAGGTTTCTTTCCCCTCTTTATAGCCCGAACATGGGTTTTTTTAGTGTGTAAAATTATTGTTTTATCCCCCCTTCTCACAGATAAGATATAGCTTCAAATTTCAATGTATGACTTAGAGTTAAAAAATTATTAATGTGAAGCAATTAAAAAAGAAAACGATTCTGATGCTAAAAGTAAAACAAAAAACGTTCATCATTTTTTAATAATAGTTAGTTTCTAAGAATCTAAAATAATAAAATAGATTTCAGATTTTCATGAATCAATCAATCGTTACATATGATGTCTAATGCTTAAAACATTATGCTTAAAAATGTCTCTAAAATGTATTTTGATCAAAATAATAGACAATGTACTTTTTAATTAACACAAACAATTCATTTACTAATGAAATAATAGAAATAATATATATCCTTTTAAAAAACATAAATATATATGTTTATTAAAATGAAATTTCTATAAGTAATAAATAAAAGAAAAATTTACAGATAGCCATTGAAACGTTTGCTTTTTACTGAATGTTTGATTAAACATAGAAATATATATAAGTTAGAAAAAAAATCAGTATGGGGGGGAAAGCCTATATATATACATGTACTGAAAAAACATTAAAAAAATGATCTGATAAAAACATTTTGATATTTCATTTTAATTTTAACCTTTTTCATTCCACTAAAAAAATTTTAAACTTTAAGAACTAGCGTAATGCGAAATTGAAAGTCTCTTTCTCTTCAGTTTCGAACCTGGAAACTACCGTTTTATAAAGCAGCCGGTTTAACAATCAAGCCGTCGGTTCCTTCGGGAAAAAGCATTGAATTGAGCTTTTAAAATAAAGGAAGATTTTTTTCAATTTCCCATTTCGTTATTTGTTAAAAAAAAAAAAAAAAAAAAAAAATTGGGGCCTTCATTTTTAAGTTAATGCTTTCAAACTTCATATATCGATTAAAAACAACGGTAATTTTTAAACAAAAACTTTTTAAAAAATGTAATGTTTACATATTTATCACAAAATGGGAAAAAATTGAAAAACACTTTTTTTTAAACCGTAATTTTTAAGATATTTTATCATTATTTGTACAGATTACGTATAATATTGTACTACACATGGGAAAAAAGTTTCATGAGAAAGTTTTTGACATTAAAATTTTTAAATGACTGATTCTAAAAGAGAAAAGCATTAACTTTTTCAGTGTAAAATATTTTTTTTCATTAGCGTGAAAGAAAGTGCAAGCGGGAACCATTTAGAAATGGTATTCATAAAAACGTATCGATTTCGACTCATTTTAAAAAAATCTTTAAAAATACAAACTATAATTATTTTGTAAAATAAATTAAAGCATATCGTGGCGAAATAAATAATCTTTCCGAATTTGTAATTATTTTTTGTGTGAGTCTCATGAAAAAAAAATAGATCGCGTTTTTCAAAAACGTCCGGAAAAAAAAAAAAATTCGGAGATCTTGAACTTGTTCCCTGTCGGGGAAAAATGGCTGTAACTATGCGTTTTAAGGTTTTTAATTAATATATTTTTAAGTAATTGGAATATCGGAATATAAATGGTCATAACGTATTCCTCGGATCATTCCCGAAATTTTGGTACCTTCGGCGAGTTTCTGCGTCGTGCGGTTCGTGAGAAAATTGGGTCGCATAGATGAAAAAGATAGGATTGTTTACCTTCAGATTTTAATAATGTAGATAGTGTTAGGATTTATTTAATTAAAACATTTTTTAGTTAAATGAATTTTAAACTTGAATTATATACTTTATGTCCTTAGAGGTCTGAGTGCTCAAAATTCAAACAAATGAATGAAACATCACGATTTATCCTTTTACACAGAAAATTGAGACATTTCTGTACTCAGGAAACCTTTAAACATTCATTTACTTTGAATAGTGTATGTAATATTACATTATTATATGTGAACATTTTTACTTCAGTTATCTTTTTCAGAATCTAATATGTATGTTCAATGTGTTTTAGGAAATGATAGCTGGTGCTACTTTTGAAAGGGACCTGGCAAATGGAAAAACCTCTGATGAAAATTATCTAGGAGTATCAAATTGAGTGCAGTAAATACAATGTGCATCTATCCCTTTTTCTGGAAAATTTAATTATTTGCATTCAAAAACTCAATGCTGATGAATGTTTGATTGTTATGCAGTGGTAAAAATATCAAAACAAGTATTTGTTCTCAAACTAAAAAAATGGATCTTATGCTGTTGTTGTTCTGTTTTAATTATTGATTCAAAATGTGCTTAAATGTTTCTACAAAAAAAAACCTTATCAAGCCTTAAAAATTAACTTATCCATTTGAAGCTATTTCTCATTTTTTGTGCACTTATTGCTTTATACTTCAAAGCTTGCTTTTTTTTTTTAATTATTCTCCAAGAAGTTGAAGGTCTGTCATCATAATGTTTTGTTTGAGTTTCTTTTCTATTGCTGGATGATAAGCTAACATTAATCCCCTGTTTCCATGTGAATAAAATTTAATAACTTTTCACTGAATATATTTAAGATTTTAATTTAAGGAAGACCAATTTCTTGAGCAACCTGGAAAGAAAGTATTATTTTAATTCTGTGTAAGAATCTGCAATATCCAGCTGCATTTCATTTTGTGCATATTCTAACCAGTAAAATAAATGTTCCACTTTAAGTATTGCATTGAAAAGGAATTGATTTCTTCTCATACAAAAAATAATATAATTATTAATCATTCATAAAGAGCATGATGTGAAATTTCTCTTTATTTACTACACAGAAAAGGAATTTTCTGCTTTTAAAATTATGAGGATGGCCCTCACTAGAAATAATAATGTAAATCATTATTTGCCTATTCATTCAAACAAAAAGTCTCATGTTTGTGAAATATGCAGCAAAGCTTTCACTCAAAGATGTACCTTGAAAACACATCTGTTGGTTCATACGAAGGAAAAACCCCATGTTTGTGAAATATGCAACAAAGCTTTTTCTCACAGAAAAAACTTAAAAAAACACTTGCTTATTTATACCAAGGAAAAGCCTCATGTTTGTGAAATATGCAATAAGGTTTGCTCTCTGAAAAGTAATTTAATTTCCCATTTGCTTATTCATACCAAGGAAAAGCTTCATGTTTGTGAAATATGCAGCAAAGCTTTCTCTAAAAGATGTACCTTGAAAACACATTTGCTTGTTCATACGAAGGGAAAAGCCCTATGTTTGTGAAATATGCAACAAAGCTTTTTCTCGTAAATATGACTTGAAAAAACACTTGCTTATTCATACCAAGGAAAAGCCTCATGTTTGTGAAATATGCAATAAGGCTTTCTCTCAAAAAAGTAATTTAATTACCCATTTGCTTATTCATACCAAGGAAAAGCCTCATGTTTGTGAAATATGCAGCAAAGCTTTCACTCAAAGATCTACCTTGAAAACACATTTGCTTGTTCATACGGAGGAAAAACCTCATGTTTGTGAAATATGCTGCAAAGCTTTTTCTCTGCAAAGAACCTTAAAAACACATTTGCTTGTTCATTCAAAGGAAAAACCTCATGTTTGTTATATGTGCAATGAAGCTTTCTCTCGCAGTAGTACTTTAAAAAAACATTTACTTATTCATACCTAGGGAAAACCTCATGTTTGTGAAATATGCAACAAAACTCTCTCACAAAGTTTTTCTTTAGAAGAACATCTGCATATTCATACCAAGGAAAAGCCTCATGTTAGTTAAGTTTGCAATAAAGCTTTTTTTTACAGTAAAACTTAGAAAAGGCATTTGCCTACTCATGTTGACATTTAGATCAAACTGCATTTAAAGGCAGAATTTTAATAAAAATTTGTCTTCAGTTTAAAGTTCTGAGAGTTTATATATATATATATATATTTTTAAAAATTTCAGAATGTCTTCAGATGTAAATGTGAAATTGATGTTTTATGTAAATTGTATAAGTGTAAACAAAGGTATGTGAAAAAGTCAACAAAATGATCATAATTTTGTGCTATTTAATTTCACATAAATGCATTCATGGACTTGTCATAAAGAATAGACTTATAAATTTGACTTTAGTATTCTCATACATGACCTAACGCTTTTTATGACAAAAATGTATTGCTTTTGATAAATAAAATTTTTTATTGTTTTACTTGAAGGAACATTTCTTGTAAACTTTTAAACACTGAGCTTTAATTGCATTTTAAATTAATCTGTCAATTCTAATACAATGCATGAAATATTTCAAATGAATTTTAGGATTTTTTGTAAATTTAAAATATTTTTTGGTAAATTCTATTCATTTTATTCAGAAGAACAAATTTGGATATTTTACACAAAGAATTTTAACTTGCTTTCTGAAATTTAGGTTGAATTTGGAAGGAATTGGAATGTCGCTATATCTTATTTGTTTGTATTTAAATTGAAATATATTAAAATTGTAAGTTATCTTTTCCTTTTGCATAAAAGAACTGTAAACAAGGGTAAAATTTTCTTGTAGTGTAAATAAAACAAGCGTTAATTTTTAGTTCCAAAGTGTGTGTAATAGTTCAAGAATTATCAGTATTTTCTCTAATTATGTGTTTTTGAAATATAAACATTTTTTCTTGTTTTTCTTTATTTTTAAAAATTCCATTTTAAAATTAAAGCATTAGAATTTAATTGAAAATTTAGAATGTGACATTGTACTAAAAACAACCTGTGTTTTAACAAATTTTTTCAAAGGAATTTTATAATTTATTACTTTGGTTCTGAAAATATGCTTTCTCCCCAGGATTTTTTATCTGGATTATTTTGTTATATTTTTTTTGCAAAATTATATCTCATTTATTTTTCCATTTTTTGAAAAATTTTCAAAATTGGTTATAAGAATTGCGCTTTTTTTAGACATATTCTTAATCGACAAAAAGAAGACACAATTCGATTCCCTGTTGTTGTTTTTTTAAAGTTATGAAACTGGAACAGTTCTCACCGTCTTTGGCTGCTTTTGTCGAGTCTCGGGGTTTCTACAGATTGGGATCTGAAGAGGGTCTGATGCTAAATAAATGTGAAGTTTAAGGTCCTCATGCTGGTGTGGTGTTTACAATTGGAAGTGAGGTGCCGGCATTGATTTAAATGCATTGTAAAATTTTGAGGTCTGTCACATCAGTAGTGCTTATAGCCATATGTCATTATATAGTGGACTGTAAGGCAAGATTAATTAACTACCAACAAATAAACTGTGTGTATTGAATTGTTCTGGAATGTAAACACAAATGTCCTGAAAGAGTAGCCTAGGAATGACCACGCTATAAAGGGGAAAGTAAGTGGTGCACTGGTTTTGTTCCCTGATGAAAAGGCAATGTAGCATGTGTTAAGTGAGGAAGTTCATTTCTTAAAAAATAAACTTAAATGCTGAATGTATGTTTCGATGTATAATAAGAATTCGAAGTATGCATTTAAAATAATTTGTAAAAAATTTCAATTTTAACAAACTGAACATAAAAACACGTTTTACACTAATGCATAAAATATTAGATCCAGATTTTAAAGATTATAATGGTAAATAAAAAGTAAAGCAACAATTATTACTTTGCAATTTTTTAAAAGATAATTTTTCAAAATCATAAAAAAAACCACTTTTATTATTTATGTTTATCTCTTTGAGAAACAAACGTATGTAAAGGTTGTGTACCTGTATGCATCCAAAACAATATTTTCATAAAAATTAAATTTCTAAAAGAGTTATGTGTAATCTTACGAGTATTATCGCAACGGTATTGGGGCGACATTATATGAAACAAAGCACATGATTGCAAATTTAGCGTATGCGAAATTGGGGTCGCCTACTTGGTGAGTTATCTCGATCGTTGCGATAATACGTAAGCACCGAGTTTTGCATATTGAACAATAATTATTTACTGTAATGTATCCAGATCCAGAATTTGAGGTAAAATAAACAAAAAATTTGAAAAAAAAAACAATATTGGTTTCTGGAGTTACTTTTACTCTCAAAACTTCAATATAACAAATCTAGGTTCGCTTTTGATTTAGCTGTGGAGAATCGGTTGCCTTGTGATCATGGTGGTTTGTCATGAGTTTGAGCCTAGTGCCACTGAGGAGCTGATGCACGGCTCTATGTCGATGCTCAAATGTCCTCCCGTTGGTGTAATGGGGAAGTTAGAAGAGGAGGATCCCAGCTGAGTTGTCCTCGTCACTTGACTATGTTTCAAAAATACGAGGTCCGTCGCCAAAAGCCCTCCAGTAGCTTTATAGTGAGACTTTAATATTCACTCGTTCACGAAAGAATTTCCAACATTTTCTAAAACTACGATGCAGTATCTATCTCCTTTTTGAAATGAAACTTTTTTGCGCTCGAGAGTGAATGAGAAAATTGTCCAGTTTTGCGTAACAGTGAAAAAGCGAACGGAAGTAGTCTTCCCCCATCCCCCCGAATCGTCGCCATGGTAAGGAGAGAGCGAGAGGAGGAAAAGGGGGAGCGGGTACACCGCGTGACTTGCGTCATATCGGTGAAAAAGTTGGGTAATTGCCCACGTCTCCGACTAGTCAACTTGCCCACCTTCCGATTAGGGGTCCTTTTTCCCCCAGAACCGGGAACGTTATCAACGGTCGGATCAGTTGCAGTGTGAGCATTACGGTGTAGACAAAACAGCTCTCGCAGCAAAAGCGTGCCTTTTTGAAAATTTCTTTAGATTGTTGGCTACATGGCGATGTGTTCGGTGGCTAATTTATTTCTTTAATTTTCATTTGCGTTGAATTATTAATTCTAGTCAGAATGCCTAAATCAAATGCAAAAAGAGGAAAAGAGTTTCGTGAAGAAAAAAAAAAACTAGCAGCAAGTCCAGTCGAAAAAGTGACAAAAATAGTGCAAATTCATGAAGTGCTACTGCCAAATTTCGATCAGAGTACATGAGAGAATATCAAGCATGGAAAAAAACATTGCAAAATACTCTCTTAATGCCGAGTTTAAGGGATGGGAATGCAATTGACTCTTCGAATGACAGCACAGATTAATACGGACTTTGGGAACCACCCTGTGCTGTCAACTACAGAACCCTCAACAAGTCTAGTGCCTGTTGGAACTGATGCATGCGAATCGATAAAAAATTCTATCTTACGTTACAAAGACTATGATTTCCATAAAAATGCGTGGCCACGGTAGCCTAGTGGTCAAGGTATCAGGCGTGTTATGAGGTAGAGCCGAGTACCACTTAAGACCCGCCGTGTAGGGGGAGCGATGCACGTTAAATATGTTGAGAGCTCAAACGTCCTCCCGTTAGTGTGGTGTGGTAGTTAGGACAGGGGGAGTGCCACTCAGGTGACGTGCTCGTCACTTGACCATGGTTCAAAATTACGAAGTCCGTCGCTAAAAGCCCACGTGTAGCTGAACACAGTGCGTGTTAATATTCACTCACCCATAAAAATGCTCACAAAGATTTTCAAAAGCTATTCGTTGATAATCCTTTCAGTCACGGGTGTTCGATTTGTGATAGATTATGGTTTAGAGATGATTTGAGAACGCCT
This sequence comes from Trichonephila clavipes, assembly GCA_019973935.1. NCBI lineage: Eukaryota > Metazoa > Arthropoda > Arachnida > Araneae > Nephilidae > Trichonephila > Trichonephila clavipes. The sequence goes on from BMAU01018800.1 coordinate 35,374, forward strand.
GTTGCTGAGCAGAAAAATATTTTACCGGAAATTAATTTAGAAGACATTAAAGAATGTTACAATTGCCGACAAAGTTTAAGTAGGAAAAGTATACCAAATTTATCAAAATATAATAGTTTTGTATACCCAGATAATCCAGCATATCCTCCTACTTTGGGTTTGGTATCAGAAAAACTAAATTCGCCACGAATACCTTTCATGCAAATTAGGCGATTGAGACATGTACACGGTCAGTTTGGAATATTAGAGCAAATAATCAATGTTCCAACGTCGTCAAAGAAGGTTTGTTTTTATATTTAATTAATGTAAGACGACATTGTTTCGTCTTTAACAGCCATAAAATCAAAATATGAATAATATCTAAGGAATAGTGAGAATTCCCGTGGTGTCGACTACTATTTCAAGTTTTTGTAATTAAAAGTCGTATTTTCCCGTTTCGCTGGCTCAAGCGATCAATTGATTGATTGAATATTAACGTCGCACTGTTCAGCTACACGAGGGCTTTTGGCGACGGACCACGTAATTTTGAACCATGGTCAAGTGACGTGGACGACACCTGAGCTGGCACCCCCTCTCCTAACTACCACACCAACGGGAGGACGTTTCAGCTCTCGACAGATTTAACGTGCATCGCTGCCCTACACGGCGGGTCTTTAGTGGTACTGGGCTCGAACCCGTGACAAAGCAAGCCATGGTCCGATACCTATACCACTCGGCTACCGCGGCCACCGCAAGCGATCAAGTCGCCTAAAATGATACAATCAACGCCAAACGGAATATTCACGCCGGTAACCTTTAACACCACATTTACAAAACAAGGCGTTGTGTTTCTCATAATACATCAAAAATGGAAGAAAACTAATATTTTTTTTATGTGTATATTGAGTGTTGGCGAGATTTGTGCCATGGAAACGGAAAAGGACCTAAGTAATAAAAAGTTCATTATTCTCAATTATACACTGGCCTCAAAAAGTTAAGGTACAACCGGGTTTTTGTGTCTAATTTGCAAATGAATGAATGTAGAAACAAAAAATTTGGAGGATATGTGCATTAAATAGATTTTTATTGAATGCGTCATAGAAATTTGTATAAGTGTATTGCAAAAACGATTTATAACAAAAAAAGCAATCTCTGCGGAAAAGTCCATTCTTGGAGAAAACAGCACATCACAGTGTTATGTGGTAAAATGGCATAGGACAATACAAAAATGGGTTCTAATAAGGAATGTGTCCACCCCTAACTTGAATGCATTGGCGGCATCGATTTCCCATGCTGTTTATTAAGTTGTCGGACACCGGAATAGGAAGCGAAGACCAGACACAGAGTAAGCCTTGTTTTAGCTCATGTAACGACCTTGAGGAGGATTTAAAGCAGCAACCTCTCTGCCAAGATAGTCCCAAAGATGTTCTATCGGATTCAGGTCTGGAGATCGAGCTGGCCATTCCATTCGTTCCAAACCGTGATCCTCCAGATACTCCTCAACAATCCGAGCTCGGTGAGGTCGTGCATTATCATCCATCAGAATGAAGTCGTTACCAATAGCAGCAGCATATGGGCGGACATATGGATCAAAGATCTCATCCCGATATATAAGACCAGTTACGGTCCCTCCATGGAACGCATGCAGGTCAGTGTGGCCACCGAGCGAGATCCCTGCCCAAACCAGGATTCCACCACCTCTATAACTGTGTCTTTCAACAGTGTTGGATTGATGGTATCTAGTGCGCTGTTCCCTCCAGATCAGTAGACGCCCTGAATCACTCTCCATTGTAAATCTGGACTCGTCTGTGAACAGCACAGAAGCCCATTGTTGCTGCGTCCAAGAAACATGTTCTCTTGCCCAGCATAAGCGGTTCCTTCGCTGTCGTCCGTTGAGGGGAACGCACACAACTGGTCTTCTTGCATACAGACCTGCATTGTGAAGACGATTTCGCACCGTAGTAGCGGAGATTCTTCTTCCTGATGCTTGAAAGGGGTCTGCAACGAGCTGCGGCACAGTAGTGGTTCTTCTCCTTCGTGCCGAAAGAGCTAGAAAACGGTCTTCTGCCGGTGTTGTAGCTCGTGGTCGGCCTGGAACAGGTCTTCTGGACACAGAATCTTCGGATTGGTATTGATCCCAAAGTCGCTGAACAACACTACGAGACACATTGAGACGTCTAGCAGCATCAGCCTGCGACAATCCCATTTCCATCCATCCAACTGCCCGCCACCTTAACGAATTGGGTAAACGACGTCTCTGAGACATTTTCTAAACTCTATTGACTATTGTCACCGAAACTGCCAACAACTGTTGAAAATCAACACAACTTACACACAAAAGTACGAAAGCTTGATATTTGCATATTTTTCTCTCACTCATAAATATACGTTCTTTTCTATAAAATAAAAGTTGTAGCAATCGTTTTTGCATTAATGTTTTTAAAGTTCATTATTATCATTCATGTAAACTATGCATTTTATTGTTACTGCCATTTTTTTTATGGTGAGCTTCGAAAAACATGTTGTACCTTAACTTTTTGAGGCCAGTGTACTTAAATCTTGCATATGCCGTTGTTAATAAAAGCTGATGACCTCACAAGTGAACTCAACATGCACTTAATAAACAGATTATAATGTATATGTCATTTACCGCGTAGTTACATTTTATAATTTTTTTTTTTTTTTTTTTTTTTTTTTTTTGCGCACACTGTGCTACTCCGAAATTTTAAAAACCTCTGCTGTAGAGTATTATTGGGGGGGGGAATCAACTGAATCATATACTGATATATATATATATATATATATATACATACAACAATTTTTCCAACATTATACAATCTTAATTATAAGCCAATATACTGAACAAGAAGTGAAAAAGCCACACAAAATTTTTAATTTACTAGTGGAAAAGTATTTAATGTATATGTGTGTGAAGCCCAGTAGCAGAGTGGTAGCGCATCTCATTTCCCCGCCATAGGTTCGATGTTCAAACCCCGGATCTGGTAATAGGAATCGCTTAAGAAATGCATTTTTCTTGTGATCAAGAATACTCTTTCAATGGTAAAATGTTGATATCGCCAGTTAAAGGTACCGTGGACTTTCAAAAACAATTTTTTAAATTACAAATGAATTTTTTTTTCAGATTTGCAGAAAATGTGTAAGTGTTAACAGATATCAATGTACAAAGTTAAGTGAAAATATCTTTAATGGTATCTTTCAATTTTAATTGTGTGGCCGCGGTAGCCGAGTGGTATAGGTATCGGACGGTGGCTTGCTTTGTCACGGGTTCGAACCCTGTACCACTAAAGACCCGCCGTGTAGGGCAGCGATGCACGTTAAATCTGTCGAGAGCTGAAACGTCCTCCCGTTGGTGTGGTGTGGTAGTTAGGAGAGGGGGGTGCCAGCTCAGGTGTCGTCCACATCACTTGACCATGGTTCAAAATTACGTGGTCCGTCGCCAAAAGCCCTCGTGTAGCTGAACAGTGCGACGTTAATATTCAATCAATCAATTTTAATTGTGCCGAATAAATAATACATTTCAAAATAATTCATGCATATCCTGATTCAGTTTACACAATCAATATTCTCTCAAAATATTCACACACACACACACATTGTATACATAAAATTAAAACTGAGAGAAGTTTTTTTTTCATGTTTCTTTTTCTAAAAAAAATTAAAAAGTATTTATGGTGAAATCTTTAGTTTTTTTCTCTTAAAAACGAACTAAAATATTTATATTCTCTTGTTTATTGTTTTTCCTACCCTTAAGGGGGACTGCCAAATGTACTGAAATGGTTAGGTTACTTTTGCACAATGAAATCACATTATGCAGGCGTAAAACTTTTGCTGAGAACGTAAATTACTCATATAAATCGGCCTTGAAATGTAGAAATAGTCTAGAAAATTTTAAAATTACGAAAAATACATATATCCTTGCTTCCAGAATTTTCTGACGCCATTTTTGGGCAAGCTATATTACAAAGTCTGCAGATGGCGCCACGTGTATGCAATCTACGTATAAAAGTTTTAAAACATTACTTTAGAATAAAATTACCGCGTAAACTGCTTAAATACACATTAATAATACTATATTTTATGAAAAAGAATATTTTGCTACACGAATAATGACTTTAATCACTGCAGAAACACTAATTCTGCTTTTTTACATGAAAAGGGGGGGTAAAAATAAAGTAACCCTAAACTTACGTCAAGAAACCACTCCCCATAACATCCTTTCGAAAAGGCAACGATCAAGTGACCTTGAGATCAGCTGACTGTTAATTTTTGCTTAAATTTTAGAGGTGTTGACTGTAAGCATCGGAGCACCTGATCTCCAAAGAGGTCTTAATCTCCTATCGAACACTTGGGGAGTAGCATTGAAAATCTAACTTGCCCTTGTTAAAGTTAAGTAGAAATGGATAGTACTGGATTGCTAAAAATAAAAACTCGGGGTCGCATTTGCGCCCGAGAATCTTAAAGGTGTCTCGCGTCGACCAATGGCCGGGGGTTTCCCGGACAGTGGGCGGAGCGAGCTTTCGAGGGAGGCGGCTTTGAAAAAACTATAAATCATTGAATTGAGAGATCTTTGGAATGAGAAGAGCTAAAATTTAGGCCTCTCGGTTTTGATTTTTAACTAGGTTTTGGTAGAAGATATCAAGTCTTTCTTCGTCTTTAGCGTAACTAAATTGCCTACCCATTTCTAAAAGAAAGGGGTAGTCTAGAAAAAATCTTCTGAGTTCGCGTATCGCGTCTTTGAAGCCAAAGTCTTTATCATTACTATTTTCATTGATTGAAGGGGTTTCTTCAGTGGCGGCCGGAGTTCCGGGAGTAGTTTTTTGTTTCGAAGCGCCCGAGAGGGCAGCTGCGAAGGAGAGATTTGGGGTGACCTTTTTTGAGGTTTTGTTAGATTCGGTAGAGGTGTTACGGTTGCGAATCGTTTCACCTTTTCTGAGTTTTCTCTTGGGGAATTCCTCACATTGGCTCCAATTTGCCATGTGTCCCGTCTTGTTGCAATTGATGCATAATGGATTTTTTGTATCTTATCTTTAATGGGGCATTCATTTGTACGGTGTGATTCACACCGCATTTTAAACATCTGGTGCGCATGAAGCAATTTTTCGACGAGTGGTTAAACAGGTTACAGTTGTAACACTGTGAAACCCCCGGTCGTCTGTTAAAAGCGTCGATCTGCACCGCGAGGTAGCAGCACTTTTTTACTTTAAAAATATCTGGAGAGTCAGCTTTCTTTTCAAGCTCAACCATGAAAATGGGGAGCGGGGATTTAGTTTTTGATCGGGTGAGCTGAGCCACCTTTTCTACGTTAAATCCTTGAGAAGTTAAGTCTTCTTGGATCTCATCGATTTCAGTAGAAATCGGGAGGCCTTTGATGACAACTTTCAGGGGGCGGGAATCTGGCGGGTCGATTACGTAGAATTCCTCGCTTATTTTTTGAGGTAATCTGTCACAATGCGATGTTCGTCGGAGGTTTTGCAGAAAATCTTAAAGTATTTCCCTGCGAGCTTGACTTCGCATTCAGGGAAATCTTTGTTTAAGCTTTTAATGATTGATCTGTAGTTCGCTTTTTTATGTTTGAGCATAATTGGGGGGACTTTAGGGCGGGCGGAAATTGGAGCCGCAGTTTGGTCTGAAGTCGTGGGGTTTATTTCAGCTTCCTTTTCAGAAAGGCTGCTGAATTTATTCTGTACGTTAACAGGCTGACTGGTCCCGGCAATGGGAACAGAGAATTTTAGTTTTTTCGCAATCTTTTTGGGGGAGACGAAACCCCTGTCATCATTTGCAGTTTTATTACTATCGCGGCTCTCTACGCGCGAGTGTTTTTTCACACTTGGCTCTGGGGGGTCCTTTTGCTTAGTAGAGTTTTTAGCATTTCCGGGGCAATCCAGTACAGGGCAAGGAAGAAACAAAGCTAACTCACCCAAGTTTTGCTCCTTCTGGGAGGAGAGTTCATCGTGTTCTTTTTCGAATCCAACGAGGGCGTCATCATCGGTGAGGTCAGGAAATTCCTTCTCACTTCGGATACAGTGCTCGAGGAAGGAGAGTCTGCCGTTCATCATCTTAATACGTTTTTGTATTTCTTTGTGGCGACGGCATTTGTCGCTATCGGTTTCTTCTGGCGGAGGCTCGACGGCTTTCCTTTTGGGATCTTTCTGTTTGCGGCGTTTATCTTTTCCCGGAGGATGAAACATGGAGGTGTAGTCAGGAAGGGAATAGCTGAACTTCGGAGGGTTCGGATCTGTTTCCATATCAGACATCGTTACTCTCTCACGTTATGAATGCGAGTGAATTTTAGAATGGCTGCAAAAAGGAGAATTGTTTGCACATGACACAGCTGTGGAATGGAGAGGAGGGGGGATTCTATTTTTAGCACTGATGGTGGGGTTATTCTGCACAAAAAAGGTCTTCAAACTTTTCTACTTACAGAACCCCAAGAACACGAGTGGTCAACCTTTTTGGAAACAGTGCCACAATTTGATAAAAAATAATTTTGAGTGCCGCTTCCTACATTTCCATCAAACAAATATGGAAACGTAAAAAAAAATGTTCAGGCTTATTGTGGAATTTTCACGCAAATAGCACATTTTTTTTTAATGCAAGAAATTTAAAAATAAGATAGAAGGGCAAATTTAGGTTTTATAATTAATACACTTTTTACAGGTTCAATTCAATTAAGTAAGGTACAAAATAAAAATGAGTAACTTGAAACATTTAATTTTAAATAATTATTAAACAGTTAGTATTTACTTAATGTGGCTTTTGAATTACTCTTTTTTTTTTTACCAAGTTATCTATATTAGGATTAACTTCTGCAGATGCTAACAAAATTAGGTTATTATAGGTGCACATCAGCTAGTTATATGAGTAATATTTATTTTATTATGTTCATAGCATGCCTATCATCTTTTAATTTTTTAGTTTGTGATGTCACTTCCAGTAATATGTAGTGGCCGTGGTAGCCGAGTGGTATAGGTATCGGATCGTGGCTTGCCTTGTCACGAGTTCGAGCCCAGTACCACTAAAGACCCGCCGTGTAGGGCAGCGATGCACGTTAAATATGTCGAGAGCTGAAACGTCCTCCCGTTGGTGTGGTGTGGTAGTTAGGAGAGGGGGGGGTGCCAACTCAGGTGTCGTCCACGTCACTTGACCATGGTTCAAAATTACGTGGTCCGTCGCCAAAAGCCCTCGTGTAGCTAAAACAGTGCGACGTTAATATTCAATCAATCAATCCAGTAATATGTACTATAAAAATTGGGAGTAGATATTTCTATGCTTATTTTCTGCATCTACAAAGATGGGAAATTCTACAAAAGCATTTAAGCATTACTCTAAGACAATCTTGCGATACCCGTTGGGAAGCTAAAATCGATTCGGTTAAAGCAGTGTTTGAACAAACTCGTAACAACCTAGAAGAATTCATTAATGTAAGTGTGAGTGGTTATACAGTGGTATCTGAAACTAAAAATTTATTGGATTCAATACAAGAAATGCCAATCATTTTGTTTAATAGTATGGTTAGAAATAATGTCCAAAATTGGCACTATCAATGAACTATTTCAAGTAAACACATTTTTTGTTCCCGATATTTGTCTAAAAAATTAGGGGACAAAATTAACATGTATTTGACGAAACAAAATTGCAAGAATAATTTCTATATTTAAGAATATTTTCTTGAATATTTTTTCCTATTGAAAATGGTCATTTAAAGCATTTCATCGCAAATATTTGTAATCTCTCAGATCATCTCAGTTTATTATACCTGATTTTCGTTCATTTTTGTGACTGAAAGACCTGCTTTTTTAGTATTATAGATAAGTTCGATCCAACTTTAGGCAAACTCTCTTTTTTTATTCCTTTGATTTTACTACTAGTCATATAGCTGTTGTAAAGATGTAGTTTATTTTATTAAATTCACCTTAAGCAGAAGTAAATTTATTACAGCATCGAGAAAAACTTTTGTTTATGTAAAGAGAGGTATTTGTGAGAATAATCGGTTCTTTCAGGGAAATGGCTATTAACTCATACTTTTGCTATTGAAGCCTGTTAAAAAAATTATTTTTATGGGAGCAAAGCAATTTTATTTATTTATTTATTTATTGTTATCCCAAACAATCAGTTTCGGTCATATTTTTTAATCCCAATCATTTGAATTGATTTATATAAGAATCACGATGTTAATTAAATATCTTTTTCAATAACCGCACAATTATTACAAATTTTGCACAATTATTAATAACATAAAAATACAACTTTTAATAAGAGTTGAGTGAGTGAATATTAACGTCGTACTTTTTCGTTAATCGAGGACTTTTGGCAACCGATCTCTCCTAATTATGAACCATAATCAAGTGACGAGGATGACACCTGAGCTACCCCCCCCCTCTACTAACTTCCACACCCCTTCAACTGGAGGAGGTTTGAACATAGTCCTGTGGAAGCGGTAGCCGAGTGGTTAAGGTATGGTCTTGTCACGAGTTCGAGCCCAGTACCACTAAAAACCTGCCGTGTATGGGAGCGATGCACGTTAAATTTGTCGAGAGCTCAAACGTCTCCCGTTGGTGTGGTGAGGTAGTTAGGAGAGAGGTGGTGCCCGCTCAGGAGACGTCCACGTCACTTGACCATGATTAAAAATTACGTGGTTCGACGCCAAAATCCCTCGGTACAAAAAGTACAGTGCGACGTTACTATTCACTCACTCATTATTCATCGTTCCTGTGTACGCCGAGATTCGAATAATTACGCATTCCTCGAATTCTGAATTACATCGTTGATAAAAGAGTGTCTCAAAACAATATACCTGACATATTCTTTGTTGTACATGTAAATGAAAATTCAAGTTTTAAGTCACATACTCTGTCATTGATTTTAGTAACAATAATAATAATTTGATGTTAATGCCATTAGATAACAATAAGAGATTAGCTTCTATATAATATATAATTGTCGGTTAAAACGATTTTTCTCTCAGAGAAAATTACAAGCTATTTTACAACCTTCTTCAGTTGGAAAAAAACGTATTAAAAAATTAGAGATTTGCAGACATTATTAGTTTCTGTTTTATGCCATTACAAATTTTAAATGTGTTTTTCTCAGATTTTCATTTTGGAAGATATAAAACGGTTTTCTATTCAATTTTTTTTTCTGTTCAAGATAATTTCGAAATTTTTTGAAGATACTTATATATATCTATCTGTTCTATAGAAGTTTTATATAAATTTAGATCTCTGAGAACTCTCGCTAGTTTTTTAAAACATTTAAGTTAATATTTTAAAAATGTTCAGATTCTTTCAGGTTTCCAAATTTAACAATATTCATGATTTTGCACGGATTATCTATAAGAACAATTGTTAAAATTCAACAACGAAACAGGTTTTCAATTTCATACCAATTTAAGGAAGCGTAATAAATTAAGTGAATATTATATTCAGTTAATTAATTTGGAAATTAATTCACTGAATATAATATAATTGGCCCTCCATTTTGCGAACCTCTATCTTGCGAATTTCTCTATTATTTCGCGTACTTTTTCATGACACCAAGAATATTTTATGATTTTCTTCGTCAAATAATCTCCAAATAGCTAAGTGCATTTTCTATTTATCGAACTTTTTCTCTTGGGATTCGATTTTTTTTCTCTGTTTTTGAAATATTTTTGGACTTTCGTGTGATGCAATGAGCAAGTAAAATCATTTGAAACGATTAGACTTAAATTGTGTGAAAAAACTACGCCTGATGAGGTATTTCGTGCACTGCAAAGATGCAAAGAATGAGAGAAAACATTTTTTTTTAAAAGGAAAAAACTCAAACAAAATTAATAGACTTAACCAGTTGTTAAATTGAAGGACACGCATTCTTAAAATTACTGGTCATAAAATATGCATGTTTAATATTACTTGTAGGCTTAAAATTGGAAAGTGTTATTAAAATTCGTTAATCATAATACAAAAGTACTTTTTTAAAGTTGGAAATACTGAGTATTTCTTGACAAAGTTGTTTTTTTCCCCCTGCTTTCCTAGCCAAATTCTTTTTGATAGGTAAGATATGTAAAAAAAATAGATATTAACTTACAAAAAAAGAAGTGTGTGAACAATTAATTTTATAATAATGTATAGTTATGTGAATTTAAAGTTTGTTTTAAGTGGTTTTTAAACTATATTGAAAGATAAATCACCATTTCACGAAATTTTCCAAATAACGAATTTTTTTTCAGGTTTAACGGCAACTGTAATTTAGTGAAATTTAAATAATACAATTAATTTGTAAAACAAGAAATACACTGCTGGACAATTGCTAAGGACGGATAACACTATCACCCATAGCAACCACAAAATGAAAGGAAGCAAAATGTGGAAAATTAGAATAAGTGCGGGATATTAGTAAGAAGAAGTATGAGTATGCAAATTTTTTTTCCACGTCTGTTCATCACGTGATAGCGTTCATAAGAGCTTTAAAGGTTTTGACGCGTGTGGACAGTTGTTGTTTCAAGTCAAAGTTTTACAGGAAAGATTTAATAGACGAACTTAAAATTTTTGGCATGTCTTCCCGACATCACATAGATGATTTTATGCGTGGCCGAATTATTGGAAAGATCGAAGAAGGGCGAAAAATAACAGATGTTGCCAGGGAGTTCGACATCGCTCACAGCGTTGTTTCACGGCCGTGGAAGTCATTTAAAACTACTGGAATGTGTAGTAGACGGCACGAGGGAGGTCGTGTTAGAAGTACGACGCCTGCAGAAGACAGATATATCGTCCTATCAGCAAAAAGGAACAGGCGCACCACAGCTCAGCGGGTGGCAAATCAGTTTCTTGCTGCCTCAGGAAAGCAGATCTCCCGAAAAACTGTTGCCAGACGTTTGGGGGGAGGAGGACTATACGCACGCAGATCTGTTGTGTGTGTCTCATTGACCAGACAGCACCATACTGCCCGTTTGCAATGGTGTCGTGAGTATCACAATTGGACTGAACAGGACTGGGCATGCGTACTATTCTCAGATGAGAGTATGTTCAGTCTGTCATCGGATTGTAGACGCCAACTGATCTGGCGCGAGAGTGGTACTGCTTATCGTCCAGAAAATATCCAGGAAAAGGACCGATATCCGACATGCAGTATCATGGTGTGGGCCGGCATCATGATCAATGGCCGTACGCGCCTACATGTGGTTGCGAATGGGACTATGACGGGTCAACGATACATGGATGAAGTTCTACTTCCTCATGTTCGTCTTTTCCGTGGTGCTGTCGGTGATAAATTTGTTTTTATGGACGACAACGCAACATGTCATCAAACACTCGCTGTTCAGGATTGTCTAGACAGCAAGGGTATTCAACGTCTCGTATGGCCAGCGCGTTCTCCAGATCTAAACCCCATTGAAAATGTGTGGTATGCTTTGGGGAGGCAAGTTGCTGGTCGAAACTATCCTCCGACAAACAAGAACACCCTCATCCGTGCACTCACAGAGGAATGGGATAAAATGCCTCAACAACTGCTGGATAATGTTGTGCAGAGTATGATACGACGTGTGGAACGTTGCATCACACTCCACGGTGGACATATCCCGTACTGATACCTTTCTTTAAGGTGCCTGATGACTTTTAGATGCATTGTTCCATTTCTCCGTACGCAGATCAAATGAACATTTTTTTTCTTTCAGATGTTTCACAGCTTTTTGTACTTTCCAGAAAAATAAATATTCTTTATTCTAATGTCTGAACAGTGTGGCAACTATATTTTATCCTACTAGGCCTCATGTCTCACTTAATGTTATGCTACATAGCAATTTGTGATCCGTCCTTAGCAATTGTCCAGCAGTGTATATAGATGTGTTTGAAAACAGAATTATATAAACTATTTGTGTGAAAAAATTGCTCTAGGTTATTTTCTTAGAAAAGTAACATTTTCTTGTGAGACTCAAATTGAAAATGATTATTTCCCTGATGAGTATTCTTAAATAGCAATTTCAAATACAATTTGTATTTAAGATATGAGCAGAAAGAATAAATTTTCGTGGTCGGCCTCTTTTTCGAAGTGGAGCTACAGGAGAAGTGTCCATGTCTTTAAAAGGTGTTAAAGCAGAAGTATGGTAAGTAGCTATATATATATATATCGGTTCAGATGGATTGGTAAGACTTGCGATAACATAAGAAGTGGGTGACTTTTGTGTGAGAATTAAATATGGACCGTCACGCTTTGGCATGAACTTGGAAGTTTTCTTGTTCTTTGCATTACTGATGGGATGTAAAGTTACCCATACTTTATCTCCAGGAGAATAATAGACTGGACGACGATTTTTATTATATTGCCTTTTTCGCTGATCTTGTTTTGTTTCTATTCTTTCTCGTATGTCTTCGGTAATAGTTGCGAATCGTTTTAAATAAGGTGTTATTTCGGCAACAAAATTGTCATTGTGAACGACGCTTTTGAAATCTTGCACCACATCGTCTATAGTTCGTAGCTCTCTTCCGAAAAGTAGGTAAGCAGGAGTGTGGCCTGTAGTGTCACAGACAGTTGTGTTCATGGCGAAACGAATGACTGGGAGTTTGGAATGCCAATTAGAATGATCTTCTCCGACAAGTATTGCAAGGCGGGGCTTAAAGTCTCTGTTTTTTCTCTCTACTGGATTAGATTGTGGCGAATAAACTGGTATTAAGTTTTGACTTATATTTAACGTAAAGCAAATCTGTTGTAGAACAGCACTGACAAACTGTGTTCCGTTGTCACTGATAATTCGTCTCGGTATGCCATGACGCATGAAAACTTCTTCTATGAGAGTTGTAGCACATTGACGAGCACAGGCTCGAGAAAGGGCAAATAACTCAACCCACTTTGTGGCACAATCCTCAACAATAAATATCCATTGTTTACTTGAGTCAGTTTGAGGCAATGGTCCAAATAAATCAATAGCAATGACTTCAAATTTCTGTGAGTAGACTGGAGTTCTAAGCAAACCAGCAGGCTTTTGGTTTGTAGCTTTAAAACGAGCACATTCTGGACATTTCTTAATGTAATCGGATATGTACTTTTTCATGCCTGTCCAATAATATCGTTTTGCGATTTTCTGGAATGTTCCATCTTCTCCATAATGTCCAGCCATCGGATCATTATGATGTCTTTGCATTATCAATTCACGTTCAGCAGTTGGAATGACTAACAAGGCTTCTGTGGAATCAGCATCTGGAACATAACTATATAAAACACCTTGATTCTTCAAAAATCCACGTTCAGTCCAATTTTCATATTCTTCAGTTTTCAGAGGGGATTCGAAACTGTCGATAATTATTTTAAAATTATCATCTTTAAGCTGCGCCTCGCGCATGTCCTTACAACTTCGTGTTGGCATATCAGCTATCGTGATATTATTGGCCTCGCAAAAGGATTCTTCTTCTTGAGTAACTGGGCGGGATAACATATCTGCAACGACATTTGCTTTACCAGGAATATACTGTACTTTCAGGTTGAAAGACTGGATTTCAAGTGCCCCTCTTGCAAGTCGTTCGTTTGGAGACTTGAGGTTTAGAAGCCATTTCAGAGGCTGGTGGTCGGATGCCATGGTTATTTCCGTTCCTTCAACATAACCACAAAATTTCTTCAAAGACCATACCACAGCAAGGGCTTCCCTCTCTGTGGTGGAATAGTTGCGTTCTGCTGGAGTTAGCAGTCGACTAGCGTTCTATAGGATGTTCATCAGATCCTTCTCCTTGAAGTAAAACTGCTCCAAGGGTATTGTTAGATTTGTAAGTTCATTTAAAAGTAAAATGATTGGCTTACCTTTTTTCCCGGAAAGCTAAGTTTAAATAAACTCACCAACATTAATTCTGAAAATGAGAAACAATAGATGACTCCTTTTGGTGATTTTCTTGAGATTTATTCGACTTGAATTCACACCACAAAATTAACCATCTTTATTCGATTTTCGAACTGACTCAATTCGCCTAAAAATGGCGTTACAGAAAACAGATACATATTTTTTAAAGTCTTTGTCGTGGCGCCCTCTGTTGACGGTAGTTGTAAACATACTCCCCCGCCTGGACTATCAGTTCAGTCTTCAATTGGCAGTAGGCAACACTTCGTAATAGGACGTCTGAATTGTCCTCGTTGGGTCTTGACATCCACGACTCGAACAGCACCATCGTCTCCTGGAAATACTTGAACAACTCTGCCTAGGCTCCATTGCAGAGGTGGGAGATTGTCCTCCTTCACAAGGACCATATCGTTGACTTTCAGGTTTCGTCTTGGTTTATTCCACTTGGTTCTTTGTTGTAATTGATTTAGGTACTCCAGGTGCCATCTCCTCCAGAACTGACTTCGGAGATGTTGAATTAAATTCCATCGCTTCTTTAAGCACGCTGGTTGTGAAGGGACCTCTTCTGGAAAAGAAGCCATTGGAGCACCAATCAAGAAATGTCCTGGCGTAAGAGGTTGCAGGTCTTGAGGGTCATTAGACAGAGGAGTTAGAGGCCTTGAGTTTAAGCATGCTTCAATCTGCGTTACCAATGTCACAAGCTCTTCAAAGTTCAGAACAGCTGATTTCATTGTTTTAATTAGAAGCTGCTTGGTCGACTTGATGCCAGCTTCCCAGAGTCCGCCGATGTGAGCTGCCGTGGGAGGTATGAAGTGCCATGTAATGGATTCTTGAGTTACAAAGTTCTGCACTTCAACAGATTTGATTAGCTTTAACTGTTCCTTTAAATATGAAGAGGCTCTTTTGAAGTTAGTTGCATTGTCGGAAAACATGTTGGTTGGTTTTCCTCGTCTGGATATGAAGCGCCGGAATGCTGCCAAAAAAGGCATCTGCTGAGAGGTCCGAAACAACCTCAAGGTGCACAGCCTTTGTGGCCATGCAAATGAAGAGTGCTAGGTAGGATTTTAATTTTACTTTGCTTCGAGAAACGTTGGGTTTGGTGATGAATGGTCCTCAAAGTCGATGCCAACGTTTAAAAACGCTCTGCCAGCACTGAGCCTATTTGCAGGCAAATTCCCCATGAGCTGCTCACCCGATTTAGCTTTGAAGCGAAAGCAGGTTTGGCACTTGGATAAAAGTCTTCCGACTACTCCTCTGCCAGAAGGAATCCAGAATTTCTGTCGAATGCAGCATAAGGTAAGTTGAGGTCCACTGTGCAAATTGATATGATGAAAATGCTGAATGACCAGATTAGTGAGGTGATGGCTCTTAGGAAGGAGAATTGGGTGTTTTTGAATTGGACTCAGGCTCGAATTTTTTAATCTTCCTCCAACTTTGATTATTCCATCGGTGTCCAGAAAAATACTTAGAGGCAGAAGCTTGCTGCTGTTGGGAAGAGGATGTTTCTTATTTAAGAGTTGAATTTCGGAATGAAACTGTGATTCTTGTACAGTTTGAATAACTATCTTGGTAGCATCATCTACCTCTTTTGATGTTAGCACACCAGTAACTCTAGATAATCTGCAATTTTTGATGTATCTTTTACACCACGCTATGACTCGAATTAAACGTGAGAAGGATGAATACTTAGCTATGATTTCCAATAAATAGCTGCCTTGACTTGATGTTGAGACATTAGTAAGAACGGTGGATGATTTCTCCTCACATTTCACGTCTTCTTCACAGGAAGTCGACAAATCAATTGATGGAAAGTGTAAAGAATCCTGACTTCGCCACTGTGGCCCAGACCACCACAGTTTATGAACTTTTAGCTTGAAGCTGCAATACCTCGTGAAGCACAATCGGCAGGATTTTCTTGACTCTTCACATGATGCCAGGATGCTTCAGAAGTCTTTTTTGAATTCTTGAGATACGATTGGCAACAAAGATTTTCCATCTGCTGGGAGATGATTTTAGCCAATCCAAAACAATTTGGGAGTCTGAGAAAAGAAATGACTTATCGATTTGAATTACTTTTCTCAGAGATTCTAACACAACAACGTAGAGTTCAGAAAGAAGCAGAGCTGCCAAAAGTTCGAGTCTGGGTAAGGTTATCGATTTTACAGGAGCTACTCTTGTCTTAGATGTTATCATTGAAACATGGACTTTTCCGGTAACCAGCTCAGTTCTTAAGTAGAAAACAGCAGCGTACGCACGCTGGGAGGCATCACAAAAACCTATAAGAAGAACTCGCTTTGCTGTAGCGTCTTCTGCAAGGTATCTTGGAATCTGAATCTCTGCTAGGTGCTTCATTTGATTCTTGAATTGCGTCCATGATTCGAAAATGCAGTCTGTGACAGGATCATCCCAAGAGATGTTTTCTTTCCAGATATCTTGCATCAGGATCTTCAACTGAATTGTCGTTGGGGACAGGAATCCCAAAGAATCATAAATCTTAGCGATGGTGGATAAGAGTTGCCGTTTGGTTGGCCTAACTTCATTTGGTGGACTTATGTTGATTCTGAATGTGTCTTCCTTGGAATTCCATATGATTCCCAAGATTTTCATCAAATGATCCTCTTCTATGTGCAGAGATCCCGAAGAACTTCGTAATTCTGTAGGTAATGATTCCAGCATAGATGATTCATTGGACGCCCATTTTCGAATCGGGAAACCTCCTTTCTTCATGAGTTCGATTACTTGACTTACTAATTTCTTGGCGTCTTCTTTCGAATTTGTTCCTGTTATAAGATCATCTACATAGAAGTCCTCTAGAGCAACTTTAGATGCCTCTGGAAACTTCTTGATTTCTTCTTCAGCTAGCTGCTGAATTGTTCTAATGGACAAATATGGAGCACAAGCTGTCCCATATGTTACAGTGAGTAATCGATACTCTTTTAACGATTCTTCAGGTATCTCCCTCCAGAATATTCGTTGAAATTCTACATCATCTTCATTAACTAGAATTTGCCTAAACATCTTTTCTATATCGCCTGTTAAACAATCCTGTGACATCTGAATTTTAATAGAATATTAAATAGTTCATTTTGTAACTTGGGGCCTGTATGAAGAATGTCATTTAAGGATAAGTTCGAATCAGTTTTGGCAGAAGCATCAAAGACTACCCGTAACTTAGTAGTCTCGCTCTGTTCCCTAACAACTCCAAAATGGGGTAAATAAAAACACTTAGAAAATGGTTTCGAAAGTTCTGAATTCGGGACAAGTTGCATATGGCCTAGATGTTCATAATCTTGCATGAATTTTACATATCTATCTCTTAACTCTGGATTGGCCTGAAGGCGCTTCTCCAACGAGAAGAATCGTCTCTTGGCTTGGACTTTAGAATCACCCAATGCATTGTCGTTTTTGAAAGGAAGACTTACAACATATCTACCATCACGATTTCTCCTTGTGTGATCGAGGTAGAATTTTTCGACTCTTTGATCTTCTTCTGAGAGGTTACTAGCATCTGGAATTGACTCAACTTCCCAGAATTTGGCTATTTGATTTTGTAAGTCAAGCAATGCATGGCAATTGATTAAAGACATGACCTTCTTTTGGCTCTGACAGGCTGTGGAAACTTTTCCAGAAAGCAACCAGCCTAACTTGGAGTTTAGAGCAGATGGTTGATTTTTAGTCCCAGATGTTTTTCCATACAGAATTAAATCAAAGAATACATCAGCTCCCAGAATCATATCGACAGGTCGACTAATATAAAACGAAGGATCAGCCAACTGTAGTCCATTAATGTGAGGCCAATCGAATTTTGAAACTATGAAGTTAGGCAAATTACAAGTGAGTTCCTTTACTACTAAAGCATTTACGGCAAAGATATCCTGAGTAAAATGAGGAGAAAGTTGAAGTTCTACTCGTTTAGTAGCATAGGCAGCAACTTTGTTATCTAAACCCAAAATAGTATTTTCTGACTCATAAATTGGAAGGTTTAAATTTTTGAGCGTGATTCTGTAATTAGAGAGGTCTGAGACCCGCCATCAATCAAGGCTCGACAGTTTACATACTGTCCTTGACTATTCTTAACTCTAACAATGGCTGTAGAGAGCAAAATTGAATTGGAATAATTCATTTGTCCTGCAAGGCAAAACTGTTCCTGAGATGTAGCCAATGGCTGAACTACATTCTGGTCACTAGTAGCAGCTAGATTTTGGTTTGAATTACTAACAGGGATTTCTCTAGGACTACTTTGGAACTGGTGAAGTACGGTGTGATGTCTTTGCTTGCAAGCACGACAAGAAGTTGTAAATTTGCATGAGGAAACATTATGATTCCCTCGCAGACAATTAAAGCATAACTTTGACTTTTTAACAAAATTCCAGCGATTATTTATATTCATCTTTAAAAACTTTTCACATCTATGTAATGAATGAGAGGAAAAACAAAGTTTACATGAGTCATCTGACTCTACAGTAGTTTTAAGTGAATAAGGCTTGTGAGATACTTTATTTGATTTGAGTGGTGTAATTTTGATACCTTGAAGACTTCTGGCCTGCTTTTCAAGAAATGAAAGAAATTTATTTAATGAAGGAAAATTTTTATCTTCAAGGGTTAGTTCCCATTTGACTTTGATAGAATCTTCCAACTTATCTTGAAGAGAAAAATACTAATAGAAGTTCTACCAATTGATTGCATTCTAATCCTAATGTTTTAAAATTTCTGAGTACTTCATTACAAACGTCTATCATGGCCCAAATTGATTCTGAAGTGGGTTTAACATTTCTTAGAGAGAAGAACCTTTTGCATTGGGAAAATGCCAATTCTCTCTGATTATCATACCGATTCAACAGTGTTTCCCATGCTTGTTTATAATTTTCATGAGTTATTGCGAATCCTTTTATTAATCTAGAAGCATCTGAAGTGACAGCATTTTGTAAATATTGCAATTTTTGAATATCTGTTAAAGATTCATTAGAATCAATTGAACTAGAGAATATAGATTTAAAACTCAACCAAGAGTTGAAGTCACCTGCAAATTGTGGAAGATCATATTTAGGAAGATTTATGTTAGAATAAGCATTCACTTTCGATTTATTTTCTTCGAATTGTAGTTTGCTATTAATACTAGTCAAATATGACTCAATTTTTTCTAATGCCAAATCAGCCAAATCTTTAGAATTAGTAAAGTTTTCATATTCCACATCTTCCACAAATTCTTCCAAAACAGAAAACTCATAATAATTGTCTTCTAATCTTTCTAGACATTTTAATATATTACATTTTAAGGCAAAAACTCTCTGAATATTATCAGATTCTATAACATTATCAACATTTTCAGAATACCTTTTGATTTCTTTTATCTGAGTTTGGAACACTAATGGTGTTTTACTTTTTCCTTTAGTAGGAGCCATCTTTTAAATAATAACTCAATGCAACTATAGAACTCAAATACAGCTTTTCAGAATTAGTTACTATAAATATACAGTCACTCAGAATAATAAACAAAATCTTCGAATTTACTAATTCAGATTTCTTGCATTTCAAATTCACAAATAATAATAATAATAATTTTCCAATTAATTGACATACGTTTCTTGACTCAAATAATAGAATAATAAACACATCAAAAGATTAAGAATTCTTTCAGGCGAATTTCATTTTCAGAATACATCTAGTTTCGATTATATAAGATCATTATCGTTTTCGATTCTAGTAAGAATAATAAACATTCTACTTTCCAGGAAATGATCTACTGAATTAAACTTGATTTATGACGCATACATCAACAATGAATAAACATTCCTCACTGGTGGCTCCATGTTAGATTTGTAAGTTCATTTAAAAGTAAAATGATTGGCTTACCTTTTTTCCCGGAAAGCTAAGTTTAAATAAACTCACCAACATTAATTCTGAAAATGAGAAACAGTAGATGACTCCTTTTGGGGATTTTCTTGAGATTTATTCGACTTGAATTCACACCACAAAATTAACCATCTTTATTCGATTTTCGAACTGACTCAATTCGCCTAAAAATGGCGTTACAGAAAACAGATACATATTTTTTAAAGTCTTTGTCGTGGCGCCCTCTGTTGACGGTAGTTGTAAACAGGTATAATTGCTTGCGTCTGTTCGAATAATATATGGCTGAGTACCATCTGCTTGTTTTAACACAGGAGGTGTTGTAAGACAGTTTTTAAGGGTTTGAAATGCATTTTGTTGATCAAATCCCCATTGCCACTGGACTTTCTTCTTTGTAAGATAACTTAGTGGACGTGAAATCTTTGCAAAATCTTGAATATATCGTCGAAACAAAGAACAAGTTTGCAGGAAAGATTGTACTTCTTTGACATTTTTAGGAGGTGGAATATCCAGTATAGAGGCTACTTTTTCTGGATCAACTTCTATTCCTTTTTGTGTAATCCAAGATATTTAACTCGAGAAAAGGCAAAATGGCATTTTTCTCTATTTGCTTTAAGTTTGAAAAGTAAGAGTCTTTCAGAAATAGCTTTAAGATCAAACATGTGTTTTTCAAAAGTTTCCGACAAAACAATTATATCGTCTAGATAAGGTAATGCTAGAATGTCTTCCAGACCATTACAAAAACGGTTCATCAGTCTTTGAAACTTAGCAGGTGCGTTGCTCAAACCATATGGCATCCGTAAGTAACGGTAAGTGCCAAAAGGACATACAAATGCTGTCTTGTCTTGATCTTCAACATGCACTTTAACTTGATGATATCCTGCTCTCAGATCTAATGTAGACATGAAAGGAGTAAGTTTTTCTTGATGTAGCAAGTCATCCATTCTGGGCAGTGGATATGTATCTGCAACTGTTATTTCATTTAACTTTCTGTAATCAATACAGAGGCGAAATG
Source organism: Trichonephila clavipes (assembly GCA_019973935.1). NCBI lineage: Eukaryota > Metazoa > Arthropoda > Arachnida > Araneae > Nephilidae > Trichonephila > Trichonephila clavipes. The sequence goes on from BMAU01018800.1 coordinate 56,037, forward strand.
TTCCATTTGGTTTTGGTATAAGTACGACTGGAGAAGCATAAGGAGATTCACATTCTTCTATTATGCCTTCCGCGAGAAGTCTATCGATTTCTCGTTTTAATATTTCTTTCTTGGAAGGATTCACCCTATAAGGTAGCATTGCTACTGGGAGATGGTCTCTAGTATGTATACGATGTTCAATAATTGGAGTAGGCTCTCCCCCTGGTTGAAAGCATTCTTCATATTTTTCCAACAGTGAATTGATTTCTTTCCGTTGTGTAGGTGAAAGGTGAGTACCTTCATTTTCCCGAAGTTGACAAGGACGTGGTTCAGTATCAACAGTGAGAAGAGCATTGATGTTAGGAGGCACTTTCACAAAATTGTATTTTCTGTGGGATGTTTCCGTGAAATACCACTGTTTTCTTTGGAGATCTAAGACGATCCCTGCAGCTGTTAAAAAGTCATACCTAGAAGTGTTCTGTTGCCTTTAGCATTTTTCAAAATTATTAGCTCCATGGCAATGACTTTTCCTTGGATACCAATGTCTACAGAAGTTGTCAGTATTTCAGTGGTTTGAGTACGACCATCAGCTAGAGTCATCTGCATAGTTTTTTCTTCAAAATTCAATCCTTTTTGTTTAAGTAAATGGTATAATTTTTCACCAGCCACTGAATGTGTAGCACCAGTATCAGCACAAACTGCTGCTTCTGTATTACAAATGGAAATTTGGATTATACTAATGGGATTACTTTCACTAGAAAAACTATAAAAGTTTGATTGATTCAAACTTGATGACAAGGTATCTTTTTGTCGAACTGGGTTGCAAGTGTGGCATCTTGATCGAATGATTCCGGGAGCACCACATCCATAACAAGATACAGGAGTTCTGTCTTCTTTTGTATCCACAATTTTCTTCTCAGGTATTCTGTCATTTGAAGTGGGATTCCGCCTACTGTTACTGGGAATCCCGGTTTCCCACCTACTTTGACTGGGGAAACCTGACAGAGAATGTTCACGTGACAGCAACTTCGGATTTTTTGTGTAGTTACTTCTCCAAGGAATGGACTTCATTTCTTTTTGTTTCCAACTAAAGTTTTTGTTATTTTTATTTCGCATGTTTCTAACTTCTTCATACGAATCCAGCTTATCCACAAGTTATAGAGGATTATTCCAATTACACCATTGGTCCCAAAAGTGATCTTTGTAATCTTGAGGGGCTTTCTTTTTAATTTGGTCTGTCACAATCAAATTTTTCAATTCTTCAAGCGTGGTAACTTTTGATTCTTTGAGCCACCCATCAAAATATGTTTGCAAATCAAAATAGAAGTCACGCCAGGTTTTTACAGGATCTTTGGCGTACCGGGAAAACATCTGCAGAAATTTCTCTGCACTTAATTTAAAGCGTTTTAGTAAAATTTGTTTGACTTTATAATAGTCTTGAGCATCAATAACAGATTCTTTTGCGATTAAATTTGAAACTTCAGTCGGTAAAAGACCAACAAGGTACACCACCCACTGAGGAACTGGTACTTATAAAAATGTTAACTACCTTTCGAAGAGGTCTAGAAAAATTGTTACATCAGTTGTCTTTGGATCAAAAATCGGTAATAGCTTATGGAGTTCTAACATTGGCATATTGGAGTCTGCAAAAGACACCAGCGCAGAGTCTGCAGTTGTAGAAGTATCAGTTGTAATTTGAAGTTTTTGCAGTTCAAATATTCGTTGGTTTTCCTTATCTCTTTCAGCTCGCAATTCAAGCTCCTTTCTATCACTAATAATACGATTTAAACATTCTTTAGTAAAATCTACATCTCATACCCTTCACTTTTTAAGATTGCGTCTTTTATGTCAAGAACTTTGAAATTGTCTGGTATTGATATGTCTAGCGTTTCCGCCAATTCATGGAGGTCCTGCCTGCGACCTTTTGCTAAATAAGCCATCGTGAAATGTCACTTCAAATTAATTACAAATTTATATTCATTGAACTTTAAATTAAATTTAACAAAATGTTATTAATGAAATAATAATACAGTATTATATACCACATAAAAGTAATATCTCAATTTCTTACAATATGCAATTTGAAAATTTTTTTTCATGAATCACAAAAATAAAAATAAATATTTTCGTTGTTTTCACTTTCAATACACAATCAAAGTAAAATTACTATCAAACTTATAGTTAAAAAAATCATCAAAATGATCTGAAAACACATTTGAAATATATAATACCACAAGTAAAAAGAATCTTATACTCATAAATAAAAGTTCTACTTAGCCGAAACAAAATTTCTTATTAGTATTCAAAAAGAAAAGTTTACTCTGTATACCATAAAAAAAAAACACAATTCCATAGAACTCAGAACAACCTTGAACTATCTATTTCTCCCTATTTTATTTATTTTCGCTTACGCAGCATAAAATTTCTCATCAGTTTCAAAAATGAATCATAGTTTAAAATTAATACTAGAACATAAAGGGAAATGGATAAATATTCTTTTTTTTAACCACTAAATGTATTATGTAACTGAAGGAAATCTTTAAACAAGTTATACATATAAATACAAAAACATATATAACATATATGTTTATATATTATATAGTACATATATATATATATATATTTATATATATTATACATAACAGAACAAAAGAAGTTTTATAGCATTAATCTTTCGAACAAAGATTGCAATCATTTAAGAAAAGAATACATATTCATTTTATTTTGTGTTTTCACTTAAGCTTTTAAGTAAACAACGTTATACGCATTAATTTAAAACAACACAGCATATATTTTAAGAACATTGAATATAATTTTAACTGTATATTATACTACTGTTTAGCAAATGACATTTCTTAAAATAAGAAAAAGATTTCTTAAGTCAATGAGAACAGTTTATATAATTAGCACAGGAATGTACAGAAATGCTTTCTAATACTGAACAATGAGATCAATACTTAAAGAATTCAACAATTCCTTAGGATATTAAATCCAATTTGCATTTGGGCATGCAAAAATGAAACTAGTATTATAAGGTATAACACTTTAAAGAAAATTCAAGATAAAAAAAAACTTTTACTTGCACTTCAGTTGAAGATTAATCCAAAGATTTGTTACTTGCTCATTCTACGGGTGAGAACTGAGTAATAAAACCATATAACAGGAGAATAACAACATTCGAGCTGTTAACCTGAAAATTAATACCGAGCAATGGCCAAGCTTCTTGTAACTAATTACACGTTGGGCGTCAGATTATGACGCGGTGGGCGTCAAATTATGAGGGGATGTGACCCAAGGTAAAAAAGGGACACGCGGGGAAGGGGTTCTTTACAAAGTCCACTAGTTAATTAAACACATTTATTAGACAAAACAAACATTTACATACATAACTAGAGAGCTAATAGTTAGCATAGAATTGAAAGGGATCGGAGCGCATGCTCGTACATCTTTACAGTTCCGAAACTTGGCCATTACTGAAGATCGTTCTGTCCGCCAGAGGGAGCAACAGTCTCTCTACTGTTAATATGGAAAGAGTCTAAACAACGGGGGGGTTACAAACGCCTTTTTAAATTCCATCTTTATTCTTAACCCTATAGGCAATGTTTATGATACCCAAGAAAATGTAAACGTACTTGTTCATTCACTCTGGTATATCCCAAAATATTTGTACGGATTTAAAAAAAAAGACTGCGCACCCCCCATTTCCGGGGCAATTCTAAAAGACAGCACTTTTGCAAAACTTTCTTTTTCCCATTTAACCAACACTGCATCCCGTTGTCCTCACCTGCGCATGCGTTCTGAAACCGACTACATCTGTCAATTATTTCTTAATCACACCCCGTTGCTATAGTAACGAAAGGTTATCTTTTTACACACATCATAGCTTTGACGTCGTCCGAGTTGCAAACAACGCCATCTGTTGGATAAAGGTAGATTTTGAAAATATGGCCGTTGGCCTTAATAGAGTAGTGAAACTACGTAACTCACTTTTAAATTCTGAATATATGGAATACTAACATTTTTTCAACTAAAAATAAACTCTTAAAAATAGAAAACAATATAAACAGATAAAATAATTACTACATCAAGAATTATTTTGGTGAAACTGAAATTTGGAACAAAAATTTCTTTTCATCACAGTGCCATAATACACTCAGGAACATTGAAAATAGCGACCTAAGAAGGAAGCTAAGTACAATCGCGAAACTTTGCAAATAAGTAATGTGATATGCAAATGATCCAAGTTTTGTGCCAATACGCATGCTCATACACCCGAGGTGGCGCTACAATCAGGAAGAGGGTGCTATATAAGCCAGCGCAAATTGGAAGATTCATAAACGTGACGATTACCCACCGATTGTAGGAATACTTTGTAAGCGAAACATACCAGGTAAACGTGCTAGAAGACATTTCTCACAGTTAAGCGAGTATGAGAGAGGCCTGATCATCGAGATGAAAACTGAAGGCTGGTCGACGCACCGTGTTGCTGCCCAGGTGGATTGTTCGGAGTGTGCCGTTAGAAATTGTTGGGAGCAGTGGACACGAGAAGGTATCCACGTGCGGAATACCGGGTCTGGAGCGACCAGGAAGACTACGAGGAGAGAGGATCGAAGGATCGTGCGGCAAGCACTTGTGGACACTACAGTGACTCGTTCAGCGATACGAGCAGACGTAGGCGTAGCAATTGTTCCACAAACAATTTCCAGACACCTTGCAGAAGCAAATGTTAAATCCAAGCACCCTTTCCGTGCACTCCTTTTAACACCGGAACATTGGCAACTGCGTCTACAGTGGTGCCGAGCCAGATCAATGTGGAATGACACAGATTGGCAAAAGGTTGTGTTTTGTGATGAATCCCGGTTTGTTTTGGAGACAAATAATAGCTGTGAACGGGTGTGGAGGTACCCTGGTGAGCGGTACAATTCCCCCCACACTGTTCTACGTCACACTGCCCGCACAGCTGGTGTAATAGTCTGGGGGGGCCATTGCCTATGATAGCCGGTCCATTTTAATTGTGATGCGTGGAACCTTAACGGGCCAACGTTACGTTGATGATATTCTTCGACCCCATGTAGGACCTTCCCTAAATGGTCTCCCAGGGGCAATTTTCCAGCAAAATAATGCTCGTCCGCATACAGCAAGAGTTGCTCAAGACTTATTACGTCATTTTCAGACTCTTCCTTGGCCAGCCCGCTCCCCCGATTTTTCCCCTGTAGAGCACGTGTGGGATCAGCTAAAATGGCAGATGCCATCGTGTCACTCTGTACATGATTTAGAGTTGGCTGTTCTAGATTTGGGGGCCCATCTGCCTCAGGACAACATAAGGTGTCTAATCAACTCAATGCCGGACCGTGTGGCGGCATGTATGGCAGCTGGAGGTGGTCCAACGCGCTATTAAAGTTGCCCATTATTTGTGTCGTTGCACACCCTGTATTCGTTTAATTGTCTTGTTTTTGAGATCAAGTGAATCTCTTGTCTGTGTCATTTGGGTCGCTATTTTCAATGTTCCTGAGTGTATATATGTATATATATATATATATATATATATATATATTTAAACAAACAAATTACAAAAAGCTTTTTTTAAAAAAAGGTTCATATTTTACTTCTCCAATACCTAGCACATTTACCATTTCATGAAATAATTTTTCTCACTTTGTAATTCATATTCAATGTTTTAATCTCATATAAAATACTTTGGAACCCTGGTGAGATTATGTTACAGAAACGTTTACCTTCTAATAGTTCACAGATCTTTGATATGTGTTTGGATTATATTTCTCTCTTTGAATACATATTTTATCTATATAAATATTAATTATGTACAAAATACTTTAAATCAGCAGAGAACTTTGTTACTGTATTTTAATTTTTTAATATATAAATACTACACTTTTCCCCCTAAAAATGAAAACCCAGAAAATGACAAAAAATCAAAAGTAATAATTAGTAAATGAAACCTGATATTGGTGTCATTGAAAATAAAAGTTACTATTGAATACTGAACAATGAGATGAATTCACAATTTCAACAACGCAGATCTTACAGCCATGACTCTTAAAATGCAAAATTGTTTTCAAAAGGCATGTTTTTGTATTGGGTTGAAAACTGTATCCAGGCCCCATTTAATAAAAATTTCTGAATTTAAAGTTCAATTCCAAATATTTATTAGCAATATACTTTTTTTCCCAAGTGAATAATATATAAATAGTACATTTTTTTAAAATCATTTATTATTTTCAATATTAATATGTATTTAAACCTTTAAAAAGAATTGTAATAAAAATGTCTATTCATAAACTAAATATATTTCAAATTATTTCTAATGGAGTGAAGCTATGGGAAATATATATTGCATTGTTTTAGGAATAAATAATCTTACAGATTTATTACAAATCAAGAAAAAGTAAAAAAAAAAAAAATGGATTTACGAAAAGTGGAATAAACTCAAAATATGTTTTTTAATTATATTTTATTAAAATAAAGTATAATTTAAAAAAAATTAAATTTGTATTACCCTCCAATGCCTGATATATTTTTCAAAAAAGGTCAAATCAGTTTCCCTCTTTCTAATTCATATTCAAGAGATTTTAGTTACATGTAAAATACTCCAAAATTGTGGTGGAATTATATTGCTGAGTTAAAATTTGGAATAAAGCATTAATAAAATTTTTAACAAATTTCCTAAAAGAGCAATCAAAATGAAGGGAAAAAAGTAATACATAGATGGATTTAAAATAAAATTATTCAACAGAGAACTATTGATAAATTCACCATTTAAGCTACATAGATTGTATTATAGATTTTTTAAATTCTAAAACATTTTAGCAATATTATAATAAATTATGTGAGAAAAGATATTTCAAATTCTTGATAAAAGTTTTGAATTTAAAATGTTATTTATGATTTCCTAAGCATTTTTTCTTCTTCCAGAGACTACTACAAATGCATCTTTAGGTTAAATAGCATTTGTCGATTTAATTAAATATATATTTATGTATTAAAAAAAAGACAAAATTAATATGTAATTTTATAATATAGGTGAAACATATTTCAAGGCACTGTAAGAAAGATACTAATGCGACGCCGGTTTAACTTAAACTAATTAAATTGATTAATTTATTTCGTTAGATCCATTTTAAATAAAACCCGGTTCTATTCTTCTGTTGGCGTCACACTATAACTTAAGTTTAAACATTAGATCTTTTAAAGACAAATAAACTGTACTCTAAATCAAAAGACATTCTTTAAATAATCATTAATTTATTTTTTAAAACAATAAGATTGAAATTACTTTAAATTATAAAGAGATACATAACAGAACATTACTTAACTGATAGAGATCGAGAGAGAGGAGTCATGACGGTGCCTAGAGTCCCCACCTGCGGTATTGGAAGGGACGTGTCAGACCAAGTGGGTGTGAGAGAAAAAACGTCAGAGAGTCCGTCAATTCGGGGTGCATCCGCCTTTTATTCCGCGGCAGTTTTCTTCTGTATTCTGGAGCGGATTCTTTACAGAAATTCAATCAACTTATCTGATTGGTCTAGAGTCAGCGGAAGGATATCCTCTCACGGTCAATGACATCCCCCAAGCGCGGGAAATTCCCAAAAAACACCCCTTACCATGATGTATTTATGGGTGCAATGCCTTCTTCCAGGCGTGGGAACGCGTCACCCTTTTCGGTGGGGTAAGAGACGCACCCAACAAATTCCTTTCGTTGTAAACAACAGAGCAGATATAAAAATTACAGTTGCAATCCCTAGGGACCGGCGACCTCCCATGACTCCTCCCCTCTTTCAGATTAACAAAACTAGAATGAATGAAAACAAAAATTTCAGTAAGTAAATATAAATACAAAATTGGCCTAGCGTCGGCACATGCAATAAAAGAAAATTCATGGAGAAAATGTCAATATCAAAGTCCAAAAATTCACAGACTCCTGGTTCACGAACAGCTGTCCACGTCTTGATGGTAGAGGAAAAAAATTGTCTGGAGCGTCGTAATCTCACTGAAAGCAGTTCGTATTCCGGTGCTGTTTGAATCCTGTATGGGTTCTGTCCATACTTGTCCATGATGTCCGCAGCTCAATCATCGCTTCCATATTTCTAAAGAAATCTGCTAAACTGCAAAAATTAAAGAAAAAAACTTTGTCTCCCAGGGAAACCATATTAGTAATGAAACCACAATTATTAAAAAAAAAATTAAACTTGGCCCTTTGTGACCGCCGTCGAAGATTCCAAGCACCAACCTCCAACTCCTCTCACCGCTCATAAAATAAAAATAAGAATGTAAAAAAAATACAATCAATTCCTGAAGTTCCTACCCAATTCCGTGAGGGAAAACCAAATTAACTATCAACAACGACAATGACGTTAATGTCCGAAGAGAAAAAAAATTCACTGAATGGATCACCCAAACAATTTACAAAAACATCAAACACAGAATGACAAATAGAATTAATTGAATAATCACAAAGAATCGTGTGCCACTAAATAATAAAAAATATTAAGACAAATAACACGTAAAAATCCAAAATTTGCGTATCTAACTGCGCAACTCACAATAACAACACTTAGGAGTATTGAACAAAATACATTGATAAGAAATAAACCCTAGTGAAAACATTTACTTACAATTCAAGCGTGGCACCCAGAAACAGACACCTCATAATCGTTTAACATCGAAATCTTGACACGACTAATGTGAAGTGAATGTCCCAGACCACCAAAAAAAAAACACTAGCAGAACTCTTCACATACTCAAAGCATAAGAAATTGCAATGGTTCACTAAGAGCATTGATAACAATATTTAATGAAAATAATTAAGTAAAAGTAAAAAAAATTAGAGATTGAAACGATGGGTGTGCATAGGTGGAGAAAAAAAAATTTATAACCTCGGAGAATGCTTAATAGCCTAAGAAATTAAAAAATTCACTACAAGCATTGGTTACAAATGAAAGTTTAAAAAAAATTAACGTAATTAATTAAGATTTGCAAATTAAAATTCTATAAATTAACGAATGGTGTCGCGAATCCTCGTTCCGAGCCTTCGCAATTTGTCTGAAATTATTATTTTGTAGTGATTAGTTGCAGTTGTGTGACAACGCAGTTTGTCTCGCGAGAAGCCACGAGAAATGCCATTTTGAGTGAGTTAGTAAATAAAGCTTCTATCTATCAACTACGGTCGGCTCGCTCGTTACTTTAGGTGTGGTTTTACTTCTTGGAATTTTTACCTGAACTTTTTTGTTACCTTTTTTGAATTCTAGGAACATCTCACGACTGCTCTCTGCCCGATGTGAATTGAGGTAAGCTTGACTATTTTCTTAATCGAAGTTAAGCCTAAGAATTAATTATTGACATAATTAAATGGCATCCCTGCCGGGATCAGGGAGCGTGAGAGTTTAAGAATATTTGAAATTTAGAAATTTTTGTGAATCAATAATATAAATTAATAATGACCGAAGACGCAGGAATTGTTACAAAAAAGAAACGAGCCGTACTAAGAACCGCTGTAACAAAATGCATTTCGCAGTTAGAAAAAGAATTACAAAAAACTGAACCGGATGATATAGCAGTCGAAGAATTGTTAGAACATTTAGAACAAAAATTTGAATGTTTAAAGATTGTAGATAAAGAATGTGAACCCCTGTATTCACCTACAGAGATCGATAAAGAAATAGAAGCCGTAGAACAATATTTTGATAAAATCGTAACTTGGCGATTTCGAGCCAAGAAACAACTAGGAAAGAATAATAAATTTATGTCAGATTCTGACTCATGCAAAAACAACTGAAGAATCAAAATTAATAGAACCAATGAAGGTAAAACTACCAAAATTAATTATTCCCAAATTTTATGGTGAAATTAATCAATGGCTCTCATTTTGGAACTCTTTTAAAACCGCAATTCATGACAATAATTCTCTAAATTCGATTGACAAATTTACCTATTTAAAGGGTTTGTTAGGTTCTTCTGCTTTAGCGACAGTGGAAGGTTTTGCCATCACGGCAGAAAATTATGCGAAAGCTGTAGAAATATTAAAAGATCGATTTGGAAGAAAAGATGCTATAATCAACTCTCATATGCAAAAATTATTGAGTGTAACTCTGTTAAAACGTTCGGATGATACTAAAGTACTGCGCCAATTTTTTGATATGTGTCAAACGCAAATAAGAAGTTTAGAGTCTTTAGATGTTTCATTTGAAAGTTTTAGTAATGTACTCTGTCCATTAATTTTAAATTGCTTACCCTCTGATTTAGTTCTCGAATTCAATAAAGAAACAGACGGCTCAGAGTATAAACTTGACGAATTATTGAAATTTTTGAATAAACAAATTAACGCTAGAGAAAGAACTGAATCTTCAATTTCAACCCAATACATTCCGCACAGTCAAAAAATCCAACCTAGCTTCAACCGATTCAAATCTGAAAATTATAAACATAACTCACAAAAAATTAATTCATCGTTTCGAAAGCAACTCTTTCCTGCTCCAACTGCGGCGAATTTTATTGCAAGTTCAAATGAGAAAAATGCGAATGAATCATGCCTTTTCTGTAAACACGAGTCACACCAAACCGCGATTTGTCCTTGGGCGAAACAGAAAACTTTAAATGAACGAAAAGATATTTTGATGAAACTGGGTGCTTGTTTTAAATGTCTCCGAATTGCTCGTCATCTATCTCGAGATTGTAAAGTGAAATTATATATATAAACAATTTATGTTCTTTATGTGGAAAAAGACACCACGATATATTATGTTTTTCTAGCGATCACTCATCAAAAGAAAATAATGAAAAAAACTTAACTGATGAAAATACTATACTTTCCAATAATTCTAAATCAAAAGAAGTATTTTTGCAAACATTAGTTGTGTGTATAAAAGGGAAAAAAGTAAGAACAATTCTCGATACCGGAAGTCAGAAGAGTTACGTAACTAAATTTATTGCCGAACAACTAAATTTAAAATGCGTGGGACAGGAAACAACAGTTCATGGACTCTTTGGGGGAATAGAACGTAATGAAAAACACAAAAAATATGTTGTGACCTTGAGTGATGTTTTTAATTCCTATTTCTGCGAAGTAGAAGTAATGGGTCAAAAAAGAATATGTACACCCATCCCAAAATTAAAGGATTCGGAATTGATTAATGAATTGAAGGAATATGGAATTTTCGTCAGTGACGCTTCCGTGAATGAGAATTGTTGCTTGTTTGAAAGGGAACCAAATATGAAATACATATGTTATTAGGGACAGACATAATAGGAAATTTGCTAATAGGAGACGAGGTCAAACATTTAAAGGGAGGATTAGTGGCTGTAAACACACATTTGGGCTGAACAGTTATGGGAAAAATGAAAATGGAAAAGGAAAGGCATTCCAATGTGATTTTGTCTTTACATGTTAGTGACAACTGTATCAAAGATCTTTGGAGTTTAGATGTTCTCGGAATAAAAGATCCTTTTGAGAAAAAGACTAGAATTGAATTAGAAGAGGCTGCTAAAGATCATTTTGCAAGACATGTCACAAAAGATGCAGATGGGAGATATGTTGTTAGTTTACCTTGGATTCAAGGTCATCCATTTCTATCAAACTGTAGAAACTTGGCTGAAAGAAGATTGAAAAATTGTGTTAGATCCTTAGAACGTAGCAAGAATTTAGGAAAATATGAAGCAGTTTTTCACAGTTGGCAGAACGAAGATATTATTGAAGAAGTTCAGAACGTTGCAGATAAGAAGAATGAACACTATCTACCGCACCATCCTGTATATAAAGATAATTCCACTACCAAAATTAGACCGGTGTTTGATGGATCGGCGAAAGAAAAGAATTCTTCTTCGATAAATGAATGTCTCGAAAAAGGACCAAATATGGTAGAACTAATTCCAACAATCGTCAATAAATTTCGGCTCCGCAAGTTTGGCATAACAGCAGATATTGAGAAAGCCTTTTTGCAGATAGGTCTTCAAGAAAAGGATAGACCTTTTCTGAGATTTTTGTGGTGGGAGAATGGCGATAAGGAGAAAACCAAGATTTATCAACATAAGAGAGTTGTGTTCGGGATCACTAGCAGTCCTTTTCTTCTTGGAGCGACTCTGGAATACCATTTGAAACAGGTCTCAGGGCATCTGCAACTTACAGCGCAGAAGTTATTAGAATCGTTTTATGTGGATAACTGTTTGACGAGTGTAGATAATGCAGAAGACATAGAAAGATTTATGCTTGAATCTAAAGAAATTTTGAGCCTCGCCAAATTCAACCTACGTGGTTGGGTACATACAGGTGTTTCTGAAGCAGAAAAAGGTACTCTATTGGAAGAAGAGAAGAAAGTTCCTGTTTTGGGTTTAATTTGGAAGCCTGACAAAGACACATTATCTGTTAATTGGGAAGAAAACTCGAAAATCAATGAAATTCCAGTAACGAAACGCAAAATACTCTCAGCTGTGCACCGTATCTTTGACCCAATTGGGTTCACTTGTCCTGTTACTTTAGAACCAAAAATATTATTGCAAGAATGTTGGAAATTAGGAGTTTCTTGGGACACAGAATTACCTTTATCAATATCAAGAAAATTCGAAAGATGGAAGGAACATTTAAAATGCTTAAATAATTTAGAAATTCCTAGATGCATATCTAAGGAACTTTCCCCTAACAGTGATTTATCACTGCATGTATTTTGCGATGCAAGTAAGGCCGCCTACGCGAGTTGTGTATTTTTAAGAACTGTAGTTGGTGGAGCAATAACATGTCAACTTGTACAAGCCCGTGCTAGAGTTGCCTCAATAAAACCAATCACTATACCAAGATTAGAGCTTCTTGCATGTACTATTGGATCTAGACTCATAAATACTACGAAGATTGATTTAGGACTGGAGAATGTACCTATTTATTGCTGGTCGGACTCTGTAAATGCTCTTTATTGGATAAAGCGCAAAGAAAATTGGGGCACCTTTGTGAACAACAGGGTACATGAAATACGTCGATTGACCAACCCCGAAGATTGGAAACATATTCCAGGAATTCTGAATCCAGCTGACCTCCCTTCTAGAGGATGTGGTGTAGTAGAACTTATTGCATCGTTATGGTGGGAGGGTCCAAGTTGGCTGAACAAACCTCGTGAAGAATGGCCATTATCTGAAGCATGCCCGGATCGTGCAATAATTGATTCGGAAAGAAAGAGAACTGTTGCTTCTACAATCAATCATGAACCAAAAGAAATGGATTATCTTTCTGAAATTTCATCGTTTAAGAAGATAATAAGAGTCACAGCATGGATTTATCGATTTTACCATAATCTTAGAAAACAAAGGAATGACAGAGACTTTGGAGAATTAATCACTCAAGAAACGGATGCAGCTGAAAGAAAAGTATTGAAAATAGTACAAAAACAAAGCTTTTCAAACGATACTAAATCCTTAGTATCACAAATGCAAACTCTAGTAGATTCGGAGGAATAATCAGAATAAAATCGAAGATAATAATGAGGAAAGACGTTGAATCCATACGCTATCCTATAGTTCTTCCTTCCCGACATCCTATTGTGACGAAGTTGATTATACAAAAGCATATAGAACTTTTACATGCTAGAGTACAAACAGTGATGTCTGCGTTGCGTGAAAATTATTTGATTTTAAAAAGCAGAAAAGCTGTCAGGAGAGTGTTGAGTGAATGCATCATCTGCAAAAGATTCACTGTTAAACCTCTCACAACACTTAGTCCACCACTACCTGAGGATAGAGTTAGAGAAGCACAGATTTTTGAAATAACTGGCGTGGACCTATGCGGACCACTTTTTCTAAGAGATCGGACAAAATCCTGGATTGTGCTGTTCACTTGTGCAGTTTTTCGCGCAGTACATATGGAACTCGTTACCTCTTTGTCTACCGAGAGCTTCATACTCGCTCTCAGAAGATTTATTTCACGTAGAGGTCGTCCTTTCACTATTTATTCAGATAACGGAAAGAATATGGTTGGAACATCTAATGAACTTAAGAACATTGATTGGAAGAAAGTGAAAGATTATGGGAGTTTAAAGAACATTAATTGGAAATTGAACCCACCTTCCTCACCTTGGTGTGTGTGTGGGGGGTTCTGGGAATGGCTTATAGGCATGCTAAAAATTATTCTCAGAAGAGTCCTAGGAAAAGTTTGCCTAACTTACGAAGAACTTTATACTGTAGTATGCGACTCTGAAAGTGTGATCAATTCTAGACCATTGACTTATTTGTCAGAAGATCAGGAGGACCTTGTTGCTCTCACACCAGCAATGTTCTTACAAGAAATAAAAGAGAATTGAGTCCCGGATTTAGATCTTATCGATTCGCAGAGAATGAATCGTAGATTTCTTTATCGTCAGAGGATAAGACAAGAATTGAGGAAACGCTTTCGTCTGGAATATCTACGCCAGTTGAAGAGTTTTTCTAAATCTCGGAAGGAGGATGCTATCAAGGAAGGAGATATTGTACTAATAGGAGATACTAACTCGAAAAGAATTTACTGGCCTCTTGCTAAAGTGATTAAACTTATCCCAGGGAGAGACGGAAGAGTTAGAGTAGTAGAAGTGTCAACAAGTAGTGGATCCTTCTTACGACCAATTCAGAGACTATATCCTCTGGAAGTCAGTGGAACTAATATATCTGATTTGCCAGAGCAAATAAAAGAGACACTGAAGGACCGAGTTTGAGTTCCAATACCAGTTAAGGGAACTCAAAGGTGGGAGTGTGTCGCGAATCCTCGTTCCGAACCTTCGCAATTTGTCTGAAATTATTATTTTGTAGTGATTAGTTGCAGTTGTGTGGCAACGCAGTTTGTCTCGCGAGAAGCCACGAGAAATGCCATTTTGAGTGAGTTAGTAAATAAAGCTTCTATCTATCAACTACGGTCGGCTCGCTCGTTACTTTAGGTGTGGTTTTACTTCTTGGAATTTTTACCTGAACTTTTTTGTTACCTTTTTTGAATTCTAGGAACATCTCACGACTGCTCTCTGCCCGATGTGAATTGAGGTAAGCTTGACTATTTTCTTAATCGAAGTTAAGCCTAAGAATTAATTATTGACAAATGGTATAAATGATAAAAAAATTTTATAACCTGTAAGAATGCTGAGTAGCCTAAGGAATTTTAAAAGAAAACTTCACTACGAGCATTGGTTACAAATGAAATTACGAAAAAAAATTACTGTAATTAAATTTAGAATTGCAAACTATGAGTGCGCATGTGATCAGTATGCACCCCCACTGTTTACAAATGCAACACAAAAAAATACATGCCATTCCTTGCGCAAACGATTTGCTGCATGCCGCAAACGCCAGCACAAGAGACAGAATGAAATTAAGATAAAAAAATTTTTTGCAAATCCGATTGTAAAAAAAAAAAAAAATTAACTATAGCGATTAATGCCTTTAATTTAAATTTGAGAGGAAAAAAAATTTCTTCCACATTCAATACATTCGAATTTCCATTTGAGAAATGAATTCCAGAAATCACAAGTGCAGTTGAAAATTTCAGAAAAGAAAATTAAAAACAAAATTGATATGCAACCCAAGTCATATGGGGCGACACATACAGAGTAAAGTAATTTAACTAAAAGAAAATTATTGCAAGTGTTACACATAATTAAACATAAGTTCCAAGATAAAAAAAATATCGCTAAACTAATCAACATAATTTTTTAACACTCTATGTAATACAATGTATCAAGTCTAGATAATAAAAAAAAACTCAAAATGTTTCACTATACGCGCAACAAATATACAAACACGGAAAAAAAAAAACACAAGATCTTCGATTTACAACAATACCGCTAACTCAATTAATCGAAAATCCTCTAATTAATAACTCAATTATAATTCTATAACACCAACCTAAAATTCTCAGTAACCTTAAAATGATTCCTCGATAATCCAAAATTGCCTCTTTCCTCAGATCGTTCACATCTTATTCCTTAATAACACTAACTAAACTTATCTGCAACTTCCGAATAATCAATTGACTGCTCCACAATATCATTAACTAAAACCATCTATGCTCATCAGCTTATGTACACAAAATCTCACATACCCAATAACACTAACTAAACTTATCTGCAACTTCCAAATAATCAATCGATTGCTCCACAATACCATTAACTAAAACCATCTATGCTAATCAACTTATTTACAAAAATTTCACATACTCAATAACACTAACTAGACTTATCTTCAACTTTCAAATAATTAATCGATTGCTCCACAATACCATTAACTAAAACCATCTATGCTCATCAACTTTCTTACTCGAAACCGTACCAAATCATGGACTCGAATTACCCTATCTACGTCAAAACAACGTTCTCAATTATACCGTATAATTATATCAACTCAATTTCCCTTGCTCCAAAATCCTTAAATCAAAACATCCTTCTGTACATCAAACAATTTTATCAAATAAACCATGTGACTTTCTTTTCAACTCAATTATCCATTTCCACAAAAAAACAACTATCGAATAAACGTACTTTGAACAAACTTATCTATCTCCGCGAAAAAAAAACAAAAAAAAAAAAAAAAAACTTTTCCAATTCTTCAACAAATTCATCAGTGCAAACTTTATCTATCTCCTTCAAATAACTTTCTCAGTTTACTGTATAATTGCTTCAATTCAAATTGTCATTTTTCCAAAACAACTTTCTCGGTTTACTGTATAATTACTTCAACTCAAAGTGTCATTTTTCCAAAACAACTTTCTAAGTTTACTGTATAATTACTTCAACTCAATTGTCATTTACCCAAATCCATAACTCAAAACAATCCTCTGTGCGTAAAATTGCTGGACATCTGACCCCCGAAGAAAACATTCTGTGGGATACAACTCTCTCCACATCAGAAAAAATGTTGAGCATCTGACCCCGAAGAAAAAAAAACTCCGCAAGATAAAACTTTCTCCCCATCGGAAAAAAAATGTTGGGCATCGCGGACCCCATGCGTTCTAATTTCGCAATGATGAGAGAGATGTCTAATAGAAAAAGATTTGATTCCGGTCAAGGCGGTGCCAGCGTCGAGACAGGCCATAATTCCATAAATCCACCACACCACGTGGGCATGCCGTAGAACTCCAAGCCACCCAGTGACACTCAGAAAAGGGGAGGCTGGCCAAAGATTTCACCAATGTGCCGGATAGAATAACAGTCAAAGCTCCAGCCTTGATGCGAGACTTCTTTGGGAGGGGGGTCCCATGAGAAAAAAAATAGCGGAGTCACCGGAAATGGACTTCACGCCGTTTCCCCCATCACTCAAGCGCAAAAGTTAAATTGAAGACGACATTTCTCTCTCTCACTCTATTTCCAATCCTCAATTCTCAAGCAGAAAAAAAACGTCCAAACAATAGATAATTCTCCCCCGATCAAACATATAGAGCACACAAAGCAAATTTCTCAAGCAAAACGTCCAACAACAGATAATTCACCCCCGATCAAACATATAGAACACACAAAGCAGCTGCCATCTCTCGTCGCTCAAGTACACCAGAGACAAATTGAAAACGCAACCCAAGGATAAACACGCGCAACACTATTTCAAGCACGACTCCACAGATAAGAATGCCTAATCTACACAACACTATTCTAAGCACAACTCCACAGATAAGAATGCTTAATCTACACAACATTATTCTAAGCACAACTCCACAGATTAGAATGCCTAATCCACACAACACTACTCTAAGCACAACTCCACAGATAAGAATGCCTAATCCACACAACACTATTCTAAGCACAACTCCACAGATAATCTTAATAACATCATCGTAACAACCCAAGAACTGAAGATATGTCTACACCGCGAACAAACCAACCAATCCCCCTCCAGTACCAACAACAACCAAAAAAAACTTATAACCGAATAACAAGCAGAACTACTTATTAAAATCCAGAACAAAAAAATTAAATCAACATCAACACTCAGTTAAATAATCTACCCGCGCGCCAACCTAAATCACCACGTGTAAGCCTAGCATCAACGAGAAAAAAAATACAATATCGACCGACCAAAACATCAAAATTCCTAGCAGTTTAGCACACAACCGAGACACAATTATTGACTGCAAATTCATTTAACAACCACAATTAATCTAAACCAACGGAAATACTATCTCGACAAACAAAACCTTCAATTCCTAGTAAAGTTTAGCACACAAGCGAGACACAATGATTGACTGCACATTAATTTAACAACCACAATTAATCAAAACCCCTGAATAAACAACAAAAAAAAATTCCAAATCTATAGCAAAACAAACAACACAAAAATTAAATGAGCATTGAAACACCTAACCGAAACACCAGAAAATTTTAAATCAAAGTTAGCAATCGTCTCACCTAACAAAACAGCATGAGCGAAAAAAATTAAATTTCAACATAATTTCGTAGGGAAAATATTCAAACAACCATCCCTATCCATAACTTAACGAGCATAAATTCCAATGTTATCATCATTTAGAAATATACAACCACTTAAAATTAATACACCAAGAAAATTTAGCAATAAATTAATTCTAACAAAATGCCGTTACAAAATTATTAATCTTCTATGCAAAATCAAAATTTAACCAGAAAGTACACAGTTATACACAATCAAATCAGCATAAACTAAGTTATTCAATAAGAGAACCTTTTGTATGAAGAAAAATTAAAATTACTAGATAATAATAACAACACAAATTATGTAATAGATGAGAAAAAAATTTCAAATATGTATGTATCGTAACAACATTCAAATTTCATGACAGGTGTCCAGAGACCCCAAAATTTGACTTTTGCCGCAAACATAAATTAAAGCTTAAAATTAAAGAAATTAAAAATTGACGTACGTACATGATTATCACTGAATAACTTGCATTACACAAAATTTATTTAATGTATTGCACAAAACACACAGCATAAAAATATTTTATCTAGAGTTAAAATTGATATTAACCACAAACAACACTATGTCATTTAAGCATAAAATCAAGACTAAAAACAAACTGCATAAAAAAATTTAACTGGAATTCATTAAATAACAGGAAATCATTAAATAAATGAGTACAAAATTTGATCTAACAAAAAAAAACATAAAACATAACATGAAACAAGGTGCAACTATGAGACAGGTACCATTCAATGTGTGCTCTTGAATTGACAAAGTGTAAAAATTGTAAAAAAAAAATTTCAGTCTCCTTCAAAAAATTTTAGCGCGGAAATGTATAAACGAGCCGAATTGCCTGTACGAGCCCTTAAATTATACCGTGGACTTGGAACAATACCCTTAACCTCCGTCTCGTCTGGTTGCAAATCATCCAAATTTTTCAAGTGCAAATATGAAAATCTCTTAATAAATGGAATCATCCGATTGACATGCGTGTTAAATCTTTTCCTCAATTGTTCTACATGTTGAACCCTATAATTGACATTAGAAAAACGCTCTATTACTCTGTAAGGACCTTCGAACTTAGGTCTGAGTTTTGGAGATAAATTAGATTTAATGTTAGGCGTCTTGATAAAACACAAGGACCCGATTTTGTAATCGTAGTGATGTTGTTTTGTCGCTCTCGTACACAATTCAACATGTGATGCCTCCTGATCCTTTAGATTATTTAAAACTTTATTGAAAGTATGCTCCAAAGACGGTAAAAGTTTCTCGACATATTCATACTTATTTTGTGGTGTATCGGAATTCTTTTCGTAAGTGTAGGATAATCGAATATCTCTGCCATGCTCTAGGAAAAAGGGAGATGTGTATGTAGCTTCATGGATCGCTGAATTTAATGCTAACATGGTGTGCGGGAGTTGCTCATCCCAATCGTTTGTGTTTTGTGAAATTGATGCAAGGATATTGGCTAGCGATTGATTGGGTTTCACTACCCTACCGTTGACGTGAGCGGAATAACTTGATATGTGCCTTTTGTGAATACCCATGACTCTGCAAAATTCAACAAATTCGGAACTCTTAAAATATGTAGCGTTATCTACGACTAATTTATGTGGGCAACCCCTGTGTACAATGTAATTATCAAAGAAAGCTTTTGAAATCGTACTGGATCAAATATCCGGAAGTGGAACAATGTGAATATATTTTGTGAATGCATCTATCATAGATAAAACATAGCTATATATATATATATATATATATATATTACCTTTAAGCGTGGTTTTTAAGGGACCGAAAATATCCATAAGACACGTTTCTCCTGGTTCAGTACTTTGTTCAACAAGTTGATGGGGTACAGGCGGGATTTTAAAGGCGTTTTTTCGAGATAAGCATATGGTACAAGAACGAACAAAATTTTTAGTGTCTTTGTACATGTTATGCCAAAAGAAGTTTTCGCTGAGTCGATGGTATGTTTTAAAAAATTTGAGATGTCCTCCATATTCTGAATGAACGGATTCGAGAATTTTAGCTTTTAGACAATGTGGAATGCAAACTTGCTTTCTAGTGATGTTAGACCTGGGTGATCTCGAGGGTCGCTTGGACAAATGATATAACAAACCTTCCCCATTAATAAAATAGTTGCTGATTTGTGGGCTAACATCATTTTGATCACTTTTTTGTATGATAGTTCTTAAAACAGAGTCTTCGCGTTGCATATTAATAAGATCTTTAGAGTCCGGTAAAGCTATTGTGATGTTGTTAATATAACGAGAAAGATGATCTGCGACTGAATTTAAGGATCGCCTGATGTAGTGTATGTCGTAATTAAATTCTTCCAGAGCCAATTTCCAACGCAAAATTTTGGAAGAGGGATTTTTATTAGAAAGAAATCCTGCGAGAGGCTTATGATCGGTAAAAACCTTAAATTTTCTGCCTAACAAGAAAGGTCTGAAAAAATTTAATGCTGTATATATTGCGAAAAATTCTAAAACCGTTGCGTTATATTTAGATTGTGATGGATTTAATTTCTTAGAAAAAAAATATAAAGGTTTGACTTCAGAGTTAGGATATTTTTGTTCTAAAACTGCCCCTATGCCGCGAGAAGAAGCGTCCGTTGTTATTTGTAACTCCGCGTTTTGATCAGGTAGAGCCAAGACCGGTGAATTCAATATGGCTTTCTTAATATCATCAAATGCCTCCTGCGTTTCAGAGGTCTACTCAAATGGAGTGTCTTTTCTCAATAGATTCGTTAAGGGAAGTGCACATTTTGCGAAATTCTTGATATATCTCCTATAAAAATTACAGCACCCTAAAAAAGATTTAATTTGTTTTTGATCCTTTGGAACTGGAAACTCATTAATTGATACGGGGACTTATCTTTATCTATAAGAATGCCTTCCGGCGTTACTACAAACACTAAAAATTTACAACTTTTTGTTAAAAACTGACATTTACTCGTATTAAATTTTAAGTGGATTCTTTCAAAGCGTTCAAAAACCTTACCCAGTAGTTCAAAATGTTCATCTATAGTTTTAGTGAATAAAATAATGTCGTCTATATAAACCAAAGCTCCGTTGTGTAATAAATCTCCCAAAACCTCCTGTGCAATTGATTGAAAAGCTTTAGGCGAGTTTTTTAAACCGAAACATAATCTGTTAAATTGATATTTATCACCGTCGGGAGTAGAGAATGCCGTCTTATGCCTGTCCGCAAAGTGTAGTGGAATTTGATTAATGCTGACTTCATGTCTAACGCCGAAAAATAGTTTGAATCCGAAATTTCATGTAAAATGTCGTCCAATGTTGGAATAACGAAGTCTTGAGTCAAAGTTATTTCGTTGAGTTTCCGAAAATATAAAACAAGGCGCCATTTTTCTTTTTGTTTGACAAACAAGGCCGGAGTATTATATTGAGAATTAGATTTCGAAATAATCCCCGCCTTTTCTAATTCTGTTATTTGACGTCGAAATTCGTTTCTTAAGTTAAATGGAATTTTATAAATCGGACATTTAATGGGATAATCATGTTGTAGACTAATTCTATGATGCTCCGTAGCGGCTGCGGATAATTCTACCGTAGAGCGAGCGAAAGCACTTTTGTGCGAAATTAAAAGTTGAAATAATCTGCTTTTGATTTTACTGTCCAAACCTGAAAGGTTGAAATCTTTCTCCGTGAGAGGGGGTAAAATATCTTGAGAAACGGGAAAATCAGAAGAAAAGTCTTCGTAATTATTGACTGTAATTATTTTCATGTTTTTGTTAAGAGTGATTATGTTATCTGAATCGTTTCTAATTTCTAAGATGGTGTCATTTGTCTGTGGATTAATCTTGATTTGCGAATTAGTTAAATGAATGTTTTTAGTTTGTAGCTTTGCTGAACTCTGAATAGTGGCCAATGACGTCGAATTAGGTAATGTTTCAACATGTATGCGAACATTTGTGACCGAATGAGGACCCACACACGTTTTGTGTTTTAAAAATCCACGGATAAAGTTACTCTGGACAACACGCTTTGGGAGTGAATAATGGATAAGCGGAATTGAAAATTTATTAATTAACAAACGGTTTTTTCCCATATCTAAAACTGCATCCCATAATTTCAAAAAATCGTATCCCAAAATAGCGCAATAATTATCGTTAATCTCTTGCTTCGTTATAAAAAAAATGTGTTGAAATTGAAATTCCCCTAATGACAATTGTATTTCATAGCAACCGATAATTTCTACCGTGTCTCCGCTTACGGCTTTAATCTGAATTGAAACATTAAATTCCCTAAAGTTATCATTTTTTATTTTAGTGAAAAAGGAATTTGACATTAAAGATACGGATGCACCTGTGTCAATTAAAATTCTAAACTTGTGATGCTTAACGTTAGCCTTTATTATTGGTAGATCAAATATATTGTCTCGAGATTGAATAGGAGAAAACCGCTCCTCTACCAAATGAAAAAAATCTACATACGGCTTTCTCCGCGGGAGTTTAAAGTCTCATTCCTGTGATAACGTTGAAAACCCCTATTCCCAGAATTTGTGTGTGACCCTCTCACTGAATGCCTGGGGGCTGCGTAATTGTCGCGGAAAGCAGATTCTCTGAAATGTACATGTCTGCCTTCTGACCCGGGGTGACTTGAAAAAGAATACTCGCTAGCGGCGTTTCTCCGGGGGGGCTGGTAACGGGCAGCGCGTTCGTCCCTCTGTTTCTTTCTACAATCCGCCTGTCTATGTCCCTGAATTCCACAATAAAAGCATTTGAAAACGTTTTTCCTTCTGTTAAAAGAATTTCCCCCTGATTTACGAGCTGTGACTGAACTGGCCTCCTGTAGACGGCCGACCCTTAAATTCATTTCTTCTAATCTATCCGCTAATGCTGAAAGAACTGGATTTTCCGTTTGTGCGGACGACAAATCGGATCTCTCTTCGCTAGCTATTTGGTTCAATTTCATATTTTGCTCTTCTATCAATGCCGCATTGATTGATTCGTCTAACTTCAAAGGATCACGAGAAAGCACAAAGCGGCGGATGTCATTTCTTAAACCACTTATGAAACGAGATTGTAACAATTGGTCGTTCGCATTTCTCACCGCGGTATTTTGAGCCAAATTTCCTGACTGGAAAATCTGTGTTCCCAGTTTATTGATGCGTGCTGCGAATTCCTGTACGCTCTCAGAAGGACCCTGGATACATGATGAAAATAACTGGAGACGCGTTAATAAAGGTACAGCTTTCTCGAATCTTCCAATAAGAATTCTTGCGATATCGTTATATTCTGTCAATTGACTGTGGGTTGGGTCGGATAAAAAAAATTCCTCAGCTATTCCCGCTAATTTTAATTTCAGAATTGTTACTTTCTCATCGTTTGACCACTTGCCTAAATTCGCAACATCGTTTATTTTTTCTAAGAACCTACGTATTCCTAACGATTCACATCCGTCGTACATTGGGATTAGATCAATTAGATTAAATTTCTCGGACGCCGTTTGCGTCATTAAGGGGTCTGATTGTCGTGTACGTGGCATGTTTTTTTAATTATTAGTTAAGACAAAATTTCTAGCGAGTTTAATTCACAACGGAAACCGTTACATTAAAAAAAAATTCAAGCACTCGTGCAAGGCAAAATAAATTCATGAACTCTTAAATTTAAATAAAACTTTTAACTAATCGGCTCTCGCGTAAATACATGCAAAGAGAAAAAAAATTCACATCAATATTAAAAAGAAAAAAAAGAAAAAAAAATTCAAATAATGGTACAAAGAAAAAAATCTAATATCCTGGTCACGGCACCAGATAATGCGACGCCGGTTTAACTTAAACTAATTAAATTGATTAATTTATTTCGTTAGATCCATTTTAAATAAAACCCGGTTCTATTCTGTTGGCGTCACACTATAACTTAAGTTTAAACATTAGATCTTTTAAAGACAAATAAACTGTACTCTAAATCAAAAGACATTCTTTAAATAATCATTAATTTATTTTTTAAAACAATAAGATTGAAATTACTTTAAATTATAAAGAGATACATAACAGAACATTACTTAACTGATAGAGATCGAGAGAGAGGAGTCATGACGGTGCCTAGAGTCCCCACCTGCGGTATTGGAAGGGACGTGTCAGACCAAGTGGGTGTGAGAGAAAAAACCTCAGAGAGTCCGTCAATTCGGGGTGCATCCGCCTTTTATTCCGCGGCAGTTTTCTCCTGTATTCTGGAGCGGATTCTTTACAGAAATTCAATCAACTTATCTGATTGGTCTAGAGTCAGCGGAAGGATATCCTCTCACGGTCAATGACATCCCCCAAGCGCGGGAAATTCCCAAAAAACACTCCTTACCATGATGTATTTATGGGTGCAATGCCTTCTTCCAGGCGTGGGAACGCGTCACCCTTTTCGGTGGGGTAAGAGACACACCCAACAAATTCCTTTCGTTGTAAACAACAACAGGGCAGATATAAAAAATTACAGTTGCAATCCCTAGGGACCGGCGACCTCCCATCAATACCTTATATTCATTTTGGAATATTTCAAGGATACATAAGGAGCAAATTTAACAGAAATAAAAACTGGTGGAAAACTTATGTACCAAAAAAGCTCATAACTCTAATGTTTTGAAAACAAACTGTACATACCTTTCTACAGTTTAAAATTTTTAAGGGGGGAAACTAGAAAACTGCATTATTCGGATCATTATACACAAGAATTAGTTGCATCTTTTGAGAAAAGAAAATAGACAAAATAGATCATTTAGTAAAAATTTAAATCTACTCCCTAATTGAAAAAGGGGAGAGAGAGGGACATTTAGCTTTTGGAACCAGAAAATTCCGATTTAGACTTTTGTTCTAACATCTAAAAGAATGTAAATCAAAAGAATTAATTGGAATATATTTAACTTTTCAAATCTAATTGTGTGTGTGGTAACAATGTTGTTTTTTTACAGAAAAACACACATAATAGTACATAATAAGAGTAAATTCAAAATATTACATGAAACATTATTAAAGAGGTTTAACCTGTAAACAAGAACATTAACTGATAAACTTTTAGTAAATAACTTCAGGAAAAATAATAACCTAAAGGAATCTTTTATGAAGATTTATGTAACACAATAATAAATTATTTAGACTTTCGGATTTGAACACTTACCTTACTTGAATGCATTCAGGTGAGTCTATACATTTCCAAGAACTTACAAAGCAATGCTAATGATCATTTCAAGGAATCTGATTTTATGTTAAAGTTGATCAAAGACTTTATCCTGAAATTGAAAGGAATATATATTTTTTTAAAAAAACTCTGCATTATACATATACATTAACAAATACATGATGCCTGTTTAAAAAACACAAACTTATACAACCTACAGTTACTTACACGCGGAACAAGAGAAAAAGTTCAAACAAAATTAATGCAATTATAACGTTAGGCTGGAATGTAGATTAGGGTGTCTCATGGATTTAAGAATGTTTTTAGATTTCATGGCAAGATCATTATTTCATTCAGGCAGACTGTTTACTTGGTAACTCAAATAAATTTTTTAAAAAATGAATGTTTATTCCAATAAGATCACATATTCTGTATTCCTCACACAAACCTTTTAAAAAAGATTTGTAAAGAATGGGAGAAAAAAACATAAGTGCCTCAAAATCGGCATATAATGCAAACTTTTCAAACAAAAAATAAGATCGAAATTTACAGGAGTGTGGGGGTTATAAGCAGGAAATAAAAATGACAGCTTTAAAAGTAAAATAAGTGTCATAACCATAAAAAATTTAGACTTGACATTCATCTAAATACTGTTTCTTCAAAACAAATGACAGAGTTGTAGTTCACAAAAATACTATTTTTTCAAAGCTTGGGATAATACCTGGAACATATGAGAATTGCATACGCTAATTTAAAGTTTCTTCATAAAAAAGAGGGTGTGCATTATAAGGTGAATAATGCAAAAAACTAAAAAGTGCTGCTTCAAAGTTATGTACGTGTTATACACAGGTTTTATCTACCTGATATACTTTTTAAAACAAATCTGCAATTCATGATTTCATCAGCAATTTTTTTCATTATTTCTAAAAATGAATACCATGGTACATTGAAAAAAAGTTTGCCAAATGCACCTGACAAAATATTTTATTTCATAAAGTAGAAAAAGTAGAGATACGTAAATTTATAATCAAGCAGAAATATATTTCACAGTATTTTAAATACAGAGAAGTCAAAGACATTTGGGCAAGAACTCATGGCTGACATGTCACGAGTCCTAGAGCCATAGTAAATCCGGCATGTAGATATGCCAAGAAGTGTTAAACTTGTTGTGGCTCAAAGACCTCCCAATGCTGCAGTGTAGTAGATTGGAGTGAGGGTGCCAGCTCAGGCTGCATCCAAGTCACTTGACCGAAGTACAAAATTACAAAGGCCTTCGCTAATGACACTTGTGTTGCTTTATAGTGCAACGCAGGGCCGGACCGTGACTTTTGGGGATCCTGAGCTAACAATATCTGACGGGTCCCCTAAATAATTAAAGTTTTTTCCATTTTCCTAAAAAAAAAATTGTGTGGGAAAATTTAAAATATACGAAATTAAATGTTTTCTTTTTATTTTAGACAGGGCTGATCCTAGCAGGTGTGCAGCGCGTGCACCGCACGCGGGAGGCCAAAACAAGGGGGTGGAAGTAGGCCGGTTATAATTCTAACGACCAAGCAAAATTTTGGGGGAATTTCTCAAAATAAAATTTATTATAAGTTAAATATATATTCTGAATTTTTAATAGTTATTGAAAAATCAAAATAAGTCCCGATTTTCCGATAGCATAACATAGGTCGAGAAAAATTAGAATGGTTTTAAATTCTGAGGAACATTCCTTCTCATCAGGGGTGTAGCCTGCCCTATCAGGGGGCCAGTATCAATGATCGGACCCCCTTAGTTACAGCAAGGACCCCGGACGTGTGTAAGAAAAAAGTCGTATAACGTTATTAATGGTCATATTAAGAGTTCCTTTCTACGTTTATAAAATAGAATGTCACTGCCTTCAAACGATATAAATTTTCCGTGTGAATTTTGAATCTCAGGAACCACAATAAGAAAGTTTAAAAGCTGGTAAAATTACTCAAAATAATGAGAAAACAAGGAGTGGTATGTGGTCAGAAAGCAGGAAAAACTTCTCATTCAAAGCAGTTCGACAAAAATATCGTTTGAAGTGAAATACAGATAACACTTGGGATGGGAAGAACCCAATTATAATGTTATTTGCTCGTAAGTGAAAATACCATCTTCGTCTGTTAATTGATTGACTGTAATAAACGTCACACTAAGAAGCTACACATAGGCTTGGCAGTTGGAATTTTTTTCTGAAGTAGTCCAATGAAAGAGAATATTAGATTTTTTTTATCCCGGTTCTCTTTTATTTCTGTAACAACCAAAAGACAGAATGTGCATTCAAACAGCATGAGTTCTGCTTCCCGTTCCGAGAAAGATCTGGCAAATAAGAGCCAGAAGTCTTTTGTCACCCTCCAAGTATATAGTTAATTATTTTTTTAACGAGTATCATGTGTTCTCATCACTGGTTCTATAGGAGAAGGGGGAGAGGGCGTTAAAAAAAAGGAAGAATTTCGACACATCGGACAAAAGTGATGAAAAGCACGATCAAGATTTGTGACATGCTTAAGGACGAATGAAAAAAATGGGGCAGAATGACCCTCAGAAAAAAAGGCTCCTTTTCGAAGAAAACTAAAGAAATTTGGCGTCAATTTGACTTCCGAACTAATTTCTTTTAGCTTCCTGCACATACAAGACAAAAATCGGAACAAAAACGGTTAAACAACAAAAAAGGAAACTATATTTTCACTTTCAAATTCTCTTTTCGATTTTCAAGATTTAATGCCCAGGTATTTTAATCATTGCGTAAGGCAAAGTGAAAAAAATATTTTGTTGCATTTGTGCTATTACTATTTTATTTATTTATTTTACGTTTTGCATATATAAATATAAATAACTCATCAGTTTCTTAGAACACTTTCCTGTTGATTAACATATTTAAGTGTATGTTTTCGTAGCTTTAATGTACCGTAATCTTCTTAAAATATTTTCAATTAGCATTGTTATTCAAATGAAAGAATATATGTATTACTTGCCTCTCGTATAAAAATAATTTCTTTAGTCACTTGTGGAAAACGGTAGTAGTTCATTTAAAATACAAAACACCAATGAACCATTGTGTACATTCATTAATTATTTACCATACTTAAAAGGATTCTAACAAAAGCTCGAAATTGAAATAAAACGTAGTTGTATTTATTTTGATGATTTTGTTTGTAATCATAACGTATTACGATAATTTTGCTTAGTAACAAATGAACCAATCTATAATTTCTAAATATTGAATTTAAATTGCTTCAAACTGGAAAAAGAAATTTCAAAGAAATAAAGTATGTTAAGTTTACTTAAAGATACACACACACATTTTTTTTATTGAGGTAATATGTAAAATAAAAACGCGTAATTTTTCTAATATTCTCTAAGACTGCTAAGAGAACTATTATTTTGTAAGATTGAATTTGAAAAGCACAAATTCTTTTTGTCTTTTTGCATTTATTACTATTTTAAGAGTGATTTGCACGATACCTTCTTCATTAAGATCTTTTGACCAGAGAATTTGAAAGAATACTTAATGCAACCTAATAATTATGTGTATAATACAAATACATAAAAATCATATAATTTCTTTAAAATATTATATTGCATTCTGTATGCTTCTAATAAAGTTAATCAAAATTCATCTATAACAATCTATAGCAATATTTAAAATCTTTAAAAAAGACAACAAAAAGAACGTCAGAACCTATGGCAGAAATTTCTTATAAAAAGCATTTAATGAAAGGTATATTTTTACAGAACAATAATAAATGTTGAAAAATATAGGTAATATTTATTTAGTTGCTCCTAGTAGTAAAAAACTACTTAATTAAAATTATAACAAAATGCATTGCAGAAATAAAAATATGATAAACACAATTTATAAAGTAGATAAGTGATTTCAAACAAAACATAAGTGGGAAAATTATTCAATAAGTAGTAAGGTTGTATAATCTTGAGTATTTTTAATGTAATTAAGATATAAATTTAGTTAAAAAAATTTAGATTTCTTTTGTGATATTGTGGCCTTTGTCAAAAAAATTATCTTAAAAATTTCAAATTCTAGAAATGTTTTATTATTCTGTTTAGTCTCAAAGTATTAAGATGTTTGAAAAAACAAACAAGCAAGTATAATAATAATATTAATATTTTATTAACTTGTATTTAGAAACTTTAAAAGGAAACTTTACAAATTCAGAGTATTGGTATTGTATGTTTCTAGTTTTTTTTTAAAAAAAAAAAAACTTAGAATTTTTGAAAGCTTACTTTTGGTGGAGATATTTTAATAATTTTGACTATAAGTAATCTGGAAGCAAAGCTACGTTTTGTTCTAGAAATGAAACTGATTTCTATACAGAATAAAATAATTAAACAAAATATGTTTGTATTGAATCAGAAATTTCATAATTCAGTCGGAAAATTTGAAAAACAGATGAAATGTAATTTTTTGAGATTTGCAAAAAAAATTTAAAAGCTTAAGATTATTATTTTAATTTTCTAAATATTTCACGGAAAAGATTTACAGTTTGCAATAGTAAATAGAAAACTTTAAAAAGTTTGAAAATTTCGATTCGACTAAATTTTGTTATTTTTTAATTCAAAGTTTATAACTTTATTTTCAAGTATTCGTAGAAATTTCTTCCACACAGCTGCAGAGAAATAAATTATATGACTCGGAATCGGAAATCTTCCTTCGGGCAGACCCGAGGCTTTGTGCAAGCATCGAAGTTGCAAAAGAAATGGTCTCGACTTTCCCTAAAGTAGAGATACTTTTAAAAATATTTTTAACTATACCGATATAGAATGGATTAGGTCAGAGATATTTCTCAGTTTAAACCCGGCACTTCCCACGCAGGGTATGTCATACCCACCGTCTACCTTTTTTCAACGATCCTTCTAAACCTTTTTTGGAAAATCTATAGTTTCTCGTGTAGCTGACTTTAAGATCATATCCTTTCAGGGGCCTTAACTTGTAGGTGAATTCTAAATACATATTTTTGGATACCGCCTCTTCTGGTATGTCATACCCTGCGCGTGAATCACCGTTACAGTTCTGAATGCATGAGCACGTTTTAAATCTTCCTTATGCCATGGCGTATTATTGTAGTTATGATGAAGAAATGTGTGATATTTAAGTAATTTAATAGATACAGTAATTAACAGATATAGTACAACAGTATTTTCGGATGAAGAAATTCTGTTCGTGATTATGATGAGGAAGAATCAAATGATGAGGAGTATAACAGCAAGTATGATTCCTCTACTGAAATCAACCCAGATTAAGAAGAGGGAGACACAGTTGGAAATAAATGTTTTAAGAGTATAGACACATAAACATTTGGGAAGAACGTGACTTTAAAGGAGACAACTGATACACATCTTATCAACTCTCAGATGAACTTTTGAAAAGAAAAAAAAACCTATTGTTGGAACAATAAAAGAAAATAAAAAAGAAATTCCAAAATAAGTTATAGACGGTATACAGTTCTTCAATGAAATAACTTTATTCAAATATATTTTTCCTGGTAAAAAACAACCTACTGAGATATTAGAAATTATAATGAAAAATGATCTTATTCCCTGTTTTCCCAAATTCGCTATAGCATTAAGAATTTTTTTTACCTTACGTGCTTCTGTAGCTTCCGGTGAAAGAAGCTTCAGTAAATTAAAAATCATTAAAAATTACTTGAGAAATAATATAACACAAAAAGGCTTTTAAATTTGGCCATAATCTCAATTGAATCGAAAATCTCAGAGAAAATTGATTTATCCGAAACTATTAACAAATTTGCTTCTCAGAAAGCAAGAAAAGTTTTTTTATAGTTTGTGACGAATCTGTACGGAACCTTTCCACTAATATTCTTAGGCGTCTTTTTGGGGATTATAAATTCGCGTATATTTCCAATCAACTTTAAAAGGTGAACGGGATATGGAAAGTAGATAGGGTATTTAAGTTGAGCGTTGTAAGCTAGCAAGTATGAAGGCTATTGAGCCAGCAGCCTCCAATTTAGAGGATTCCATGAGATTACGTTAGTGAAACCTTATTGCTGTTATTCTACGGAAGAACTAGAAAGCTGAAAAACCAAGCGGTAACTATAATTTATGTACGCTTAAAATAAGCGTTAGTTTAATAAAATTAGTTAAAGTTAAAGAAAGCTAATAATTCGAGTACGTGTACTTCTCGGACCTCCTATTTCGGTAGACCTTATTTGATCTTGAGCATAATTATTGATTAATTTCATAATTCGTAATTTAATTTAATATTAAAGGTAAATCCCTTTTGTTTGACGTAACATAGAAATATTATATGTTATTAGAGTTTTTTTTGAGATTTGATATAATAAATACAAGTTATTATTATACAAAATGGCTCTTAGTGATTCTTTGCCTCAAATTAATCTTGATGTCCAGAGTGAGACCCAGGGGGTCTTCACAAGTTACAGTAAAAGCTGGTGTATAAGGTGCCCCTACACATATTCGCCGTATAACAGGCACACCCTTTTTTACGATGAAACCTGCAGTGCATGTGTACAAAATTCTTAAGTTTTTGAAGTCCTTCATTCGAGTATTATTCCTAGCTTTAGTAAAAAATAGTGTACTTTCAGAATTACAAACATTTAAATTGATAAGGAATATTATTTCTTTCACATAAATAGTATTTCGATATATGTAAAGGTCTGACCTTTTTCTACGATCATCTTTTTATATTTTTAAAGCTCTAATTTTTATACCCGGTGTATAACGCGCACCCTTAAATTTCGACCATATTTTTTTTTAGTTAAAAGAGCGCGTTATACACCGGATTTGACGGTAAAATTTATTACTTAGTCTTAGTAGGACTGATTTATATACTTTTCGTTTCACGAGATTTGTGCCTTAGTATTTATTAATATTAGAATATATTTTTTGAGTAAATTCTGTTGTTTTCCATTTATAATTATAAAATGTTTACTTTTTATTTTAAAGGTTATATTTATGGGAAAATGACTACAATATAAGGAATTACGTCACAAGCGATTATGAGGTCAAATATTGTACAAGAATTTGGTACAACAGAAATAGTAACAGGAAAAATTTGATAATCGATAGTAATTTCAGAATCAAAAGTTCCTATCTCCTTAATTCGCGAATAACCAAAACCTGTTAACATTGTATTGGTTTGTTTCAGTGTGGCGGTGCATCTATATTTATGTAAGTAGAATTTCTTAATAGTGTTAAATTGCTGCCTGTGTCTACTAACCTGTTAGGTTTACAGCCAAAAAGTTTACGTCTTTACACATATTAATAGAAGGCGATTCCTGCACAGCATTTACACCAGAAGGTGGTGTAGAAGTGTTATTTAAATTAGCTCGTCGGCATTCAAAGGATTTGTGTCCATAAAGATTACATGAGAGGCATCTGGAGCCACGTGAATTATCAGGATAAGATTTTGATAGGTGACCTATATCATTACAATTAAAGCAACGTTGGGGATTTTTAGCTGCGTCAGAAACGTTAAATTTTGTGGGTTTTCTTTGAAAGCTTTGTTGTTTAAAATCGCGTCCTCGGCTTTCATATGAATGACGAAAATTTGGTGGATTAGAGTTATGTATTCCCATGTTTTTAATGACAGTTTCATAGGTACGTAATTTCTGCTTAAATTCGGAAAATGAGGTTGCACTAATAAAGAATTATTTTATCTGAACGAGACCCATCAATTCCATTAATAACGTACTGGATAATTGATGCTTCGTCAATTTTTGAATCACATCTATTTGCTAATTCACGCATGGAATTAAAATATTGCATTAAAGTCTCGGTTTTATACATTTTTTCTTTTTTCTAATTCGCGGTTAATTTCTATGGAAGTAACTGAATCCGAAAATTCTTCAATTAAAGCTTTCTTAAGGTCAGTCAGTAGGGTAAACCCCCTTTAAAAATTGATTTTGAGTGTTTGATATTTCTGAAATCTCCAAATCAAGACCTTTCCAATGATATAACATACAAGACATTATATGAGTTAGAAGTATTTTAAAATGATTTTTAAAAAATATAATCAGTTGATTTACCACGCCCATTTTGACAAATAGAAATGTAAATATTACCTTTTTAAAACAGAGGAAAAGTTGCAAAGTCTCGATTAAATTTTATTTTTTAATACCCAAATTAACTTTAAATAATTGTATAACTGCAACTGTTAGATTTGCTAAAAAACTTTGGAGGCAATTTCAGATTTTCATGTGGGTTTTAGTAAATTTTATACTTTAAATGTAGGCCTTTTTTACTGAAATTTAGGTCTTTTCTTTAGTTTAAATTCATTTTAAATTAGTTAATTAATGATTACTAAATCTTCGCGTGTTTAAGTAGTGTTAAAAGAAAAAAAATTAGGATATATAATTGTGACCAGGTGAGAAATTTTTACGTAATGAATCTTTATTTTATAACTGCATAATGGATAATGAAGATAATATGTGATAAAAAAATAGGATACTTTTTTTTTTACAAGGTAAGATTTTTTTATAAAAATTGTTTTCTAAATGTTTTTTTAAATTGTATAAATGTAGTCTGTTTCTTAAATGCAATTGTGTATACTGAAGTGACATTTTTGAAATATTCTTAAGCAGATACCATAACAAAAAATGACAATTTTCAATAAATTCATAATAATCATATTTGCTCGCTCAATTAAAAGTTTGTTTTTGAAAAAACTAATATATTCAAAAAATTTCACTTCAGTCTAAATATAAATGTATAACTAATACATATAGTCAAAGTCTTGAGTTTATATGTTTAATAGTTTCTGAGATAAATGTATGAGATGATACATCAAATGCGATGTTTGTTGCCTTTGCGAGAAGCTTGTTACATACATAAAAATACATGAATTTCATGTTTAAAAACGTAAAAATAGTTTTATTTTGGCTGTTTTAGAAAACATTTGTCCAGTTTAGAGTAATTTTTGAATTTTAAAACTTAGAAAATGTCTGCAACAACAAAACCTAATGATAACTTTACAAAATCCCAGTGAAAACGTTCAAAATGTCGTATAATCAGGTATTTTTAAACCCATCTCAAATTCATAGAAAAACCATATTGATACATTTTCATATTATATTTATGTTGCTTTGTGTTCAAATTTGATATCTGTAAAGCATGAAAGCTATACTAATTCTTCAAAATTGGTACAGATTTGAGAAAATTGATGTAACACTAGAAATTATCTCGTTAAAAAAAACTGAAAAATGCTATTCTGGACAATTTAAGACTTTTTTTGCTTACTATTTTATGCAAAATAAATTGCAAAGATGCTAATGTTCAATAAAATGGGACAAATACATGTTGTAATTCATTATTTTTGAGATTAAGTGGCACTTTATAGTGAAAATTCAATTTTCTCAAAAATGATGTTTTTAAAACTTTATTCATGTTTTCACAGAATATAATGAATGAATGTAATAAATTTTTCCCCTCATGTTACTTATATGTAACTATATATATTCATGTGAGTTTTTTGGGGATTTTCCCAAAATATTTGACTGGAATCCATATATCGTGACAAAAAATGTCAATTTTTTTAAAAATTCATAGTGATATTTTTATGTTACATTGTTTTGAGAAAACTAAACAATATATTTTAAGTATTTCACTTATTGAAAATATTAATGTTTATTTATTGTTCAGACAAGTTTTTAAGCTTTAATAATTCAGAAGTTTTTCAATAATAGGAAACTAACAACAAATCAGATGTGTAATGCTTTTTGTCGTTGCGAGAAGTTTGTTACATGCATAAAAATACACCAATTTAATATTTAAAAACACAAAAACAGTTTTTATTTTCACTTTTTTAGAAATCCTTTGTACAGTTTAGAGAAAATTTTGAATTTTGAAACTTTAAGAAATTGTGTTTGCATGGAAACATACAAATCCATAGTTAAATTTTTCTGACGTCGTAAAAAATCACATATTCCCAAATCATGACTTTTACATATTGATACATGTTTACATTATATTTATGATGTTATAAGGTCAAATATGATATTTATAATGCATTGAAGTTAAAAATTCTTCACAGATTGTTACTTAATTTGTGAAAATTGATGCAAAATGCTAAAAAAAATCTCGTTGAACAAAAACTGAAAATTACTATATATGTATTTTATGAACATTTTAAGGCTTTTTTGTTTCATATTTTATGTTTAAAAAATTAAGAAGATACTAATGTTTAATAAAATAGGGCAAATACATGTTGTAATTCATTATTTTTGTAATTAAGTGCCTTTTTACACTTAAAATGCAATTATCTCAAAATGATTGTTTTCAAAGTGCGTGTACCTTTTTCACAGAAAATAATGAATGAAACTACTTGCAATTTTTACTCCAAATAAATAATATGTAACTATATATAATGGAGCTACTTTCTTGGAGATTTTCCTAAAATATTTTGCTCAGAAGCAGTTATCGTAAAAAAAATGACAATTTTCACAAATTTCAAAGCGATACTTTTACGATGAATTTTTTTGAAAAAAGTAAACAATATATTTGAAACATTTTACCATTATTTAGATAAAAAAGCCTAATTATTATACAGCCAAAATTTGAAGTTTTTATATTTAACAATTTCTGAGAAACAGGTTCCTAAAATGGCTCAATTTAACATTGTCGGTATAGGGGTTACTGACTTCCTTAAAGGACTCTAAGGTATTTAAATTTCTTTGTGAAAAAAGAAACGATTTAGCAGTTCCACATACTAGACGTTTTGTGAAAATTAATTTTTAAAAAGAACTGATAGCTGGGGTTGAATCGAAATTTTCTTCAATATCGCTAAAGAAACTATTAACAGAATAAAAATCTTCACTGGTAAACTTTTTACTCGTTGCTGAAATATCGCGCAATAGAGTCCAAAACTGGGTATTCATCTCTGAAAAGGAAGCATCGCTTGAATGGGGAGGAAAAATATTTTGTGTACAAAGAGATGAAACGTTTTGATGTGCCGGCATTAAAGAATAACTTGAACGCTGAATAGGGGTGCGTTGCTGCCAGGTGTTGAAAAGGGGAGCGTTAGCCTGTCCCTTCAGATGAAAAATTCCTGTCTAACGAGTGATGATCTTTTGCTGTTCATTTTTGAAAAGTGTATTGATTCTCAGAAAAAGCTTCGTTTTCGCTTTCAGAAAAAGATGTCTCCAAATTATTTAATGTTAGTTGGAATTCCTCTAAGTTCGTCAAAGCTTTAAATATACTATTGCATAAATTTTGCTCATTTGTTTCTACTTCTAAATGCAATAAATTAGCGACTGAGATGAAATCAGGCAATGAGAATTCGGTTAAAATTTTTCTTTGAGTTCTTCGACTCTAAACTCTTTAAGGAATGTAGAAAAACTTCTTATTTTATTTCGCTTAGAACGGTCAAATTCGTTGAATCCTAATATAGAATTTAATGTTTTTACAGCACGAGTTGTACCACATTTCAACGAATTGGCAATTATAGGAATATCACCTAATTTAATATACAAAATTAATCACTTTGAAAATTTATAGACGGTGCAAGGTTGTAATCAAAACTTCCCTATCACACTCTGAGTTAAAAGTACTAAATACAGTAATTTGAAAGCCAAAATAAGCAAACAAAAAATACGTTTAATTAAATTTTACCTACCTGGGGTTGGGAAGCAGTCCACACAATAAATCCAGAACCAGTTGAGGCACTATATGAATCCAAGAAAAAGAAAGTCCAACAGCAACAAGTCGTTTTCCCGCTTTTAGCACTGTAACGTTCATTGAAGAAAACTATTAACGTGTCTTAAAAATTTTTCCTCGTCTAGAGGAGATTTTCCTTAATATGCAAGAGAAATTTCGAGTCCCCAAAATATGGGAAAATGACTACAACCTAAGGATGATAAATGCTTTATTTAACAAGATGAAGGATGAAATATCTAAAATATATTAAACAGCAAAGTAGAACGTCTTTCTCCTACGTCTAGAGCTTAGCGTCGCTAACGTCCGTTTGCGTCATTTCCCGTGTGTCCTTTGGTCGGACATTCTTGGCGGGGTGTGACGTAGTGTGGACTTCTCCACCCTAAGTAACAGGGGGAGGGGTTGTGACATTGCAGATATACAACAGCAGGTAGAAAAAGCCGATTCTGCTGTAAAGGCGGTGCAGGCGGTTGCAGGCGGTTGTAGGCGGTTGCAGGCGGTTGTAGGCGTTGTAGGCGGTCGACGGCAGTGCAGAGTTGAGTTGTTTCGTTCCTACTGACGAGTTGAGTTGTTTCGTTCCTGCTACCGAGTTGAGTTGTTTCGTTCCTGCTGCCGAGTTGAGTTGTTCGTTCCTGCTGCTGAGTTGAGTTGTTTTCTCCTGTTGAGTTGTTTCGTTCATGTTGCCGAGTTGAGTTGTTTTCTCCTGTTGAGTTGAGTTGTTTCGTTCCTACTGATGAGTTGAGTTGTTTTTCTCCTGTATTGGCTTTGATTTTCGAGTTGAGGGGGCGAGTTGAATTGTTTTTTTTCTACAGCTAAGTTGAGTTGTTTTTAAAAAAATGTGCACAAAAAATGGAAGTATGGGAATGTTAAACGTGCTCATGCCGCCACCTATTGATTAAAATATACACTAATTATAGATTTTAAAATGATGGAAGTAAATAACGCTCAAATAAAAAATAAATAAATCCAGATTCAAACTCACGGCCTCAGATCAAAATGTCTCCACAGGACAATAGTTTTTCAGTTACGCTAACTATTATCCTATGAAGGCATACAGACCTGAAGAAAACTTATGTTTATAATCTCATGAATTTAATTTTGCAGGCGAAGCAGACGGCGACATGTTTTAAAATCATTTTCTTGATTAAAATGAAATAAAAAAATATTTAATTTATATTATTTTAATAATGTGTAAATTTTAATTCAATATAATGATTACACACACACAGTAAAGATACAAAGTAAATTGTTTATTCAGAAATCAACATCTTGTATTGCGTTTTACATTACAATCGTATATTTACATTACAGGAGAACAACAATTTGTAAAATTTATTTCAGTGTAATGATTATACATGTACAGTAAAGATACAAAGTAAGTTGTTTATTTACAAAAACAGCATTCCGTTTTACATTACAATCAATTATTTATACACAAAAAAAAAATCCCATTATTGGATTTTATGTCCTACAGCTCATTAAATAGGTCTAAATTCATCAACGACCAATGACCATGTGCAAGAGTAGTAATGCCATCACCATTAATAAACCTTTTTGTCATCTTTATATGACAGAGCAAGTTTGTTTTGCTTTATTGAATGTAATGAATGAAATTTGGATCTAATTAAGTTCATGTCAACATATATTTTATTTTTTCATTAAAAAGACAAGCTTTGTAGTCCTCAAATGTTATTTTATTTTTTATAGTTTGTTTTTTAATTCCTTTTAACCGCTTTTCAATCTTATTGTTTGTTTTGTAGGCATACATTTTCGATTTTAATCCTACATATTCTGTCATAATATTTCCTTTATTTTCATCCTTCATTTTCCCGATGACTTTTTTGTTAACAAGAGGTAAATTATATAAATATTTTTTTCATCATAGTCTGAAGTATCATATAAGTTAATATCCTCTTTCATGTCACTATAAAAATCATCAGTTTTTATTTCATATATAAAAGAATCGGTGTCTGTATACATGAGCCGTACTTTTGAGTCATAACGGTGCTTCATGTACTCATAGTGAAAAGAATACATTAGAACTTTTGATATATCTAAAATTACCATTCCTACCTGTATTGGTTTGAAAAATTTGATTTGGGTTTTTTTTTAGATGGACGGCCATTAAGTTTTCAGAAAATATTGTGCGTCGATTAAAATTTGATTTCGCTATTAACTTTCGAGCCTGCTCTTCTGTTGAACATAAACGTATATCTACTTTTCTTCTTACATTTTCCATCGTTTTCCCGAAAATGCTATTATTCATTAGTTTGTAATAATCCTTTTGAAAGTCATTTACAGATTTAGTTCTTAATTTAGTATTATAATCTATGTAATTTTTAAGCCAAGGAGATTGAAAAAATTTTAAAACGCGATGAATTTTTTTCAAGACTAACCCTAATTTTAAATAAAGCTTTAAATTAGAATAATGGAGAACATATTTTGTTTTTGGTTCCAAAGTAGTTAAAAGTCTAGGCTCTTTACAATTAGGTGGGGCTTATTTTCAGGGGCAAGGGGAAAGTCTGAATGTTTGTCATGCAAATCGGAAGGATATTCAAGATCTACTTCCAAGATGTAACCTACATCGGATTCATCTGATAAATTTAAAATATCCTGTTCAGTTAAATCGTTATCACTCCAAACAAAATCTTTTAAGGGTAGATATTTACTCATTGCATAACCGTACAAATTATTTGCGTCAAGATACATTAAATATTTTATCTCATCATCTGGGTTAAAATTAGACATATATCTGTTGTTAGCTATAGCATAACGATTGCAACACTGACTTATACCTCCTCTTACACCCTTTTCTATAAAAAGAAGCATGTCGTAATCTGTAAACAGTTCGATAGCTACTTTAGTATGTAATAACATAGCATCCCATGATAAAGCTGGGGTGGTAAAATACCAACAGGGGTCAAGTTTATAAGTTTGCATGCATATTTTCCGAAAGTTTTCAAAGAGATCTGTTAACAATAGAACATCTGTTTTTACATATAGATCACAGTATTCACCAAGATTATTTAAATGAAATTCATTAAATACTTTACATGCATGATTATAATCCTCTACACTTATAGCCTCCTCATTTAGTTTATTGTAAAATTTGCTAATAGGTGGTAAACAAGAATCTTTACACTTTTCAAAACTATCAAAATAATCATACGGAAAACTCCCTTTCTTAAAAGTAAATCTATTTTTTCTGAGTCAAAATAATGTTTCATATATTTAAATTCATCTTTTTTTAGTGTTTTTATCAAATTTTCCAAACTAGAAGACATGAATTTGAAAGAATCTAAAAACCTTAACTGAAAATCATTTGAAATATTTTTACTGAAGGAAATATATTTTTCTTCGGTGTTCGGAATTAAATTAATTTGTTTTTCATCATATCCTAACTCATTAATAAAAATATGGGCGTCATATCCTGAAAGATTATGGAA
Organism: Trichonephila clavipes; assembly: GCA_019973935.1. Taxonomy (NCBI): domain Eukaryota; kingdom Metazoa; phylum Arthropoda; class Arachnida; order Araneae; family Nephilidae; genus Trichonephila; species Trichonephila clavipes. The sequence goes on from BMAU01018800.1 coordinate 96,630, forward strand.
GAAAACAGGCAAAAATTTGGGGGCTTTCATTGCTAAATTACAACTATTGCAACAAGGGCCATTAAATTTTTGAGTAACATGATTATGATCCCTAACCTTGATATTGTTTTCGTGAAAGGTTTGACCACAAACATAACAATTATTAGCATTATCATACAATTGCTTTTCTGATTCAGTAAGAGGTAATAACGGTTTTGATTTTTTATAAATATTATCAATTTCTATTGCATCTTTTTCTAACTTTTCAATAAAAATTTTGGGGCATCAATACCTCTATATACTACTGGATCTTTATAATGCCCCCTTGATAACTGATAAAATAACAAAAACCTATTGGGACATGTTTTTCATAAATATTTGTAAAGGAAAAGTTTGGATTAGGACAGCAAGTATCAGTTTTCCTAGTTACACACTCGAAATCCGCATATACAACAAAAGGTATTTTTAAACAATGTTGAAAATTTTTAAATTTTAAAAACTTACTTGTTTCTGACGGCATTACTACCCTTGCAGGATTTTTATGTATACACATCTCATTGTGTTGAAGAAGTTTGTATTCTGTTTGGAAAGCACTTAAACATCTTTTACATATAAATGTTTTATGTTGATGTTTTGAGAGTTGTTTCGAAACAAGTCGAGATAAGCTTTTAATGAAACAATAATGTCCAAACTCTCCATTTTTTACGTAAAGCAAATCTATATGTTTCTCACACACTATATCACTAATGAGGAGAGGAAATATTTTTAAATCTTCTTCAAAAGAATAAATGTTTATTCCTATATCGTTCATTTTTGAAAATTTTTTCACCTCGTTAAGCGGTGTTGGAAAGGATATTCCATCAAAGTTCAGCTTATTTAGGTGGGGGACATAACTTGACGTTTTGTTGGGGTTGCTGGTGTTGGGGTAAAGAGCTGCGAGAATAGACCACATGAAACACTGAGAGTCCTTTTTATTGATGACATTGATGATTGCCTTTGTTTCAGCGATCTGCTTCGGCACCTCGATGAAGGATGATGAACCTCTGAAAGGAGAATAACGGTTCGTGCGGACTTCGAGTCTTAAGATTTCGTCCAGTGTCCAGCCCGAGTCTCTACCTTCAAAATCCTCACTTTCTTTCACTATTTTCTCAGACATGTCGTCATAAAGTCTGGCGAGATTAGTTTCTTGTAATACCTCATTATTCGGCGTTTTGAATTCTACGTTCTTTATCATTTTTCCAGCATCTGTCGCTTTCGAGTAAATGCAATGAACCCATTTACTCACTTTCAAAGCTTTGTAAGTTTCCAGTTCATTGCGAAAAATAAAGATTGTCTCTTCTTTTCTTAAGAGTAGAAACTCTTTTATCCCCAGTGAACTATCGTTATTGGGAAGATTAAAAGTTTTATATGCTTTTTGAAAAGCCCTCTCGTTCTCTTTTGGTGGTAAGAAGATATTTTCAGGATCAGCCGTAGAGTTTTCAGCAGATGTGAACAACTGTGTTTTCTTTTTCCTACTTGATACAGACAAATCCACTCTCTTTCTTTTCCCCGCTTCTTTCTCCAACTTTCTTTCGCATCTTTTATTGTTCAAATGTTTCAATAAGTTGTCTTTACGGGTAAAGGACGTATAGCAAAATTTACAAGTAATTTTCTCGGTTGAATGCACAGAGTCTCTGTGCCTTTTTAAGTCCCTTTCTCGGACGAATTTTTACTACAATCCGCACATTGAAGGACAGCATTTTTTTCATGAACTTGTAATGTATGGCGTTTTAAAACATAGTTTGTAACGAAGTTTTTTCCACAAATATTACAAGTATACATAATGAAGACGTAGAACTTATAGAACGTTGCTAAACACACACACACTACTAAATCAGCAATCAAATTTTGTGTTCTGCTACTCTGTGACGATCAGGCGCAATACATAGAATCGATAGAGCAAATTGGAATGGATATCTCCCACCAACCCCTTTTAAACTCCAGAGGTGGGTCCACTACACCCCCTCGTCATTTCTCATTGGTCGACCCAACAGAAATCTGCACACGGCCCGCAGACTCATTAGCGTCCTTATTGGTTCGAATCTGACAATAGCTCTCTCTCTGACCCTCTCACACTCACTGGCGACACAAGGTCCGCCCGAACACCTGACCCCCTTACCACCCGCCGTTTTTGAGGCGCCGATGTATCGAGTCAGACGAACTCAGTCAAAAGATGAACAGCGGGGTTTCGTCCAGCCCATTAAGACTACAGACCCACTGACGTCGCAGACCAGAATCCCAACAATGAACAATGACACCCAAGGCCATGTGCTCTGTCCACAACCCCACCTGCTCTAATCCATCAAACACCATGAGAAAATATTCTACTGAATGTATATCACGATCTCACTTTTATCTGGTAACGAATCAAGACAGGAAAATACAGGATACAATAGATATGATTACGGACAGGGAAAGAATTTATGAATTTTCCTTTCGGTATCACACAAAATGAAATTTATAGAATTAAGTGACTCGTAGTATAAATAGCAACATCATTCATAAAATTATTTAGTTTAATCATGGATTCTCTCAAATTAGTTCATCCATTTACTTTAATCTTGGCTGGGCCATCTGGTAGCGGTAAAAGTCAGTTCGTTAAAAAATTAATCGAAAATAAAATGATTAAACCCTTTCCTAAAAATATAATTTGGTGTTATGGAGTTTACCAAGCGTTGTATGAAGAAATGCCGAATATTTCCTTTCATGAAGGTATCCCCTCTAATTTGCACCAGTATTCGGATGCGTTAATTGTTATAGACGATCTTATGGGAGAGTTAGGAAATGATCCCCAATTAACAAAATTATTTGTAAAATTTTCGCATCACAGAAATTTAAGTATAATTTTTGTGGTACAGAATATTTTTCATAAAGGGAAAGAAATTAGAGAAATTTCCTTAAACGCTCATTATCTTGTATTATTTAAGAATCGAAGAGATCAATCCCAAATTACACATTTAGGTCGCCAATTGTATCCTCGTAAAGTGAAATTTTTTCAAGAATGTTACGCAGATGCCACATCAAAACCGTACGGATACTTACTTATTGATTTAAAACCTGAAACTGATGAATCCTTGCGTGTGCGCACAGGTATGTTTCCTGGAGATGTTTTTTATGTATATCAACCTCGATGACCCATTACTTTGAAGCATATAAATAGATTCAAATTGTTCAATGAATATTCAATAGTTCACAAGATGCCGGTGTGTTCTGAACAAACTTTAGAGCTCTTAAAACTAATTTCTAAAACAAAACACCCAAAATCTATTTTGAAAAAGTGTTCAAAGAAAGAAATAAAAACTTTGTGCGAGTGTGTGCTGAATGTTTTATGTGGTAACATATCATTGACTAAAATTTTAAAAAAATCGCTTATCTCCCTATAAAGAAAGCTTAAGAAAACTTTCTAACAAAAAAAAACACCTCTTTACGAGAAAAAGAAAATTTTAATTCAAAAAGGAGAAGGATTCTTAAATATTTTATTGCCTGCGACTATTTCAGTCATCAGTTCTTTAATTCAAAATGGAATTTAGCAAAAAATTTGTACTGGTACCCGAAGAAAGAGTTCAAGTAACGGAACACTTATCGGAACTTGATCAACGCATGAAAAACATTCTCCATAATAAGGATTTAACGGAAGAAGAAAAAACAATTCTCTATTTACAAGTTTTACAAAAATATACGCACTTTTCTAACGAAAATCGAAGAGAGTCTGAACCAGTTCCAAATGAAGCATCTCTATCAGAAAATCAAGAAACGGAATCATTAAAAGAAAATCTAAAAGAGTCAGTAGTAAAGACGGAAAAAGAAGTGTTTGAGGATGAAATTTTTAGAATTGTTCCAGCTAGGTATAAAGAAAAAGCAAAAAATATTTTCCAGTTTTTAAAGCTTCAAGAATCTTTCAGTTGGAATTCTGATGGTGAAATTATTTACAAAAACACTGTTATTCCAGGAAGCAATATTGCATTCCTCGTGAATGATTTTCTACGGAATCGAAAATCAGCACCTGAAGGAAGATATGTATTTTTAAGAGCTTTGAATGATGTAAATTTACCGAAAAATCTAGATGTAAATAAAAAATTGTATCAGAATAACAAAATTATTAAGAAACCAATAATGTATGCTCGCAGAAATGCATGGTTGAAACTTTGAAATAAATGATACTCATTTGATTATAAAAAAAAAAAAATTGTCTCAGTTGTCTCTTTATGATTTGAACAGTTTTCTTTTGCTGAAGAAAATATACTTATTTGATAAAATTTAAAAGTTTCAAATATATAATTAAATAAAATTATATTAATCTTTTTGGGTGAAAAATTTATCATAGAAAAAAAAAAAAAATTTTTTTTTGAGAGAAAAAGAAATTTAACATAGAAAAATATTAATTTTTTTTTAGAAGAAAAAAATTATCATAAGAAAATAAATAGAAAATAGAAAAAAAATTAAAGAAAATAAAAGACACACACATATTTAGTTTCATTCCATTTTTTTTATTTTCTAAATACAAATCTTACACCATATCGTTTCTTTACAAATTGATACATTTGAAAATCATTTATATACAATTGATTCAAAATATAATGCATAGAATAGCCTTGGCTGCGTTTGAATAAAAAGTAAATACAGTATTGCCCACAAACATTAGATGTTGGTGATTGAAACACTTTAGAATTCCATAATACATCTAAATAGGTAGTAGTACTAATGTTATAGAATACAGGAGGTTGTCCAAACGAGTCATAAAATTCTAATTCTCTTTTATCATTTACAAATAATGCTAACCAGTGTGTTCCAGGTTGTGATGAGTCATCAGAATTCACAATAGCACACATGTTTTCTTGCAGAGGAGGGAGCGTATCTCTAGAATAAACACCTTGAAAATAGGGGGACGTTGTCTTCTCTTGAGATAAAACTGTATACATTTGCATTCCATCCATTCTTTAATTTCCGAAATCATACAAGATATTTCTCGATTTGTTTATTTCGATTAAATTTTCAAACTCGGCAAAAACGATAACACATACGGTTTGTTCTAAAGATTTGCTGAATTTTAATTCTAATCGCAAATTGCTATGTTTTATCAGACTTAAATGTTCTCCTGAAGAACATAAATCCGGTGAGAGGTTAAATCCAAACAATGTATTTGAATCTTTATATTCTTTTCTAGAAATAAATATACCTCTGTCTTGACCCATTCGATCTGTCCCAACAAATAGAGTTTGATAGGCCCGTATGTATTGATCTTTAGAAAAATCGAGTTCTAATGGATTGTGAGGCACTGGTTGTCCATCCACATACACTCCAATAAAATTTAAATTAAAATGTTTAAACTCATAAGGAGATTTTGAAAATGCTCCGTGAAAAGCTTCATTATCTACACATCCTACAAAAAGTTTTTTTGGCATTTGGCCTGAAAATATGTTATCTTGAATAAAAGACATGCTTCCTTTAGGAATCGAATACACTTTGCACAGAACTCGGTTAATGGGATATTTTGCGCTTGTTTTTCCAGTGCTTTCGCATGACCAAGAATAACTCCAGGATTCACACGAACTTTTCGTATGAATAAAGAAACATGATCCAAAACAACTTTAAATCCCTCAGATCCTTGTAAACAAAATTCGGGCTTGCTTCGTATTAATTTTATTTTCAAATCCACTAAATTGAGTAAAAGACGATCTTGATGAAATAAATCCGAATGTATACAACCAATCATGTCTACAGTTGCACTTTCTTTAAAAATTCGGTTCTTTTCTTGAGACCATCATCAGAATCCTTGTAAAATAGTTCAGCCGTTAACTGGGAAGTTTTGCTGTCATATCCATGGTTTAAGAGAGTTTCAATATAAGATCGATAGGGATATGTATTACTGGAATTGGAAACCACGCGATCATTTAAGGATACATCTACTTGAGAAAATAGTGAATGTAGAAATAAATTCACAGGTCCTATAGTATCATCTTTAGTAATAGGCGTATTGTCCACTTTTACTATTTTCGCTTTTACGTATAATTGTGTTTGACTGAGATCTATGTAATCTTCTGCACTTCCGGAAATGTGAAATTCTACAGGTGCATTATCGAAAACGTTAGAAAGAGGATGAAATTGTTTCCACTGCCCATCTTGAATAACTGTTTGAGTTCCTGGTAAGTTGAAAAGTTCCAATTCAGATTTAACACATTCAGGAGAATCTTTAAGAATAAATGCCATTTTTACGAGTCGAAAATGTCACGTACACTCACTTTACGTGCTTTGGATGAAATGAATTTTTTCTGTTTCTTACGCTTTCTTTTATACTGTCCTTTTCCTACCATAGACTGAACTCTATCAATAGCTTTCTGAGCTAATTTTTTTCCACTTTCTTTTTGCTTCTTGTTTTTACAGCTTCTTTAAAATTTTCTCCTGACAATACATCAGAGGCAACACGACTCCCTGTCATTAATACTTCTTTTCCAATAGTTTTACCTCCTTTTACTAAAAAGGTAAAGCTGCTCTAAACAATCGACGAAATATTCCTCCGATTCCATAACCCTTTTGAAAATTAATGCCCTTGTAATGAGTCAGACCCGAACCTATTTGACCTGCATAATGGTCTTCAAATCTTTTAGTACAGCAAACGTATGGTACACTCATCTTGGTCTTTTATCTCCAAATGAGGGTATGAGAAATGCATTGCTTTATTTATAGTATTTGCCTCATGCGAAAATGAAGCACTATGATCACTTTACCTCTTTCAAAGGGAACAAAATCACCAGAATTGAGTCTCAGTTCAGATTGAATAGTTTGAAACGAGTGTCTCACCAAAGGTAAGTATTGAGGTCTATCATAGTATTGACTAATCGTTTCCCCGTCTTTACCTTTAGTGCGAACGATTCGCAATAAAGGAGCCTGTGTATCCCCCACAATTTGGGGTGAAATTAGATCGGAGTAAACGTAAAAAACTGAAAAATTAGACCATGCATCAGCAACGAATTCGCTTTTCATGTTACCTATTATAATTGCATTGCGTTTGAATCCTAACAATTCGCCTAAATTCTCTAAGTGAAGGCTGCTACCTTGAACTGCATTAATTTTCACCCGTTTTGTTGCTTTATTGTAAATTATTGTGAACCGATTAGGATTTTTGGGTAAAGCAAGTTGTACGGCTGATATAATATCTAACATTGTTTCATAACAACCCACATCAATTGTTCGCTTAACAGTTGAAGAGATATTGCCGTCACCAGCTTTGTATAGAAAATAATTGTTAGTTTCATTTACGTTAAGCCAAGAATGAGGGTAGATTATTTCAGACAATCCCACTTCCCATTCACCATTTAAACAAACAGGAGAGGGTAATTGAGTTTTGAAATGAGATATTTTGTTTTCTGGAAAGAAATGCATAGAACTATCAGAAGGTAATGTTACGTAGAAAGACATTTTGAAAATGAGTTGGCAATAAAAAAGTTTAACTATTTATACTTTTTGAATATCAGTCACCCAATCATTAAATTTTTCAGGATAGCCTAAAAATTTAACAAAATATTCAGTGATTCCTCCTCTTTTTCTTTGTTTGATAACATTCTCTACAGGGTAGAAACCAGAGTCGACAACTTTTTGTAATTCTGCTTCGTAATAAGTACCTTTAATCTCTTCACCTTGTAAATCTTTTAATCTATAAACAATCGGAATTCTTTGCACGATTTCAAAAACTATGAAAAGTTCTCTTCTCCAGTTTTGTTCGTATCCTTTTTCAAAGTGAAGTTTTTGTTTATTAATGCGTACAACATCACCAATTTTAAATCTAGGGGCTTTAGGTTTCTCATTTCTTAGACCACCGTATAAATTTTTTTAATACCTGCTTTCGGTTATGTCTACTTACAGAAACAGGTTCCATTTTAATTGAACGGTGATACGAGTGATTATAACTGTGTATTAATTTATCAATGACGTCGATGTAATTTTTAGTGTTAAATTCAGTGAAATATTTCCACATTTTTGTTTTTAATGTCCGATTAAACCTTTCAACAATGCTAGCTTTTGTTTCGTTATTTGTAAAAAAAAAATTTACATTCAGATTTTTTAAATAATTTTGAACTATTTTATTTAAAAACTCCTTACCGGCATCTGTTTGCAACACTTTAGGCTTCCTTTCTTTAAAAATAATTTCTAGCCCAGACTTTACACTTTTTCCAAATTTATCTTTCAGAGGAACTGCCCAAGCAAATTTTGAAAATAAATCAATGCAAGTTAACAAATACTTATACCCTTTATTAAATTCTGCTAAAGATTGCATATCGACTAAATCCGCTTGAAACTGACGATCAATATCACTTACAAACACTCGATTCCGCTGAAACTTATGTCGAACAGGTTTATGAAGAGTGTAAGCATCTTTCTGCGATAACCAATGTTTCACATCTTTTTTACTATATTTCCCTTTTACAGAGCGATGTAATGCTTCCACACCCCCGAAGCTATTTGGAACTTCAGGATTTTCGTAAAACGCTGCTAAATCTTGATGCATTGTTACCGATGAAAAGAACTTGATTGAATGACTATTACAATGAATAGTTATATTATTATATACTTTTTGGGAAAGGCAAAAAGTTTATGTATAAAAACATGAGCATAAATTTTCTCACTTTCATATGAAATACATTTAAAATATCACTTGTACATACTTTGATAATTTCTTTTAAAAATACTCTTATTTATTTTTAAGATGTGAAACGATTTCAACATAAATTAAACTAACAAACAATAAAAATAATAAGAACTCAAATTCAGCATATAAAAAAAAAGAATTTTATTCAAATTTATAAAAACAAAATATTGTGTGAATCTTATAAAAATCTTTAAACAAAATCCTCATAGTATTCAAAACAATCAGGTGGACATAACATGTCTCTTACTTCTCTTAAAATAATATCCAAGCGAAGATTTTTTAAAAATTCTTGAGTTACATAATGTACAGGTTTTAACAATAAAAAGTGTTCATTTTCAAAAGATTATGATAAAAACAATCAGCTATCTCATTAGCTTCAAGTGATGAAACATATGAATTAAATGTTTCTTCGCGATTCCCCCATAACTCCTCAGCGAAAGTCTGAGGCTGTTTCAATCCTTTTTCGTTCAGGAGGCTACAAATAGATTTTTTCAAAATTTGCGTCAAGTATTGTTGACCCAGACTAACATCCAAAGAAGAAGGTAATGTATTTTCTATGGGGCCTTCGCAGAAGGTTTTATATGCAGTTAAAAAGTCCATACACTGAAACATATTGTCTATAGCAGCATTTTCAATAGCACCATATTTTTTAATCATTTCAGCCCACTGCTCTCGGGATATGGTTATTTCTTTAAAAGTGGGCTCTTTATCCGGACTGTATTTAATGCGCTTGAAAGTAAAATCAATGAAGTTCTCACTAGTTATTTGAATGTGTCGTTCAGGAGGGAAAAGTCCACTTGGTAATTCCTCCAGTGATTCCGGCACTTTCTTTTTACGCATGATATATTCGATCCACCGTGGGTCTAATGTTATTCCCTCGGGAGTTGGGTAGTATGTTTTGCCATATTTCTTGAAACGTCTTATGTGTACTGATACGGAATCATAATAGGTGCTTGCAAAGACAAAAACATCATCTCCAATTGGAAATACTCCATCTGGTATGCAATCCTCGGTAAATTTTCCATACTTCTGAAAATAATATATCAAAATTAATAAAGATCAGAAATGTGTAAAAAACATTATAAAAATTACATATTAAATTTATTTAATTTTGTTACTTACTTTTGAAACTTCTCTTCTGGCTTTCTTATTTACAGAAGATTCCCCGGCTTTTCCAAACTTTCGTTTTTCACTATGTGTTTCAGACATCACCATATTTTTTTCTTGTTGAATACAGCCCACCGCAATACTAACAAACGAAATGAATTGTGAACTAAAATGTGATAAGTGTCTAACGCATATCAACCGAATTACACTTGAGCGGCGTTCGCTGAGTGGTTGAAAGCAATGTATTCATCCGCTCTAAGCATTGAGATAATTTCTGACGTAGAATTCAGTCGCCGTCTTGTAGAATCAAGATCAGACAAGCTAAAACAAGTTAAATCGTAACCCGTTCACGCTGATGACGAGTATACTACGGCACATTTTTCTGAATAATCAATTTACTTTGTATCTTTACTGTGTGTGTATGTAATCATTATACTGAATTAAAATTTACACATTATTAAAATAATATAAATTAAATATTTTTTTTATTTCATTTTAATCAAGAAAATGATTTTAAAACATGTCGCCGTCTGCTTCGCCTGCAAAATTAAATTCATGAGATTATAAACATAAGTTTTCTTCAGGTCTGTATGCCTTCATAGGATAATGGTTAGCGTAACTGAAAAACTATTGTCCTGTGGAGACATTTTGATCTGAGGCCGTGAGTTTGAATCTGGATTTATTTATTTTTTATTTGAGCGTTATTTACTTCCATCATTTTAAAATCTATAATTAGTGTATATTTTAATCAATAGGTGGCGGCATGAGCACGTTTAACATTCCCATACTTCCATTTTTTGTGCACATTTTTTAAAAACAACTCAACTTAGCTGTAGAAAAAAAAACAATTCAACTCGCCCCCTCAGCTCGAAAATCAAAGCCAATGCAGGAGAAAAACAACTCAACTCGTCAGTAGGAACGAAACAACTCAACTCAACAGGAGAAAACAACTCAACTCGGCAACATGAACGAAACAACTCAACAGGAGAAAACAACTCAACTCAGCAGCAGGAACGAAAACAACTCAACTCGGCAGCAGGAACGAAACAACAACTCAACGAAACAACTCAACCAGTGCCGAACGAAACGCCTCAACCGCATGCAACCGGAACGAAACAACTCAACTCTGTCACACAGAACGCCTACAACCGCCTACAACCGCCTACAACCGCTTATATAAGTGCAACCGCCTGCAATTAGGTGTTTGCATGAGAGGGTGGCCCGCGGCAACCGCCTGCAACCGCCTGCACCGCCTTTACAGCAGAATCGGCTTTAATCAGTTATCAAATGTATAAAAATTAATAATACAAAAAAAGTTTGAAAAATCAAATATTAAGGTAAACATAAATTAAGTACATTAAAAAATACGACATATGAAGCATTACAAATATTATTTGTAATACAGATTACAAAATGACAGCAAAAAATCAAGTTTTTAAGAATTTTTTGCTTTATATATTTAATTGAAATTCAATATTTTTTTCTAAAAAAAGCAATAGCTTTGTGAAATATACAGTATTTATAACTAAGTTGTGCCAAAAGAATGTTCTAATAAATATATATTAGGTGCTTGCTTCATAGCACTCTAAATAATACTCAAGTGTGTTGAGTTTTCATTTAATTCAAACATTAAACTTTATCAAAATCTACTGGAATTTTATTCTGCGTGCTCATTCAAAGGCGGCAAAGATAGATCTACACGTTGTACAGAAAATGCCACGTTTTTAGTATTTTACACAGTTATGCTGCAGTTAAGCATAATACAATCGATACGACTACATGAGTAAAGAAAAAATATAAAAACAGAAATATAAATTATGAAAACCATTTTAAAAATTAACAGAATTTAAATGCATTTATATAAAATAAGTTTAACAATTATTATTTAAGTTTAACATTTATTTGAATAGAATTAATTTCTATCTTGCCCATATCCGTTTAGCGAATTCGAAAAACAGTTGACAGGTGCAGCCATCTAGCGAGAGAAAATCTCTACAAAAACTGTCCTTTACATTACTCCCTTGCCAGTAACAAAGTTACGATACAAGAAAAAAATATATGGCAGGGACAGTTTCAGACTTATTGAACAGATTATAATTTCATTTTTTTTTTTTTTTACAAATTAAACTTATACAAACCGCTTTTAACACAATTATTACTAATCATTGCATTACACAACACAAAATTACTACTACAGGATTGCTACAGAAGTCTTAATGCGCAAAATATGCTACAAGTTTAAAATATTTAAACACAGTTACCTTCCTGTTTCTTAAAAAATACAACTAAAATGTTCAGCAATTACTTTAAATGTATATTTATACTGAGCAACAATCAAATTTAAACAAAGTCAAAAAAAGGGTATATATAAGGTATACAATAACTCAAAAAAGAATAAACTACAGAATGCTTTTGCAAATACACAAAACTCAGTCAATATTTGAACGTGGGAAACTAAAAGTACATAAATATTTTGCGAAAAAAAAATCATTCATATTCCAATGAAAGTTAACATGCCATTAAAAAAAAAACATTTCAAGTTACTCTGCAATGACAACACCTTAATTTTTTGAATATTATGAAACATATCAAATCCAATAGTGTTAAAAAATCAATTTTCATATTTACATACACAATGGGTAATTTTATAATATATACATACAGAAAACTTCCTATTTACAAGAAAGAATATCAGAAAACTTTAGTTTCAATTCACCACATAATTAATTATAACTCAGTTAATCACTAATACAATCCATTTACCACAATTGAGCATTTTTATGCAAAACAGTATCTATTTATACACATTTTATTTGATGCTAACACATATCTATTTATAAACATAGAATTTGATGCTAACATATATTTATTTATAAACATAGAATTTGATGCTAACACATATCTATATTGATATCCTGAAAATTTTATGTTCACTATTAAATACATAATAGATAATTTTGTTAAAATACATACTTTCCAATGAAAAAAAAAACACATTCTATAACACATTTAAGAGATGAGATGCCCACAAATTGTAATACTAATGAGAGAATTTCTGTCGACAATGTAAAAAAACAGTAGTAATAAATAATTATTTGTGACATAAAGTTGAAAACTTTGTATAACATATATTACTTTGAATGCGAGAATATATATGGAAAATTTTACATCATGCTCTTTAATTTCTTTTTATTTACAAAGCTTTTGTTTGATTTAGGTTCTCGCTGTTATGAAATTACACACAATTCTACTTTTGCTTACAACTTACTGATGAAGTTATATCAGGATAGTGGAAGAATAATTATTTAAATTTCACAATACTAGCATAAAATCATACATGTATATATAACCAATTAAGAGTCAATTTTCAATTCTAAAATCCAGGAATTAACATACATTGTCATTTTATAAGCATATCTACAACATTTAAAGCAGTGTTTACTATAACTTTTCACTATATGTACATGAATTGCATTACCAAGAGAATTATTACCAAGTATATATTTAATCAATTAGATACATTTTATAAATGGTGATTTTCAAATTTACTAATTTTTAATAACTGTTTACTAGTAATAAGTGAAAGGAATTTCAAACTTTAACACTTACATACATAATAGTTGCTATTTTGTTTATTCTCTAAATCTTACTGGTTTTTTTATCTTTCTACCACAGCTGGTAGTAGATTGTTCATCAGGCATTGGGGAAAGTTCTTTCCAATTTGAAATCTCATTTTTTGTCCAACACTAGTTTGTTCATTTTGATTGTCCACTGCTAACAAATAGGCAGGTTTCAGTCTATCTACAGATATATTAATTGTTTTATCTTTGATTAGGATTGTGAAATATTTATCATACTTTTTATGTACAGTATATGGTCCTTCATATGGTGGTTCTAATGCTTTTTTAACTCTGTCGATACGAAGAAACACATGGGAACAGGATTTCAAATCTTTATGCACAAAGATATTTTGCTTCCTGTTGCTAGGAGACTTCAGTGGCTTTAGCTCTGCCATGTGCTGCTGTAATTTGGCGACAAAATTCTGTGGATCCATGTTAATAGTAGGGGGATCAAAAAAAAATTCGCCAGGTAATTTAATGGAAGTACCATAGACCATCTGTGCAATTGTGTAACTAATGTCAGGTCTTATGGCAGCTCTTAAACCTAACAACACAGTGGGTAATGACTCTGTCCATCTAATATTGTTGTGAGCTTTTATAGCACCTTTCAAGGTCCTATGTAAACGTTCAACTTTCCCATTACATTGAGGGTGATAAGATGTTGTGTGGGCTACTTTAGCACCACATATTGCAGCTATGCTTCTAAATAGTTCTGCCTCAAACTGTCGACCTTGATCTGTGACTATTTTGGCAGGTACTCCAAACCTGCAAATCCATTTCTCATAAAATGCTCTCCCAACTATTTCAGCTGTTATTTCAGGTATAGGAATTGCTTCCATCCAGCAAGAGAATCGGTCAATGCAGGTTAAGCAATACTGCATCCCTTCTGAAGGTGGTAGTTTTCCAATGAGATCTATGTGAACTACACTAAACCTTTCATCTGGTTGTTCGAAGTCTCCTAATTTGGATTTTGTATGCCTGCTGACTTTACATTTTTGGCATCTAATGCAAGCTTTTGCCCATTCTCTGACTTGCTTTTTAATATCTGACCAGACATATTTTTCAGTCATCAGTTTTACTGTAGATTTAATACCAGGGTGAGCTAAGCCATGAATTAGTTGGAATATTTGAAACCTGAATTTTTGTGGAATGTAAGGCCTAATTTTTGTGTTGAGATGTCACACCAAAGTTTTTTCCCAGATGGCAATGTCGAAGGTTTAAATTTTAAAGAATTGTTGTGCAATAATTTTTGCAACTCTTCGTCAGTAGTTTGCTCTTCTGCAATTTCCTCAAAGTTGATTTCAGAAATTGAATTAATTCTGGATAAGGCATCTGCAACAACATTATCTTTACCCAATACATGTTGAATGTTACAACTAAATTCTGAAATGTATTGAAGTTGTCGTTGTTGTCTTGGTGATGCTTTTTCATTTTTTTGCTTAAATGCAAAAGTTAGAGGCTTGTGGTCAGTATATATAATAAAATCATTCCCTTCCAGCAGGTGTTTGAAATGTTTCACTGAAAGGTATATTCCCAATAGTTCTCGGTCATAGGTACTATACCTTGTTTGTGTTTCATTTAGCTTCTTTGAGTAAAAGGCTATTGGTTTCCAACTCTCGTTTTCTAATTGCTGGAGTACTGCACCCACAGCAAAATCTGATGCATCTGTGCAAAGTGATAGGGGTAGTCCAGATCTTGAAATGATAAAAGAGCAGCTTCGGCAAGGTCAGTTTTGCATTTTTCGAAGCTTCTCCTGGTGTCATCAGTCCAATGCACTTTTCTGCGGTCTTTCTTTTTCGCTCCTTTTAACAGTTCATGTAGAGGTGCTTGGGTCTTAGCAGCATCCTTTAGGTATCTTCGGTAAAAATTTATCATGCCCAGAAACGTTCGCAGGTCATGAATAGTTTCTGGTAGTTTGTAGTTGAAGATAGCTTGAACTTTTCTGGCAATGGCCGAGAACCTTCTGCAGTGATCAGAAATCCCAAATATTCAACTTGGGCAGCTCCCATCACTGATTTGGAGACATTTATTCGAAGTCCATATTGCTGGAATCTTTCAAATACCATTTTTAGGTGTTCACTGTGTTCCTCTTCAGTAGATGAGGCAACAAGTACATCATCAAGATACGGGAAAACAAAGTCGAGTCCATACAGTACTTCAGTAATGAAACGTTGGAAGGTTGAAGGAGCATTCCTCAGTCCAAAACTCATAGTATTGAACTCGTACAAGCCAAATGGGGTGGTGATGGCAGTTTTTTCTTTGTCTTCCTCAGCAATTGGTATCTGATAATAAGCTTTTACTAGATCTATCTTGGAAAATATTTTTTTATCCTTCAGGATGTGATTAAAGTCCTCAATTCTAGGAATTGGATATCGATCTGGTATTGTCTGTGCGTTGAGTCGCCTGTAATCGCCACATGGTCTTAATGTGCCATCCTTTTTATTTACTAAATGCAATGGACTTGCCCATTGAGATTTTGAGGGTCTAATAATGTCGTTGTCCAGCATAAATTGGAATTCTTGCTTCGCCAGCTTCAACTTATCAGGGGCTAGTTGTCTTGCCTTCGAATAAACCGGTTGGCCAGTTGTTAGGATGTGGTGCTTTACTTCATGTTTAACAACTCTGTTAACCAAGTTTGGCTTGGTTAAATCAGGATACGACTTAAGCAGGTTGAAATATTTGGAGGCTCTATTGACCGTGCTGAGATCATTATTTTCTTGGATGGTAGCAACTTCTCCTTTAATTGAAAGATTTGTTACTCCATCGATTAATTTCCTGTTGTGCAGATCTATCAGCAACTGGAATTTTTGAAGGAAATCAGCACCTATGATTCCTCGCTCAACTTTGGCAATAATAAACGGCCACTGAAATGGGCGTCTTAGGCCTAGGTCCAGCGTGATAATTTTTAGACCATATGTTGGAATTTCAGTGCCATTAGCAGCATACAGTTTATATTGAGAGGCTTGGCACTCACCTTTCGTTTTTGTCCAAGGGAGGATCGAGACGTCTGCTCCACTATCCACAAGGAATTGACATCCGGTTTCTCTGTCCTTGACAAATAACCGGAATTTGCGGCCTAAAATATCGGCAGCAGGACTCGCCGCGGCGTCTACTGCTGGGATTCGTTTCCCGGCTCATTGAAACTGCACGGCTGTACGCATTTACCAGGGAGACACTTCTTCCCGAATCGGAAATGGTAGAAGCAATATCGTCCCTGAGGATTGTAGCGGCGCCTTGATTTGCTGCGACTTCTACTCCTCTGATGGTGATGAGGGCTAGAGCTCCGGACTTTCCGTTGTAGCTTCAAAGAGGCAAGTTGTTCTTCCAGACTTACTAATTTAGAGAGGAGTTCATCCACTCTTAGGGAATTTTTCTGAACCACTGCAGCATCAATTGTTCTTAGCGCCATCTCCACGATCTTGTTAGCCAATGCGCTATTTTGTCATTTTCCAGTAAAAAAAAAAAAAATCCAGGGTCACCAGTTATTAGGTGCTTGCTTCATAGCACTCTAAATAATACTCAAGTGTGTTGAGTTTTCATTTAATTCAAACATTAAACTTTATCAAAATCTACTGGAATTTTATTCTGCGTGCTCATTCAAAGGCGGCAAAGATAGATCTACACGTTGTACAGAAAATGCCACGTTTTTAGTATTTTACACAGTTATGCTGCAGTTAAGCATAATACAATCGATACGACTACATGAGTAAAGAAAAATATAAAAACAGAAATATAAATTATGAAAACCATTTTAAAAATTAACAGAATTTAAATGCATTTATATAAAATAAGTTTAACAATTATTATTTAAGTTTAACATTTATTTGAATAGAATTAATTTCTATCTTGCCCATATCCGTTTAGCGAATTCGAAAAACAGTTGACAGGTGCAGCCATCTAGCGAGAGAAAATCTCTACAAAAACTGTCCTTTACATATACAATGCTGACGTGTAATGAAGAAATCTTAAAATAATAGTCAATTAGTAAATATCATTACGAACCTGTGCGAAGCTTCTGATATTTTCCATTTGAATCAAAACAGCCCTTTATATAATTTCTCCAAAAATAGTTTAGGTTCATAACGCAATATTCATTTTCTTCATGTTATCTACAATAAGTATTTTAAAAAATTATATTTTTAAAGGCTGTTGTGAAGTGTTGAAACAATAATCGTTCATTTCTTTGCCAACAGATGGCTGCACGACTTCATCTAAATTGAAGGCAATGGATAACATGAAAGAACAAAAAAAAGTAAATGAAACGTACATCATCCACCTTCTACGATGCTTTATATTTTTCATGAATTTTTTAATTGTACAGCTTTATTAATTTTTTAATAATTTCTCCAGTTAATATCTTTTTTTTTTCACAAATGCTTTTTACTACTGGGCAAAAAAGTGTCTCACAGGCATGGCGAAGGTTGTGTTCTCCGTTCATTTCAGCTCTTATTATCTTCTCCGTTCATTTAGATTGAATATAATTAATTAAAGAAAGCATTATATATTGAAAAAAACAATAAATATTAATTTTTAAGAGATGGTTTTTATAATTTTATACTAAGACATTTATAATTTATTGCGTATTTGGTGTTAAACTAAATTATATTACCATATGTTTACTGTAACCAAAAACTACGTGCTTTAGAAAAACGTGGTTATTTTTAAAAACATAATCTTCTGGCTTGAGATTTTTATGTAGGATGCTTGTTTAACGCCATTTTCTGCAGTAAAAGAAATTGAGTTATATCTAGCTCGATATGTGCTGCTATCTGTCGGCAAAATAATGAACTGTTATTGTTCCAACATTACTTCACTGACAATAATTGTGCTATAAACCAGAAGTTATGGCAGGGATATTATTCATACCTAATTGTTACACAGTATTAGGTACTAAAATCTTTCTCGACTCATGTAGTAACCTTTGAATACAATGCTTACAAAATGTGCAAAATCCAACATGTTTTAATTAACCACAAACTGTAATGATAATACACAATTAAATACTTATACGTATTCTACTCATAACCGTGTTTTCAATCATCAAAAAATCAATAAAATACAATTTTTATAATTTACTATGTATTTATTAGACTCAATGTAAAGATCAATGTATTGTGTATTATACATTCGTATTCGTTTTACATTTCATGTTATTTTTTCAACTTACACTATAAATATTTGATATTTTTTATGAAAAAAAATTATTATTATTATAAGAAATTCAATTTAAAAACACTTTTTAGAAGATATTTGACTTAGTTTTTTTTTTCACTGAGAAAGTTATAAATATTTGATTGAAAATATTAAGCTGATGCAATTTTTAAAACTGGCGATAAATGTTGATTGGTTAATCTTGATCTTTCTCTTTATGAATTTTCACTGTTTTTCATCAAAGGAAGTATTTGCCCTCATAAATAAATGCTTCCAAACATAACTAAAATTCGCATAACGAACTATAAATTTTAGGAATAAAAATTTAGAATCCCAACTTCCATAGATTTTTACTTCAACACATTGTTTTTCAATTAATTTCATTTGTAAGTTTTGAACAACAATTTCAATATCGATAGATGGAGGTGAAGTAAAAGTGTGAAATTGTGGCTTACAACTTTTAAAATCAGAAAATCTTCGATCGATAACTCCGTTTCTAGTGAGTGAGTGAATAATAAAGTCGTACTGTTCAGCTACACGAGGGCTTTGGGAGACGAGCGTCGTAATTTTGAACCATGGTCAAGTGACGAGGACGGCAACTGTGAGCTGGCACCACTCTTCTAACTACCGCACTAACGGGAGGACCGTTTGATCTCACGACAGGTTTAACGTGCATCGCTCCCTTATACAACAGGTCTTCAGTGGTACTGGTCTTGAACTCATGACACGCCTGCCTCGAGCTCGTTACCTTGACCACTAGGCTACCGTTGTCACACCACGTTTTTAACAATTTAATTTAGTGAGCATTTTCAGCAAATTTTAATTCATAGGATTTAAACAATATAGATATTGGTAGCTTTTATAAACTGAGAGACAAGTTTTCTTTTCTTAATTATTTTCTCCAAGGTAAATATTTTTTATTAAATAAAGTTTATAATTTTTAATATTATCAATTATATAATTCAATGATTTTCGTCTTGAAGCTTAAAAGAAAGTTGTTTAAGATGATTTGTAATATCCTTTGAGAAAGCCAGGTCCTTTATCCATTGTCAATCTTTTAACTCAGCAAATTCATATTTTTTACTTCCAAGAAAATTATTCGTCTAGCAATTTGAAGAATAGTTTTAACACTTTATGATTTGAAAGCCATTGAGCTTCCGTATAATAACATAGATCCTTGTATTAACTTTCTGTATCTTCTAGAAATTAATCAAATTGGCGATGATTAAGTCTATGTCCTCGAATATAATTTACAACTTTGATGACTATTTTTAAAACATGTCCTTTGTTAAAAACTTTGGAGCACAGCATCTGCTGGTGAATAATACTGTGAAAATGTTCACAATTATTATTACCATGCTGTTTGCATGTTTCTTTTAATCTTGCAACAACTTCTTTAGTAATACCGGTCATGGTATGTGCAACATCATGCAAGACAAACCAACTTTTCCAATGGTAACTTATAGTTCTTCAAAATATCTACATTCATAAACTCAAAATATTAGCTCCAGATGTTGTATTATGAATATGAATGATTTCCAAAAGTATGTTCTTCACTTATTTCTAAATTAACATTGCACCCATGTCTAAAAACGACTAGCTGAGCGAAATTTTGTATATTTGTACTTTCATCAATATTGCTATGAAGTAGGCTTGAAATATATTGATATTGTTCAAGTATGCTGATTTCTCTAATTCTTTGCTACTTCATCAATTCTTCTAGCTGCAATATTTTGGCTTAAACTTACTCTTTTAATTTACTTTGTGCTGGACATAATACTTCCGTTGTTTTAAATAAGTATTCACTAATAAATTTCCGTTCAGTAAATTATTTTGATCTGCTTGTGTGATTAAATGTAATAATACATAACTTTTACAGCAGCTGTATAGTCTTCAACAAATTTAGTGTGTATACTTTGTTGTTTCGAAGAATAGATATCAATTCAGACAATTATAGTCTTCACGAAATTTTGCAAAGTATTGGTCATATAGTTTGCTTCAGGATTTGTGCAACAGTGCCTTTTAAGATCATGTTCCTTAGCAATTGAAATGAAGTTTTTAGATATCAGGCATATTTTATTATTATTTTGAACACGAAATATATTACAGTTCTATTTTTCTAGAAAATTACAACTTTGCTTTTGAATTGATTTTTCTTTACTCATTGTTGAAATTTGATTACCTTTTATTAAAATAACTTTTTTAATTTAATGTGAATAAAAATAAAAATCTCCTTTCATTCGAAAACGATTAAGTATCTTAATCATCTTGAATATTTTTTTTAAAACTTAAAAAAACACCTCTGAGAATGCATCTTGCTGATTAGACACTTCAAACAGAGCAGAAGGAAGCGAAATAAAAGCTGCACACACGGAGAATCGTGGCTCCATCTATAGTTAAGAATACGCATAATGCATTTCAGAATTTTCCGAAAATTAATTTACTAAAATAAAATTAAATGAAACCATTTAATAAAACATAAACAAAATATTTTTAATCTAAAGGCCATTTCTATTATCAAAAAGGATTTCTTTTAAAGAAGGAATAGGAACAGGCAAATATACTGAAGATTTATATATATTCATATAAAAAGTTTACCTCAAGTAAATTTCAAAATGAAAAAACTTTAAAAGCCTGATATTTAATTTTTTTTAAAAGAATCGGCGGGTCGCGCATTTTAAACCCCTTATATAAGGAGCAAAATCGTTGATATTATGTATAAATCTACTGGTCAAAATGTTACATTTTATATACATGTATGTGTATATATATATGAAAAATGCTTTTAAAACTCTTTTACGGATACATAAGTTTTTATCAAGAACATTTTGAAGTATTTTTCGAGAACGTAAAATATAAGTTATAGACTTAATTTTTAAAATTTTTTAAGGATTTATCATGATAATTATTATAAAATACTACTCCTAAGTATTTGATCATGGGAAAGATCTAGTCGCAGTTGTGGAATGGTCATGATCGTGAGCTCGTGGTTGGTCTTGTTTTTGTTGTGTCGGGAGTTCAAGTTTTGGCACCCAAAGCTAAGATTAGTCCATGTGCACACTCTTTGATCTTCGATTATTTTAGTCCCAGAATTTATTTGAGCAAGAATTCAGTTGTTGAAACCTTATTTTACATTATCCATTTCAATACTTCATTTCTTGGTGCCATTTAAGACCCAACGTGGGTATGTTAAATTTGTTCAGGCTCAAAGAGTGACGAGGTGTGGAAGCTTAGAGAATAGGTCAGACTCCAGTATCATCTTTTTCTTTAATATTATGATTCCAAATTACAACCGCGTTTGCCAATAGCCCTCGAGCAGGGACAGAGAACGACACTATTAACAACCAATCAATTCAATTCTTCCTCTCAAAGTGACGGCCGCGGTAACCGAGTGGTATAGGCATCGGACCATGGCTAGCTTTGTCAAGAGTTCAAACTCAGCACCACTAAAGACCCACGGTGTAGGGCAGCGATGCACGCAAAATCTGTCAAGAGCTGAAATATCCTCCCGTTGGTGTGGTGCGGTAGTTAGGAGAGGGGGTGCAGACTCAGGTGTCGTCCACGTCACTTGACCATGGTTCAAAATTACGTGGTCCGCCGCCAAAAGCCCTCGTGTAGCTGAACAGTGCGACGTTAATACTTACTCACTCACAATTCATCTCTAAGTTTCAATTTCACAGCCACAATATTCCTAGAAATTGACGGTGAAATGAGACAGCCATTCTTCAAAATGCCAACAAGAAAAGAGTTTTCCAAAAATGCAAATGACGACTTCAGTGCTCTTAAATTACTAAATCTGTCAGCAGGGTATGGGCCGAATGAGCCTGGGCCCAGGGCCTCATCCTCGGTGGGGGCCTCATTTCCTTCTGGCTCGTCCTTAATAAGATTATAATCTGAATAATTTTAATGTTCGAATATTATTCCGGTGCATATTCTCCGAAAATCAGGGAATTTCAAGCTACATGTCAACTGGCAACAGTGACAGGACCACTATGTGATTACCGTTGTCCACGCCCAAGCCTAAGTCTAATACCATAAGCGATCAGTCAAATCATTTAGTAGAAATGCTGTCGTTGGTCGAGCTGGTTTGTGTCGAGGTTTATGAGATTGTGAGCCATGCACCTTTATTTGTTTCCAATTACTGTTTGTACCAGTATTTGACAATGCATGCTGTACATTGTATACTTTAAAGGATGCAGGTAAGGCCTACTTTTAAACAGGGGCCCAAGGCCTCAAAATATCTTAAGATGTCTCTGGGCACCAAAAAGTCTTAAGACGCGTCTCTCAGTGCTATTTTCCGCTAGTCTGTTTAACTTGCATGTTATAATTTGTAGCTATAATTCCATACCCAAATAAAATTTTCAATATTTTAGTACAAAGCAGGATTGAGCAAAGTCATGGAAACCCGAAGAGTTTTTGTTATGAAATCTGAATATATTTTGTACTAAATCAGAAAAAAGTTTTCCGTGCACTTGCAGTGATAAATTTAATGATCGCTTTTCATTACATCTATGAAAAATGCCAAAACTATTAACTTTCTGTTACATTATGTGTGTGTGTCCACTCGAGTAGATAAAAGTTTAATCTTTCCGTAAATGCTTTAACAGATTCTATTCCTTTGTTTTCAAAATCGTAGTAAAAAGAATTTAATAACAATAAACGAAATGGAAGTATTTGGGGGATGTGGTATGAATTTATCAGTTGTGTGTGTAGATTTACAATTTAAAAGGTGGCAGTGGTCAGTGTCGATTTAAGCTCATTTCGGGCCCTAGGCGCAGAAGATCTACATGCCCCTTTGGCACTGGCGGATCAAAATTTATAACCAGAAATTCTGGTTAAGTCCAAATTATCCGGTCCCCGGACCCCTGGGCGCCTGCTTCAAACGTCCAATGAATAAACTGGCACTGGTAGTGGTCAACACACACCAGAAAATGATTTCAAATCCAAAAGTAAACCAAAGAAAAATTTGCCCATAAGGCAAGTTCCATTCTCATGGACATCCACTACGATGGAGTATTTCGCTCGACAAACTGAAAATACAGCTCAAAGATGAAAAATTGTGTTATGCTCCAGAAAATTTACATATTCTTGAATCAAATGTTAAGTGTATTTATGCATTTATGAAAAAACTACTTTTATCGTTGTCATCACCAATATGGTTAAAAAAAATAGTCGTAAAAATATGTTTATGCATGCTATGTAATGCATGTAAGCCACTGTAGTGATCAAACCATAGTAATTATTTAAGATGAAATTTGAATAAAACTTTTTTTAAAAATTATTTCTGAGGCTGTTTTAAATGGAAAAAATACAACATATTGTTTAACTTCTCCAGATTATTCATATGTAACAAGGGACTAAACAGTTGGTATACTCAAGTTCTGGACAAAATCTACCTTTTACAAAAATAAATTGTTTGATAGGTCTTAGAAAATTTAAGAGCTTTATACATCGCCACCTTATAGAGCCACCCTACCAAACAAAGCCACAACTTATCAACTGGAAGCTTATCATTTTCTATTGGCTTTGAACTGTGGATGAGTTTTGGAGCTTGGGCGGATGTTTTTAAGGTATCCGAACACGTTATGATTACTTTTTTACAAAATAACATGGTAAAACATTATAAATGCTCTTTTAGAAATCAATATCAATGAATATTAATAATTAACTAACAATATTTTTTAAAAAACTATAAATTTTACAAAAATCCCAATTATAAGTGAAAGAAATATTTTTGAAAAACTTCACAGCAATTAGAGAAAAAATAATAAATTTATATCAGTTAAAGTATTACTAAAACAAATTAGATGTATTTATCTATGTACTCTAAAATTCTAATGTTTTATTAAAATTTTAAAATTTTGCAGCTGATCGAGTCAATATTATTATAAATGTGACATTCTTTATGAGACCAATATTTAAATAACAAGCCATAACTCAAAAAATATTCATACAATAAGAAATACTTTAGTATATCCTCAAGAAAGTAATATAAATGTTAGGTTTAAAAAGTTTTATAGAAATACATTTGTAACGTTTTAAGTTATCAGACTCGACAGGATAGAATTTGAACAATTTAAATACCCACTTCTGGTAGGTTAAAGACCCACTTCCGGTTTTTCTATTTTTATAAAATTAACTGTAACTTGGCCTCTAGGTAGCGTAGAAACAAAAAAAAAGTATGTTTTGTAAAGCCAAAAGATAGTTCTATTCAATAAAATAAAAAACAAAATATGTGTGTTTTGACCGAATTTGCTGATTTTAACGTGTTCAGATGCTTTAACAATTTTTGAAAAGCATTACCATTATGAGATCATGTCTATGAGTAAAATATTTAGCTACGAGGTGCTCCCTATGAACAATGCTTTTGACAAAGATAAACTTGGGATAACAATGAGTCGACATTTAAAATTACCCAAAGCATTTTAATAGGTTCCTTAGCAGCTTAGAGTTTTTTCAGTTGCGAGATTGACTAACCTTTTAATCGGTACTGAATGTTTTTCAAATAGATTGTTAAAGGCGTTTTTCATGTTTACATCTTAAATAATGTTCTTTAATGCAATAAATCCAATAATTATTTGCCCTAGATTATTTGTTACATAGCGAACAAATACTGCTACTTATGGCTTACATTTAATGTCCGCAGATTCGTCAAAAGTCAACCTCAGAGCTTAGTAGTTAATCAAATACTTCTGCAAGTAACATGGTATTGTGGGAAATAAGCTTTTCCGCAACATTTCTAGAAACGGATATTTTTTTCAATCAGTTTTGAGCATTTTTTTAATTTTCTGATTCTAAAGTTGTAATTACACCAGCAAAGTTTCTTTTTATGAATTTTCCTTCAGTGTAAAGACTTTTTGCTTGAGAAATACTGAAGGCTTCGTTGATTATAATTATGTTACATCTATATTACGTAGCATCTCTTTTTAACTAACACTTATGGGACCTTTTTTGGGTTGGTAATTTAATTTTGTTTTTAAAGGAAGTATTTTAATTCATCTAAATTTGCAACCAGCTGGAAATTGGAAAGAACAGTGATTTGATTTATGATGTCGCTTAAGATTACTGGTTTTGAACTTGCAATACGTTCGTTTATTAATCAACGCATTAGTGTTCTGCTACCCCCTTTTTTTCTCTCATTACGATTGAATGTCTACTTTTTGCCACAAAATGACGCGATGAATTTTGTGAGCTAACATTCTGTCTTAAAACTTCCAGGGGCTTTCCGTCTGATAGGCGGCTCTGAAATTTTAACTGGGTGACCATCTGCTAGGGACAAACTAGAATGAGTTGACTGTGAGGATATATATATATATATATATATATATATATATATATATATATATATATATATATATATATATATATATATATATATATATATACTAGTAGTTGCAGTAGAAACCCAGAGAGGAAATGATTTAGCATGAGACCAAGAAATGGGGAATTTGTGATTTAACTTCTAAAAGTCGAATGGGGTTCTTAGTTTCTCATTTTTTGTTTTGTCATGAAAACCAAATACAAGGCTCTTCAGGGCTGATTCTAACAGGTGTGCTGCGCGTGCCCCGTACGCAGGCCCGCCAAAACAAGGGGCGGCCTCATATAGTTCTATCAATCAAGGAAAATTTTTTACGAATGTATCAAAATAAAACTTATAGTAAGTCGAATAAATATACTGAATTTTAAATTGTTATTGAGAAAGATCAGAATAAGTCCCGAGATTTCCCTATAGCATAGCATAGTTAAAGAAACAGAATGTTAGTGCACAGTGAGTTGGTGCACCGTCCATTACTGTCTAATCTTTACGCACATTCTTCATTTAATCGCAACATTCGTGGCAGAGTCGGCAATACCACAATAAAAAAGTTTTCTAGCTTATCATTGCTCTGACGGCGCACTGTGGATTGATGCTTAACAAAGGCATCTCAAAAATGACTTTTGTAAAAGTTGCTTTACGAAAATTTCCAACATGGTGTAGCGTCGGCTCATTAGTTGAACACTTCCCGACAATACTTAACGAGTTTGATTAACAGGGTGACCGCGCGGTATGCCCAGATGGGACATTGTAATCTTCCAAAAGAGACCGTGTATTCTTCCCTCCTGTCTAGGGGCAAACAAGTGTCTCAGCGAATCTGAAGGTGGTTATGTTGAAAGCACAACACTTCACTCTCTCGACCCTCATATATCGTTCGGGCACCACGATCTATAGAAAAGACACCACTATGAGCAATATCCTTGTCATGTCTATTCGGACATGTGGATCACGAACTATTTAAATGAAAATAAATGTGGGTCTGTGTTGGAATAAAGACATACTCTGGAGGGTGTCCTCAGTGTTAAAGTGTCAGGACGATTTATAGACCTTTCAGATGGTATACTAGATACGGTGACTGAGTGATTTCAGACGCACCAGCCTAGTTCACCAATGGAGTTGGAATCAAAGTGAGGAGAGCCGTGCACAGATCCGCTACGTTTGTCAATCAGAGATGATTGAGGTGGGAAAGAGACTAACCCAGGGGATTTAAACGGTCGGCTCGCAAGCTCACGAGGACCTTTGCGATCTCCTTCGATCTTCTGCATATCCTTCCGCATCAATTTTTTTTCCTGGAAGGCACTTGATAGAGGTTGCAGGGGCAGCCATACCTCAAGGACCAAGGGAGATGAACTGCTATGGCCTTGTAAAGATGGAGTTCCGAAGTGTGTAGATCAACCGCTTGAGTTAAGAGGCTTTGGACCATACCAGCGACAAGGGTTGTGGGGACAGCCACTCCCGGAAGCCAATTATCTCAAGATCCTTAAACCTTAAATGGGTCTAGAACTTTTTTCCTGCGAAAGGCCGTGAAGGGCAAAAATTTACTACTGAATATAATGTTTCAGTCTATCCAGCGTCTAACGCGCACTTTTAACACAAAAAATAAGATCAAAATTTAAGGGTACACGTTATACGACGGGTATAAAAGTGAGATCTTTAAAAATAAAAAAAGAATCATTGAAAAAAATTAGACTACTACATAAATCGAAATACTGTCCATTTAAAAGAAACGACATTCTTTAGGAACTTAAAAGACTGTAGTTCGGTGTTTCTCAAACTTTCAATACTGGCGCCCCCCTTTTCAATCACAATTTTTATCGCGCCCCCTTATACATTAATAATGCACTAAATGCAACAATAATGCACTTTGACGCTAAAGCTGCAATACGAGATCTTAATTATAAACTATACAAATTAATAACATAAGTATTAAATTTTGAATACTACCTTTAAGCAAAAAAATAAATTAAGTAAGTAATAGGATAATTATTATGTTATTTTTCCTTTCTCTAATTTTTAAATTGAACATATTGCAAAATGCAGTGACTGCTTAGAAGATAAAATATGAATATCTGCTAAATATAGAAAAAATAACTCAGAGGGTCAATTTCTAATCATAAGCATTCCTTATAAAAACTTTGCTTTGCAAGACAAGCCGATGGAAGTCGTTAATACTTATTAAACTTGTTCTTAATTTGGTATTAATTAATTAGTTACAAAATACTCTGTGCAGCACTGATACATTAAAAGTATACCGGCCGAAGTACCCGCTCTTTGCAGGAGTTCATTTATAAGAAAATAAAACATTCTTGATATAATAGCTGTATTGTAAGGAGAGTAAACCCAAGTGCGCGACAATGTTTACAAAAATGTAAAATGTTTTTTTTTAAATGATTGCTCAAAATATAATTAGTTTTAAGCGAATTTTAATTTTAAGCCTCACAGAATTGGAATTTATAATTGATGTTAAATAATGAACAATAATATAAAATTCCGATGAGGAATAATTGTATTATTTTTAAAATTTAAAGCAAAAAGACTTCAACATGTTTTAACCTGGGAGCAGGCGCGCACTCGATACGGTCGAGCGGAATTATTCAGTCACCCCAATCCTTTTTTTTATAATTATTTTATTGTACACGATACAAATCGCTATTCCAGTGAATAATTTAATTAAGAGAAAGTTTACTTACCTACTTTCACTGACTTTTCAATTTTTTTTTTTGTTTTTGGTAACAAATAAACAGTTTTGCCAGAATTAACAATTTCGTGATCTGTGTGTCCCGCGCTACCACTTCCGGGTAAAAAGTGTATTCATTATAATAATATGTATGTTACTGCTAAAAACAATTGTTATGCTTTATATGTTTGAAAATACTCATCTTGGTCTAAGTCTTGGCAAAGTCTCTCCGTGGTTTTCCAAATATCATAAAACTGTTTTGCATAGAAAAAAGCGCAACAGAGAAATACATTACTTACAACTTCCTTAAATGAGAAATAAACACATAAGAGAGAGGTCATAACTAACTGTACCAATAGCTTAGAAGGTCAAACAAATTACAGCTATAATGTGCAGTATTTCAAAAATAATGACAATGATGAATTTTTTATGTTCCTAAATTTTTTCGATTCTGGATCTGGGATCTGTTTTTTCTCTGAAAGAGTAGAAAGTTAGTTTTAAAAAGAAAACGTAATAAAAACTCTCTGATCATGGGATTACAGCAAATGAGATAAAATATTTTTTATTTGGTTATAGGATCAAAGATAGCTAATTAAGTATTGAAGAATTTTTTTTTTTTTTTTTTGATGATTTAATATCGCCTATAACTTATATCAGAGTAAAAGTGCATTTTTTATTATGTCTGAAAGTATTTTGTTTTAATTCATTGCAGTAATTATTTTTTAAATCTTTTATTTTCGATATGCTCACACCCCCCTCGTAAGGTTATCATGTCCCCCAGGGGGGCGCGCCCCACAGTTTGAGAAACACTGCTGTAGTTCGAGAACTATACTATTTCTTTCTAAATCTTGAAATAATATCTGAAATGAATGACCTCAAAACAAGAGCATTGCAAACGTACATTTAAGGTTTCTTCGTAAACAAATGGGGTGTGCGTTATGCGGCGAATATACCTAAAAATTAAAAAATGCAGCTTCAAAGTATGGGTGCGCGTTATACGCCGGATCTTACGGTAATTAATTTGGAATGAAATGCCTTTTGGCAAAAAGCTATGTGAGCCCTCAGGCTACCGAGTAAGGAAGTAATCTTACTGGCTCACTCTTCGTTACAATGGTTAGTAATATTACCTGAGACATAGGAGTGTTTAAATTCAATATGCATTTGAGGGGGACAAATAAGCATTTTTAATTTAAGGTATCCGACTACGTTCGGAACCGTTATTTTGCAAAAGCATGTAAATGGATAATATTTATGATATTAGTGTCACTTAGATTATAAAATGTATATAAAAATGTTTTAAAAATAGAGTATTACAATAAAAAATTGTTTAAGTACAATATGTGACGACTTACGCGTCTTTTCTTTAACAAGTCCTTTGGGTTCTTTGGGCCAGAATTAATGGCAACTCTTTTCCAACCAAATCGAAGAAACGAGAAGTGAAGAGATGTAAACAATATAGGATAAATATAGGATCTTAGAGTAAGCAAAATGGCAATAAAGGGCAATGATAGCAATGTAATGGTAGTGTAAAGGAATGTTCGACAATTAAAGTGCATTGGGGTATTGGATGATAATTGAAGTTCGCCGTTCAAAGATTTAAGTTCTACGTGTCGTGGATAAACATATTGGTGATCTATTAGAAGTTAAATGTACAGCTGCATACCTCTGTAGATAAAGACACGTTTATTACAGAATAATATAAGGTAGGATTGATTACTTACTATAATTATATTTGAAGATTAGGTGGTTCAATTATTGATATAGGTCTGTTTTATATTGTGTGTTGCGCATTGTGTGTTATCGTAGATTCTCTAATTTATATATTTGTTCCAAGTTTAAGTTGAATATCTTAATAAAGTCATATTAAGATAATGTCTGATTCCAGTTCTTACGTTGACCCTACACCTCTAGCTCACGCTGATACTTCGAGGGATGTGCTTCCAAGGGGAGGTACATCACAAATATTTTGACAAAAAATTAACATAGAATGACCCATTTTCTAAATATTCTCCTTTTGTGAAAAAAAATGCTTCTATTTTAATAATATTTTGTCTGTATATAGCTCAGACATCTGCACAGAGGCTCAACTAAAATTTTTGAAATATGTAACTTAGAAGTGGGTTTATCCATGATTTACGACAACAGAGGGGAGAAATTTTAAGAAAAGAACGCCGATAATTATTTCAATGGGTTGTAACTCTGAAAATAATGTGAATTTATCAAAAATCATAGTTGAGCCTCTGTACAGAGGTTTGAGCTATATACAGGCAAAATATTATTATAATAGAAGTGTTTTTCACAAAAGGAGAACATTTTGAAAAAAGGTTGTTCTAAGTTAATGTTTTGCCGAAATATTGTATTTAAATAGTTTTTTTTTCACCAAAATGTCCTTAAAACAATTTTATACTTGTATTATAATTTAATCGACACTAAATATCGTGAAAATTATCCATTTATGCGCCTTTTTAAAATCACGGTTCTGAACGTAGTCGGATACCTTAATAATATTTGCTTTACATTTTATATAAAAACAAAACAAAGGAAAGAAGTATTTTTCGTGTCTTTTTGTATCTTTATTAATGTTTTACTTTCTAATTTTATGCTGGTAGATGAATTTATAACGTCAATGTTAACAGGGCCGGCGCTAGCAGTTTCGCCGCTCCGGGTTAAGAAGTAAAATGCAGCCCGTTTATAACAGAAATTAAAACAGATAACCTAAACCCTTCCCACGCTTAATGATAAAATAAAACGTGAGCAAAAAATTGCTATCAGATATTATAAAATACAGATATTAAAAAAAATACTAAAACAAATTATAGAACCACTAAATATTAAAACTTAATTACATATTAAAAATACGTTTAAACCGAAAGTTAAACTCTTAAAAGTGTTTCTTTCTGACTTTTAATTCTGAGATTTTTTTTTATAATATTTTTAACATTTTAATTTCTTTAGCCAGTTCATGTTCAATGTCTATTGCTGTCAAGCCTCTTAGCTGATCCTCGGTAGTTGTGGAGCGTAAGAAGTTTTTAATTAATTTTAATTCGGAGAAACTCCTTTTCTACAATCCACACTTATTGGGAGAGTAAGCAATATCCATTAAACTATACCGAGATTTGGAGCAAAATCCAGGTTCGGTAAGAATTTTAAAATCTCGATTGAACTTTCTTTTTTATTTAGCAAAGCCAAAACCGCTACTATCGCCAGGTCCAGCGCGTTTATATCTGATGAATTCCCATCAGTTAACACTGCTTCTAGATCTTTACAATACTTAAGTTTGTCGTTTTGGGGAGTATCTTTTAAATCACAAATATTGTATAAAAATTGGAAACAGTTGCTGTCGGTACTGATCAAATCAAACCTGGATTCAAATGCGTTGATAGCTTTATATCTAATGTGAAAAAATAAACTCTGCCTTATATTTCAAAGTAGGATCTTCTATCGAATCATCTCGTGCCTCATAGTCGAAATTAACATTCGTTCTTCGAACTGTATGACGTCTCTGGGTGAGCTCAAAATTAGCCGGTATGTCAATTTCGTCGGCGAGTTCTCGAGCATCGCAAAACATTTCATTAAAGGCTGTGTCAGAGATCTAAGATCCTTGAAAAAATCTTAAAATTTTTTCAAGAGCTCTAAAGCAGATGGTAAATCAGACAGAAGACTATGATTTACCATCTGCTTTAGAGCTCTTGAAAAAATTTTAAGATTTTTAAGAGCTTACTTATAGGATTGATACAATTTATGTTTTTATACCAAATTACAATGCAGCATAAGAACCTAAATTGTTTAACACAACTTAATATAATCCAGAAGCCTCAACTCTTAAAGTGTTGTCAATCTCCGAATCATTACAAACAGCAAGTAAAGCGTCGTATACCCCTCCTACTTGATACCTTAGTGGTTTGAATGCATCTATTTGACTTTCCCAACGATTTTGTTTGAAATCTCTTATCTACTTTATAAATTGTGTTCTTCATATTTTTATTTCTGTAATGCACATTTTTTTTCCAGTTTAATTAAGTAGTTTTATACTAGGAACACACAACACCACAAAACAAAATAGTACCTATATTCTTTCACATTAATTATTGTTCTGTAACAATAAAATTTAATTAAATCCTTTTTCAGTTGATTTTTATAAGAAATATCTTTCATAATTTTCACATTCTTATTGTTCCCTTCATAAAGATTTTAAATATTGCAATAGAGATTGGAACCTATTATTACTTGAATTTTTTCCTTAAATATACATACAAACGCTTTTAAACCATTTCACAATCTCGAAAAATACATTTTAAAGAATTTTTGAGAAATATAATTGTAAAATGAAACAGTAAATATAAAAACTAT
Source organism: Trichonephila clavipes (assembly GCA_019973935.1). Taxonomy (NCBI): domain Eukaryota; kingdom Metazoa; phylum Arthropoda; class Arachnida; order Araneae; family Nephilidae; genus Trichonephila; species Trichonephila clavipes. The sequence goes on from BMAU01018800.1 coordinate 129,512, forward strand.
TGCAAACTGAAAACACCGACTTTTTAATTTTTAGTGCACCAGTGTTCTACGGAACACTGATTAAAAGCCTCTCGTTTATGTCATGGATGAGTGGTTATGTTCTGAAACGTTTTTGGTAAGATATTGAAATAGGAATTCTAAGTATTTTATATTTGTATGCGTGGCAATTAAACGATTGAGAAATAAAGCCTTTATGTATTAATATCATAAATAAAACATATTTTAATAGGATTGAAACTTAATTTTAAAAATGCTTTGGAAGTGATTCAGGCTTAAAGTCATTGTTGTTTGCTTATTAGAGCTGTTAATTCTATGTTACTTTGATATCACTATGTATTCAAATTAAATATCTATTTAATAATCGTCTTTCGAAATTTATATAAAATTCACGCCTGAAATTTTGCAATTTATTTATCTAAAGGATGTTTTGCATTGAGTTAAATATTTGTATTTTTTATAAATATTATTAATTTTTTAGTTTAAAATCAAAAAGTCTTTTAAATATTTTCTGAAAATTTTTTCATATTAAACTGCAGATAATTTATTGACTCAATTTTTATATTTTTGGAAATATGCATTTTAATGAACTTTATTAGTATCATTTAGAATGTTTTACAATATTTTAAGGATATTATACATTTTTATATATTTTTATAATTAATTATACACATAATTAATTATTTGACTGCATTAAATATTCCTTCAAATTGTCCATGTAAAATAGAGGTTCCCCAACTTTTTTTGTCTCATATACCCCTTGCCATGTTTTTCGGTATAGGGTAGACCCCTGCTTAATTAATATCGAATTTTTGCAAATTTATCACCTTAAATGTCTTTTTAACCGCTAGTACTACTATTATTACTTTAAGAGAATTCAATTGATAACTAATGAAGTATAGAGTTAAAAGTTTAAAAAGTATACGTTGATTAATTAAATTAAAAGTTAATTAATATATAAAATAACTGTTAAATAAAATAACCAAACAACACACAATTGATTTTAAAGAAACGGAGGAATCTGGGGCTACAATAACTAATTTTCAACATTTAGTATCAATCTTGTGAGATTTAACCTTAAATCTCCTTTGTTAATAGTGTCCAGTTTCTTTTTTTTGTTTTGGAGATTGGCAGCTGCGCTAAAACTCCTTCTTACTAGGAAAAATATTTAAAAGCTTCCTCAAGATATTCCATAATTCGGGACAAAAAACAGGTTTGCCTTTTTAAGTCCAAAATTGCTGGCATTCATTTGTGAACTTTAAAATCTTCATTGGTGCATATCAGAATCAGTTCCTGTTGTCATGTGACATTTTTTTTTCAATATGACCATATAAATTCATTGCTTCTGTGGTATTACCATAGTCAAAGCATTCTCAAACCTGGTTTCAAAATCTCAAGAAAAGGCAGTTAAATGTTGACGTAGGTTAAAAAGTGCTGACTGATTGGTTGGGTTAGTTTGAGATAAAAATCCAGACCTCCAGTATTAAACTTCTATAGCTTAATTCTGGAAAGAAACGCTAAAATGGTTCCTGTTTCAAAAAAATTTATGCTGCCACCTTGTACGGGTAAATTAACCTCATTAAATTTAGTAAATAAATCTGCTAAGTAAGTAAAATTTGGTTTCCACTTGATTAAATTTTCTTTTAAAATTAAAGTCACGATCTAGTTTAATGAAAGCCACTATCACATAGACACCCACTTACACCTCATTGACCACCAAACTATTTTTTGCTGACGTGGACCCCTTGCAGGTCGTCATAGGCCCTGGGGGGTCTATATAGACAACTTAGGGAATCATAGATGTAAAAAAACTTAATTAAAAAGGTATCGTGCAAATTCCTCTTAAAAAGGCAATAATATGCAAACTATATATATATTTTTCAAGTTTTTAAAATTTGATCTTAAATTTGATCTTACAAGATAATGGCTATCTTAACACAGTCTTAGAATAGATTAGAAAAATTATATGTTTACTTCACATGTTTCATTCAATAAAAAGAAAGAAAAATGTCTATATAAGTAAAATTAACTTATATTTTTCTTTGAAAATTCTTTTAACAGTCTGAAGCAATATAAACTAAATATTTTAACAATTATAGACCAGTTCATTTATAACTAAACAAAATTATCACAATATATTACAATTACAAAACAAAATCATGATAATAAACATAACTACGTTGTAATTCAATTTCAAGCTATTGCTATTAAGATCCCTTAGGTATGGTAAATAATTAATGAATGTACTGAAAAGCTCATTAATATTTTACTTTTTAAATGACTTGCTATCGTCCTTTATAAGCGACTAAAGAAGTTGTTTTTATACGAGAGGGGCAAATAATATTTTTTTCATTTCAATAACAATGTCAATTGAAAATGTTTCAAGGCGACGACGGTACTTTGAAACTTCAAAAACACACATACTTAAAAATATTAATCAACATGAAAATATTCTACGAAACTGAGGACATCTATATTTATGCATGTAAAACGAAAAATAAATAAAATAGAAAAAGCTAAAATGCAGCAAAATAATTTTTTCTTTTCACTTTATCTTACGCAATGATTAAAATTCCTGGGTATTAAAAAACTAAAAAAGAATTTGAGAATGAAAATTTTGTTACCTTTTTTGTCGTCCGACTTTGACTTGTATGCATAAGCACAGGAAGCTAAAAGAATTAATTCGGAAGTCAAATTGACACAAAATTCCCTCAGTTTTCTTCGAAAAAGGGTCTTTTTCTCAGGGTCATTTTGCCCCTTTCTTTTCATTCATAAAACTTGACCGTGCTTTTCATCACTTTTGTTGAGACTAATCTCTCTCTGCCAAAATCTATCTCTTTCAATAGTACCCGAATTCATGCATACAAAGCAGTAACACTTGTAGGAAATTAGTTGAAAGAAATGGAACCGGATGACGAAATTCTTCTTTATCACCCCCTTTCTCCCATTGGACCGGCGTTGGGAAGCACGACTTTAAATACTAATGAATACACGTTAAAAAAACTCTAGGACTCCATAGAAAACGTGAATATTTTGCATTCACATTTTTAGGGGGGAGGTTCGAATTTTTATTTTGACTCGTGGAACCCCTGGGTAATCTTGGTTTATTTTCTTCATAAACTAGTTAATTTTACAGCCAATTTGCCGCCTCCTAAGGTTGCCACCCGGGGCAGGGGCCCGGCTTGCCCACCCCTAGCGCCGGCCCTGATGTTAAGTATTAAAATATGAAAAGTTCTCCAGAGGGGTGGCGCATTAAGTGTTAGCATGCAGGTGGCCGGCACCCTAGGATCGGTCCTGTGGCTCTTTTAAATTTCCATTCTAAGGCAAGTTTTTCACAAAGTAACTCTCTCGTGTGTGTTTTCTGACATTCCCTCATATATATCTTGTCTGAAAATATCAATATGAGTACCTGTTGACTATAAACACATTTTAGATTCAATCCTTCGCTAGGACTTCCTCTGTCCGATCCAGGCTTGTCGAATTTTGACTCTTCACATTTCTCAAGCAACTGATTAGCAGTAGCGAACTATTCATAACGCAAATATTTATATTGTTTTGACAAACATATGGTATTTTTTTTAGATTTCTTGTAAATTAAATTAAAACTTTCTAACCTCATTTTTTTTTGTACCACTCTGATATGATGCGAGGACTTATTTTGAAAATTAAATCTCAATATAATTTTTTTATTCCAAATTCAGCTCTTTTTTGCAATTTCTACTATTAGTTCACTCTCTCCCTATATATATATATATATATATATATATATATATATATATATATATATATATATATATATCTTGTTCAAATTTTCAATCGTTAATAAAATACTTTCTATTCATTCGAGTTCAAGTACATTTTTTAAACTTGTAGTGGATGACACTTGATGTTAATACAGTTTTTTCAAATATTAATTCATTAATTAAATTAAAAAACGAATAAATAGTAACAAACAAAAATAATAGTCCAAATAATAGTCCAACAGCATATATAGAAAAAATAGTTGTTCGTTGTGTTCGTGTAGCACAATGGATAGCGCGTTGGACTTCTACTGTGAGTTCGAATCCCACCTGGGATGGCCTAATTTCTGAGAATGTGATTTCTTTTTTAATCTACTATTTTATTGGAATAATTATACTTAATTAATGAATAAATAGTAACAAACAAAAAAAAATAGTAGAATACCATATAAAAACAGGAAAATGGAAAATTGCAAGACAATCGCTTTCTATTTTGTCACTTAATATTGTAGTTCTGTCATATGTATACACATATTTATATTAGTTGTAATTATTTAATAAAAAGTAACTAAACTAAAAATTTTCTTTGTTGACCTAAGTAGGAATTGACTTAATTTTTTTTTTATAATACTTGTGTTTAGGAATAAATTTAGGATTTCTCAAAGAATAAGCTTCCAATTTCTTGAGGCTGTTAATTTTGATATTTTACGAATCTATTGAAAGAAAAGTCGAAAACGAATTCTCCTGCAAAAAAGGGCACCATTGACTGTCCATAGGGTAGTAATTAAATACTTTTGAATTTCAAATTTTCATTGTTGTAAGAAGCATCAGGTAACTTTATTCCTTAGAAATTGTTAACGCATAAATTTTGTCATAATTCTAAGAGCTGCATTCTTGTATAAGAGATTAAATAATATTAAAACTTTGTTTTAATCTAGATGGCGCCTCTAGTCCTTGAAAAAACCTCAGCACATTCTAAAAAAAAGGACGCGGTATCTTTTCCTAAATTATTACTTAGGCATTAAAATTTTTTTTGTTAGTAGTATTATAACTGTGTGTAGATTTACTAATAATTCAGAAGTACATCCGTGAAGAGAAATATTATAGTTTTCAAATAGTTTTTTCCTCTCTTAATGGCGGTTTAGAATTTAGAACATGCAAAAAAAATTTAATATATAACTTGGAAAAATATCACTTTCCTAAGGCAAAGATTTGGTGTAAAAAATTCCTTTTTGAAATCTCACACAAAAACAATTACATTGCTTTCGGATCACTCAAAAATTTTGGAAGAAGGAAGTTCTTTTTTTATTGTTATGAAAAAAAAAGAAAGAGGGGATCACGTTTCCACCCTCACACATACACAATGTATTTTTTATTTATTTTAAGATATATTAAATTCTTATGAATTTATTATATTCTTATGAATTATTTCAAATTATGATTTAAAACTAAAGATCTAAGGAACGAAGAATGAAAAATATATTTTAACCCTTACCAAAATTCAAAACATTGCAAAAATAATTTCGGATAAACTTGAATGCGAAATTCTTATATAAGCTGAGGTTACAAAAATTATTCAATAACTTAAAAAATTAATGAAAAGTAGTAAGAGTTGATATTGTAGCTAGAGTGATATTCTAGCCCGGTTAATGGCTCACAAATGGAGAAGGTAAAAGAAAAGGGGGGAAACATTCTAAAAATGAAATAAAATAAATAAATAAATAAAAATAAGATAAATAAAATAGAAAAATGAAGAAAAATGTTGCTAAAAAATTCTCGAATTAGTTGCAAAGAGTAGCTGGGGGAAAGGGGGAGGCAGTTCGTATAAGGCTACAGAAACTGAGGTTAAAATTTCGAATTAACGAATACTGAGAAACTAGTTTGTGTGTACTTGCTCATGAAACTTCTATTTCATATACGAAAATATTCTGTCCCTCCCAAATCTTAACACTTATTTTCAGAAAAAAAATACACAGAAGAACTTTGACTATTTTAACATTCTGGAGACATTATTTGATCAAAATATTGTTCCCAACACTACACAAATCGATTCTGTTCTAATGAAAAATCACTTCTTACTTAAAAAAGGACCACGAAATGATTAAATGAGATGCTTAGAACTGGAAGAAGAGATGACATTACCCATTAAGGCTTGATTTTAAATGTTCTAAAATGAGAATTGGGAAAGTTAGTTATAAATTGTAGAAACCTTTACACAGAAGAGCCTCCTTATTCCACGTGAATTGAGCTGTGGGTCAAACGGATAAATGAATGTCTAGATTAAAAATATAACTATAAAAATGAGCAAATTTATATAACTAAACACTGTGCAATAATAAAAAGAAATAAAAGAAAAGAAAACAGGCATTTTTTGAAATTCAACAAAATAAAATGGTAATAATTTTCCAAGACAGAAATCAAATCGCTACTTAAATGATATGTACCAGGCAGAAAAAAAGTACTTCTTAGAAAACGACATCTCCTCTGACCACATCTGTCTGACACACTCACGCCTGTCATCTCACTCATAAGTAGTGGTTTGAAAACATTACTGATTTTTTTGTTGTTTTCTTTTAGCATTTATTTCTTGAACAAAAAATCGACGCAGATGCCTCAAACATTCTCATTATCAAGATATGGCTCAAATACCGTAGTTTTCAATGTATTTTAGCACAAAATTCAAATGGTATTTTAATTTCACAGAGTTTTGATTTCAGGTTATTGTCTAGTTCATCGCGGTTATCTCTTTTACCTTCTTCGGAACTTTTTCTCCAGTCTCATTTTCAACGAGCAGTTCAAATATGATAGTTTGTATTCTCTTCATCTGTTTTTGAATCCAATCCAATGTCTTGCAGTGTTATAGCATTTTCACTACATTGGTGGAGAGTGTTGCGAAAATCTACACCATTCATTTATTTATTTAACGACATTATACACTAATGAAAGCATGGTATAATTCCGCATAATGTTGTACACATGATGTGAAGTGTATCAGGTGGCAGCCTAATTTTTAGTAAGCGGCTTTGGGGAAGGATAGGAACAGTACGAATTGACTCAAGCAGACCAACAGCCTACTGTCTGCAACCAGGGATGTTTCGAGGCATGGGCCAACTGGTTTCGGGTCCAGTGCCTTGATCTCAGTGAAGGCCTCATCATGCTATTGATTTGACCTCGATAAGATCATGATCCGAATAATTTTAATTTCCAATTGTTATTTCCGGACATATTCTCCGAAGAACTGGGAATATCGAATTATATGCCAACTGGCAATAGTGACAAGATTGCATAATTACGTAATGTACATCATCCGTGTCGAGGCCTAGCCTACATCGATAAATCATTACTGCTTTAATAAATAGGTGGAAGTTGGTCCATTTGGTTTATGCTTAGGCTTGTTAGATTGTGAGTCGCGCACATTTATTTGTTACGGGTCATAGTTTATTCGAGTATTGGACAACGTATACTACATATTGTCTATTAAAAGAGGTGCAGATGGACCCTACTTTTACATAAGGGTCCCGGTTTTCAAGAAGTCTTAAAACGTTACTGCCTGCCACTAGACGTGGTCCAAAACTGTGTAGTCTACATTCTCAAGCTCTTAAATTAGCCTTTTATTTGCATTTGATATTTATGAGTTTCTTAAATAGTTGGATTAAACGATATCCAGTTTAAAGAGGGCTTACTGTGTTATTATAAATTGATCAAATAAATAAAAAAAATTTGAAAATAAGATATGCTGTTGCTAATTTTAGATGTTGAAAAATAAGTAAAGATATTGAAAATAAACTGAAGTATATTCAGATTATTAAATAAGATAATCAGCGTTGAAACTCTCTCCTGGTGTCTCCGGCTGAAAAAGTTATTTTAATAATCGAAAATCAATTCAAATAACCCTATAAATGTAATCGAACCTTCCAGCCTTACAAAATTACTTGCTCACACAGGGCAATTTACAGACTGAATTATGGGACAATACTTCGGAGTTTGCAGGGTCGTTTTAGGAATAAATTAATTGCTCTTTAGAAATCACTTTATGAGGAAATATTTAGTCAACGCGCGGATTCAAATGAAGGGTGAGATTAAAATGGAAAAACAAAAATTTAATGCAGCACCATAAAGAATGTGGAAGAAGCTTGACAATATATGAGATTGGAAAAGTTCTTAAAAAATTAGTGTTTTATTAAATGTGATGATTATCTTTCTTTCTTCATAAATACGTATTTTTTCATATACATATTATTTCACAAATGAATATTCTTCTCAATATTTTATTCATTTTGTTATTCTCCCAGAAACTGCTTTTGTTTCATGTATTTATATTGTTTTAGTTTGTGTTTTTTGTGACTAAAAAGTATTTTCAAAAAATGCCTTAAGGTGGGCACACAGTTATGCAGCTTTCTTTAAGGTGGCCTTCGACATATATATGAACTCTTGAAGTAAATATGGGATAGAATGCGAAGAATTTTCAGGCAGAAAAATGTCTCGATTTTCATGAAAATTTGCAAATTTGTAAATCATACATCTATATTAATAATACAGCGTTTTAAAGTTTCAAAATATTCCATAAATAATTAATTTTTCATTTTAACTTGTTAAGTGATAGCTCATTTAACATTACGGTATAGGAAAAAAAGTGAGACACATTTTATACGAGAAAGAAATTGACCGACGAGTATATAAAATATGCTGCTCTTTATAGGATAGTGAAGCCAGAATAAATATTTATGTTGAAATTTTTTGTTTTTGAAAGAATGTTGCAAATTAGGGGTCAATCTTTAACTTGACTCGAAGACAATCTTTACTTACGAGTATTTCACTTTATATTGACAATTTTCTTTTAAAAAAACAATAAGTAGAAATTTTTGCTGCACAAGTACCATGCGTAAGAAAACATTTCGCTTCCAGTAATCTATGTGCATGCTATATAACTAATTTATTTATTCCTTTTAACGCTTTAATATTATTTATATGTACGAAGTAATTACATACCTTAACATTCTAATAATAAAATCATGTTTGTGACAATCTAGGCCTTTTGACAATGTACATATTACAAGAATGAAGCTAAAAAGAATTATTTTTAAGAATGTCCATAAAGAGCATACATTCGATTTTCTCCTTCATTAATATTTTTTAAGAATAAAATAATTAAATAAATTACGTAATTTCTTTAATGTGGAGGCTATTAACAGAAGTCGAAGGAAGTTACTGATATTTTATAGCCCGTCCTAACCAAGGATTTAACCACAAATATTGATAAGTCATAAAATGAGAGAATCGAACGATGTAACAATCAATGTTAAAAATCCCCCCTTATATTCTATTAAATTATTCATCGTTTTTTTTTTATTCTTGTTAAAAAATGCGCCTAATGAATCAATTAGGAATTATTATTATTAAATGAGAACAAAATAATAACGGTAAAAAAAATATGTAATAAAATTTCCAAAAATACGCCACGAAGTAATTTTATCTAAAAGGAGCATTTTAAATGCATTGTTTCCAAGTATATTAAATGTTATTTAAAGATGAAGCTCCCAATGAGAAATAAAACATAATTTAAATAATGTTTTGATGTATCAAAAATTAATTTTCAAAAAGTTAAGAATACCCTATGGAACAATTATATAGTTTGAACATTCGACGAGATACAAAAATTTTACAATTTATTTTCCATAAGATATTTTATTTTTTGAAAGAGACAAATAATTACATTTAATCAGTCCTATAATTTTATGTTTATGAAATACATTTAACTTTTCATGTGATCAAATGTTTATAAAATGTATGTAATTAGGCAGATAGGGTAAAAAGTATAAATCACGTTTGTGAGTAAATTATCTTAATAATTATACCCAAAATTTAACCGCTTTCAACAGATAACCTATGACATACCGTATGATCTTGCTTCGATAAATAGTGAACAGTGTAAATACAAAAAAGAAAAAAAAAGTAACCGCAGAGTTTAGTGTAAAAGCTATAAAATATAAACACGAAATAATTATATAAGCGTTTGAAAATGCTTTATTTTAAAAAATGCATGATAATCTCCGGTTGTATGTATCATAAAACGCAAGCACTTATATTATAATAATACAATATACATAGCTATGCATTCTAAATTTAAAAATGTAATACGGGATATAAATATCCATAATTAGTATACATGTATATACATTAACAAGTAATGTAGAACTCTCTGTAGTATGATTATTTTAAAATGTTATGGCAGATTGCTAAGCAATTCATATAACATGATACATTCGCGTTTAAACGAGTATGTTGCGTTTTGAATTCAGAAGCCTATTTTAACTGAATTGTATCAAAATTTGAACAGAGTGGCAGCGTTATTTTGATGCATTAAAAAGCAAGTTTCTGCAGCCCTCTAAAAATTGAGCATTCTTTAACGATCGCAGAACTATAACATCTGACACATTTCCTTTTGCACGAAGGTAAGAAATAGTTTCGGAGGTTTTCCGTCACGTTCTTTCTAAAATGCTATTTTATTGAGAATTCATCCCCGCAAATTTGATAAATGGATGATGATGGATACAATCACGAACTAAGAGACGGTTAGCGTGAGATTTTATAGATAGCCCAGAAAACTGTAAAAGCCGCTTTTGTACTTTTGAAAAAGCTCTTCTTTTAAAGCGAAACTTTTCTCCTTTTGTTTGAGCTTTCCAACAAGATTAATAGCCTGCTCGAGTCGTTTAACATTCCAACGAATTCAACTGCCGGCGTATGTTATTACAAAAAAAAGAGCTGCATCAAAGTAAAGAAGCTTGAAACAGTCAGGGGAGGAAGTGTCACTCCCGATGCTAACACTACTTCTTGACATTAACCATCTCGTTATAGTGCGTGTCTTCTTTTTCCAGAAAGAAACTTCTGACTCTCCCTACACTTTCACATCCCTCTCAAGCAGTCAGCACTCTAAATAGAGTCGTGAGCATTTCATCTTGAGGGCTGTCATAGAGTTTCTTTATTTGTGGAAGGGGAATGACACATCAGCTTGAGCATTAGAAGCAAGGCATAACTTTCAGTAATAATTTCGAATTGGTGCGAGGCGCTCTCGCCTGAGATTTAGACGGTAGGCAGAAAGTTATTATTACTTTATGAGGTCTTTTTTTAAGCTTTTCGTGTGCTATGCTTTTTAGAAACGGATATCGTGTGTTTTTTAAGAACGTGTGAGTGACACGGTGCGAAAAAAGTTTGACCCAGAAGGAACATTGAGTAAGATTGGGTTGGGATTGCATTCAGGAAGCAGGATATTTTCTAAACAGTTTATTAACAACGGCCTTGGATCAATTTTGCTTGCAAGAGTAGTGTTTTTGCGTAAAAATTTCTCTCTCAATGTATATAAAGGGAAAAAAATCGACGGACTCATTCACTCACTCACTCATCATGATATCTCAAGAACTATTTTAGACCTACAGACTTGAAATTCGTCAGGTGTGTTCCTTCCATGAAGTAGAAATCCTCTGCAAAAAGGGTTTTAGAAAATTGACCCCCCCAAAGGTGGTTGCGAGGGGTTAAGGGGCATTATAAATATTTCCGTTTTTGATCGATTAGACCTACAGACTTGAAATTTGGTGAGCATGCATCATTTATAGAATAGAGATCCGTTAAGAATAAGTTTTGCGTAACTCGACTTTTATGAGGGATTGTGAGGAGTTACTTGTGCGTATAGATAAAAAAAATTCCCGTTTTCGAGATACTAGACCTTCAATAATGAAATTCGGCATGCATGTTTCTCTAGTGGAATTGAAATTCGCTAAGAAAGGGTGTTGAACGTAAATCGACTCTTAAGGGTGGTTACATGCTTATTAATAAAAAAAGTTTCCCTTTTTGAACAGTTAGAGTTAGACTTTAAATTCGTCAAGCATATTTTTTTGTTGAGTAGAGATCTGCTTAAAATGGGTCTGGTGGAAATCCACTTTGGTGGAGGGAGGTTAAAGGAGCGTAAATGATAATTCTACTTCAATTTCAGTAATTCAAGTTCCGTCCTTTTTAAAGCAAGAGGTGAGAGTTATAAGAATGTTTTTCAATACTATCGAATGTTAATTCTAGGACTTAGATATTAATAATTTGTATGTAAACCATACATATTTATACAGCATCATGAAATACCCAGCAAAGAAGGAGGATAAAGGCTAGTATTTATATAAACGACTGATAGACTTCTTTTTTTACTTGTAACCTCTTCCACGAGTACCGAAACACTCGGTTGAGAATAATAAAAATTTTAGGTGCAAACATATTAAAAAAATATTTTTTTAATTTGTGTTTTGTTTAAGGATTTTAGTGGTGTGAAAAAAGAGGAATTAATGCGTTTTTTGCTTGAAATGTTTTAGGTGCAATGTTCCTATGTTGACAGAATTTAATCTCATTTGTAATTCTTCAATGTAAATAATCTTTAAAAGAAAAAAAAACTCTCAGTAATACATAACGATTGCATGCAGTAATAATTAATTATAGAGCATTTATACTTGCTACTCTAGAGTTATCGAGGAGGTTCTCACTACTACTAAAAAAGAATGCATTTTAGTAATGATAATGTTTTGTTTTTAACAGTTGATCTTGATGTCTTGAAGTAAATTGAAGCTTAAAAAATTGGAAAGGAAGGATCGGTTAATTTACTGTCTGTTGTAGCTGTAAAACCGTCATATGTCACGAAAATTGACGGAATTTTTACCATCGCCTTGAAATAATGACACAAGTAACCAAATGATCACTACGATACGTGAATGTTTTTCAATTGCTTAGTTATTAGCCCAGTGTGATTTGAGCTTTCATGTGTGTAATAAACTTTCTTATATCAATATATTGGTAAACATACTTATCCCTTTAAAACAGAGCCCGCAAATTCGTGCTGGAACACTCTGCATTCCAGGGTATTGGGGGTAGCATAATTTCTTTTATTATTTTTTTCAATGTCACTGGGGTCAGTATAGTGTTAATAACCAGAAGAATGTAATATTTAAAAATACAAATATTTCGAGTCCTAAAGCGATAAAAGAATGTCTAACCAATACGATCGTGCGCGAGCTGGGTCTTAAAGGGTTATAATACATATATACATTCACTTCCAAAAGTTAAGCACGAAGATGTAAAATGCAAAATAATCAACAAATACTGCTTTGACTGACCCAAAATTTGGCAGTAAAGTAGTATATATATTTATACATAAGACAAAATCAATAGTTATATACAGAAATGAAAACAATATTAAATTTTTGTAAGTTATCAGATAATGTCATACTGGAGAATTAAGCAGAATTATGTATGTATAAAGCGAAAATAAACAGCATAAAATGAAAAAAGGACATTAATAGGGTATATGATCCTCCCTCATTTGTATGCAAAGTTTACACCTTCTGGCCATGCTTTCAATTAGGTGGTCAACCACCGCAGAAATGAGCAATCGCCATTCTTCTAGTAGAGCAGTTTCCAACTCAATAAGAGTGACTGGAGGTGGGAAACGTGAAGACACAGCACGGACGAGAGCATCCCAAAGATTTTCAATGGGATTAAGGTCGGGTGAATATGCTGGCCACGCCATACGCGCAATCCCTTCACTCTCCAGGTAGTCATCGATGATGTCAGCTCTATGGGGACGTGCGTTATCGTCCATTAAAACAAAAGTACGGCCAACTGCTGCAGCGTACAATCTCACAATGGGTTCTAGGACTTCATCTCGATACCGGACAGCCGTCACAGAACCCCGTTTAAAGATGTGCAGGTCGGTGTGGTATCCTAATGAAATCCCTGCCCACACCATAATGCTTCCGCCTCGAAATGCGTGATGTTAGGTGATGTTTTGGGGCTAATTGCGTGTTCCTTGTTTATGCTATATCCTTATACGCTTGTCATCTGGTTCCAGAGCAAATCATGACTCATCAGTAAACATGACATTGCCCCAGTCAGACACAGTCCAATTGCCATGTTCCCGGCACCAATTTCATTGTGCCCCTCTTGATTGGACGGATAGAGGAACACAAACTCGAGGTACCCGGGCATACAGTCCATTCATATGTAATATTCGGCGTACAGTAGCTGCAGATATAGCCTAACCAATGGACGCTGTAACCATAGATGTCACACTTGTGGAGGTTGCTCTGCGATTCCGCTTGGCTACAATAGCAATATATCGATCTTCCACGGGGGCTGTAACCCTCGGGCGACCGCCTATGGGCCTTCGGACAACTGTCTGTGAGGTTTGGAATGGTTTCCATAAGCGTGAAATTACGGAATGATGAACGTTGAAGAAAAGAGCAACATCTGTGATCGACTGTCCTGCTTCAATGCGCCCCACAGCACGCCAGCTCTCAGAAGCTTCCATTCGTTTTCTGGAAGTCATAGAAACACATATGTCTTGAAAACAAATTGTACGAAAGTTTTAAACACCTTCTATCAGCACTTACAATCAACTTCTGTAACCCTTCATAAAGCTGGCTTCTTATAACACTGCCCTTTTTGCATATTTCTTGACATGAAAGCACGATTGGCTGTTACCTAACATATTTGCATACTTCCATCTACCTCTGCAGCAAATTGCATCCTTTTTAATTCTGATTGGCTTCCGGAAATTAGCATTTTCCTCTCCGTGCTTAACTTTGGGAAGTGAGTGTATTTATTTTATTATTTATACGATGTAAGGTGATGATACTTATAATATATTAAAATGTCAAGATTTATTAAAAGGTACACGTAACAGTATTGCCAGAAATAACTCCTTTTTATTTGTTTTCACAATATTTCACTTATTTTTTTTTATCCTCACCAGTTAATTAAAATTATCTGATAGAAAGTTTCGTTGCCTTCAATCTTTATTTATTATCTTAATTATAAAATTCAATTACTTTGTTTTCTATTATTTTCTTTTGAATTTTTTTTAAACAACTTTGAGACTTCTTATATCATAATATTATAAGTCTCTTTTAAACTAACTTGAGGTTTAATATTTTTTCCTAACAGGTAGTAATCTGATTTCAATTTACCAAGTATGTTTTATTTTTAGGTATTTAGTTATATTGTGTGTGTGAAGAATATTTTTTAGAAATAAGTATTTCTCTTATTTTCTTATAAAGTTAATCTATCGATAATTTGGTTAGCTAAATTATTTTAGAATATGGGAAGTTCTCTAATTTAAAGTATTATTTTCGGCATTTGGAAAATTAAGCTACTGGTGGAAAAAAGCACCAAATTAATTTATTATGACCAGTTGTTATTCAAATACTAATGACAGAATGCTATGGATAAAGTTGAAAGAAAATTTGAGTTTATAAACAAAACCTTATGTATATGGGTTTTAAAATTTTAATAACTTAATTGAATTTTTTTGTAATAAATATATTGAATGTTAATATTGAATGTTAGTAAATAAATATTTGAAGATATGGCAAGTCTCACCAAATGTGAGATCCATTTTAGTGGTGGATCTTTCTACCAAATTTTCGACGCATGAATTAATTTAATTCAAGCTCTTGTCAAATGCTAAATATGGCCGTGATTTAATTTGCCGAGAGCACCAGAGTGAAATTGATACTCAAGGGATCTTTTGCATGCCACATAATCATATGACATGCGTGCTTACGATTTTCGCATCCAGAAAATCTATCGACTCTAGCCGGAGTCGAACCCGCAATCTTAGACTTATGAAGCTGGCACGTTACCCCTAAGCCACCGGCAAGAAAGTATAAAATTGTATTTTCTTCAGTTAATTTTCTTTGATTAAATAATTTAAAGATAAAGTGAGTGAGTGAGGGATGTTAAACGTCGCACTTTTAGCTACTCGAGGGTTTTAATTTAAAGATAAAACTACATTGCTTGTATCAGCTTACTCACACGACGGTGACGGAAATTTTTCCGTCCTGCTTGCAAACGTTTAAATTTGTAATCAGCCGTCATCAGTAATGTATGTAACCAGCCTTGTAAAACAATTTTCAGATTGCTTCATTAATACCAATCGTAAGTGAATTTCAATGAAATAAAAACTGAGATTTTTCTGATTATATTACACATTACCCCACTCTGTTTTCACCTTCAGTTTGGAACATCATTTCAGTTATACTCTGTTCATGATACTTTATTACATTGAAAAGAAGTCGAAACTCCACCTTTATCACAAGGTAGCCATGAATAATGTTATTTGACTCAAAAAAAAAGGAAGCGTATCTTCTGATTTTCTTTGTTACATTTACTTCTAAATAGGAAGCAGTCAATGATGTTACCTCACACAACTATGAGACATTTTATGAAAAAATTCAATTCACTTTTATTTAAAAATTACTTATTTTAAAACTTAATGAAAAATTGATAAAATGTATGTACACGTGACCGTTAAAGTGTAGATTTGCCAGGTAATCTGCACACTAACTAGGGAGATCCGTTAAAGAGAGCGGAAAATTGTTTCATTTCTCAAGTTTCCTAAGTAAACTTCGAATTACCTGGATAATTTGGACATTACTTACTGAGCATTCGTTAATCTTGAGATTATTTACTACGCACTCGTTAAAGTGAAAATAAGATCTGTGGTAGAACACAACAGCAACGTTTCTATCTAAACAAATTAATACAATCGAACAATCAACATATTTTGATTTTCGTCTATTTGAATTCGTCGATCAAGGGTGTAGGATCTTGGTCGACCAGGAAATTTAGTGAACTACAATTTCTTCTACCATGGTTGCAATTTCTATATCGGTACGCATAGCCAAATTTGTAATAGATTGTTAAAATATAGTTAAAAGGTATTAAAGGGTGTTTTTTTAGAGGTATAGAACTTTAAATTGCAATAAAACAACGATGTATTATTCGATTGACATGAATTTTTTTTATTCGAAAGATAATCTTGTGGAATTACATTTTAAATATGATTTCTGGCATAGGACTGCCGCGGCTGGCTCGGATGTAGTCCAATCTGGACGTCCAATTTTCGATGACTTTTTCCAACATTTGTGGCCGTATATCGGCAATAACACGGCGAATGTTGTCTTCCAAATGGTCAAGAGTTTGTGGCTTATCCGCATAGACCAATGACTTTACATAGCCCCACAGAAAATAGTCTAGCGGTGTTAAATCACAAGATCTTGGAGGCCAATTCACAGGTCCAAAACGTGAAATTAGGCGGTCACCAAACGTGTCTTTCAATAAATCGATTGTGGCACGAGCTGTGTGACATGTTGCGCCGTCTTGTTGGAACCACAGCTCCTGGACATCATGATTGTTCAACTCAGGAATGAAAAAGTTAGTAATCATGGCTCTATACCGATCACCATTGACTGTAACGTTGTGGCCTTCATCGTTTTTGAAGAAGGATTCCACCAGCCCATAAAGCGCACCAAACAGTCTGTTTTTCTGGATGTAACGGTGTTTCGACATACACTTGTGGATTAGCTTCACTCCAAATGCGGAAGTTTTGTTTGTTGACGTAGCCATTCAACCAGAAGTGCGCTTCATCGCTAAACAAAATTCGCTTATGAAAATCGACCATTATTTTCGAAATAAAATTGCACAATTTGAAAGCGTTGTTCAGGTGTGAGTCTATTCATGATGAATTGCCAAACCAAACTGAGAATAAATCACTTGACAGCTGTTAAATCGGTCGCCATCTTGGAAAGTAATGCCAACTTGAACTTCTATACCTGAAAAAAAAAAACACTCTGTATATTTTAAATTGTCGGAAACTGTTATCACTGAAGGCAGAAATGTATATGATACACTTGAAATCTTTTTAAAGAACGTATTTAATCTCGTTTATTTTTTTACAAAATGATATTTTTCATTTTAGCATCCTTTATAGAAAAAAAAAGGACTTTATTTTT
Organism: Trichonephila clavipes; assembly: GCA_019973935.1. Lineage (NCBI taxonomy): Eukaryota > Metazoa > Arthropoda > Arachnida > Araneae > Nephilidae > Trichonephila > Trichonephila clavipes. Next base: position 147,072 of record BMAU01018800.1, read on the forward strand.
TATATGATACGTTTCTTTAATTGTTTTATATTTCATTTTTAACTTTAACCCTTTATATACCGACAGTACTTATAAGTACCACTCCAAAATTACATAGAATAACCATTTTTACGAATATTCTGACGATACTTAGCAGGAATATTCTTTGAAATCCACTCTTCCAAGATATATGGCAGCACTGGTTCTATGGTGAGTATTTTAGGCGAATAGTTTTATAGCTGAAATTGCGTTTTCAGCTGACGATGTTTTCAGCGGATTGGGAAGTTTTTGTCTCGAAAAAGTAGTAAATGTCAAAATTTAAGTGTCTTTTTTTTGTATTTTAATGAAGACCTTAGAAAACGATTTGACTATTTATTTTAAGTGAACAGTGTATATAATTAACTTTACAGTTGAATATCTTTAATTAAATAATTAGCTCTAACGGATTAAATTTCCTAAAGTTGAGTATTTTGTTTATGTATATCCCTTAATTTTCAATGTATTAATCCGAAAAAAATATTGCAAGAAAAAAACTATAGTAAATCATAATGCGTTAGATACAGGGTTAAATAAAACTATTAACATTATAAAGATTTTGTTAAAAAATATCAGTTTACTCATTGGATTTTTAATGCTGAAAAAAAATGAGAAGAAAGAAACATGTTTATGTTGATAGGGTACCTCTGTTAGTGGCGTGTCGAAAGTCGTTAAGAAATGTTGCAGTTGGTTCAGTTGACAACAAAGAAAATTTCTCACCTCGAATGCTTTGAATTAGTTGTTTCTTTTGGAAGAAAAAATGCGGGTTATATCAAGGAGAAAAGCAAGCTTAGTTAATGTGTCTTGTCGTTTACATCCAAAGTTGATACAAAAGACAGGAATGAGACAGGCAACTTTTTTGCAGCTATAGTCATTATTTACAAGACGACAAAACAGAAAATCGTATTTTCTCACCTCCCTCCCTGGTGCTTTTCTTTTCTTCTCTTTTTTTCTTCCCTTTAAGAAGTGTTTTTTATTTCTTCTTTCAAGAAAGACTTAAATGTCTTTAAATAAGTAAGGTACTTATGGTGTTCAAACAATGGTATTTGTTACAGCAGCAAATAGATGTCACTTAAAAGAAAATGATCATTTCCGCGGGAGACGGAGAAGCCCTCTATTCATACTCAAAGAAGCATTTAGCTTATTAAATAAATTATGAAATTAAAAAAAAAGGAATTCAGTTGCTTTTTTGAAAGATTTCTTTAAAATGAACTAATCTTTTTTTCCCTTTGTATTCATTTATTCAATAGTTTAGACAGTACCGGTTTATCCATTTGGCGCTTGGGACGGGTCCCCAGAGGCCCGGATAGACCTAGAAGGCCCCGGATGAGCTCGACTTAATCAAATTTTCTGGTTATAAATTTCGATCCTTCAGTGCCAAGGAGACCTGCAGATTTTCTGCGCCCAAGGCCCGAAATGAGCTTAAATTGGCACTGAGTTTAGAATGTCTACCTTCTGAATCAATGACGCTTGGTTTATAATCTACAAGGTAAACAAAAAGTTCTTGCTGTTTTTAATGACCCAAAAGAACATGACATACAAACGGCGTAGCCTATTGTTAGTCCTCGAAGTAATCACCATCGGCACCCAGCATCTTCTGCCATCGCGTCTCCAGTTGTTCAATCCCCTTGCGGTAAAACTCGGGGCTGTGGGACGCAAAGAAGTCCGGGAGAGCTTGGCGCACGTCTGCTTTACTGGTGAAGGATTTACCACGAGGAAGATTGTCCAGGGAATGGAAGAGGTGTTGATGGAGCAAGGTCAGGTGAGTAAGGAGGATGTCACAAAATCTCACAACCAAGTCGCTGTATCGTATTCTTGGCCACTCGCACGACATGCGTCCTCACCTTATCATGCAATCACAGTACACCCTTTCGATTAACCAGTACTGGATCCTTCTGATGCAGTGCCTGCTGTACACGTTCCTATTGCTGCGAATACAGGTCCACAGTGACCATTTGGCCCGTTGGTAGCAACTCACAGTGAACCACTTGACGACAAGTCCACCAGACACAAAGCATAATCTTGCGTTGGTGAATAGGTGGTCTTGCGCTGTGCGGGACAGTATCCTGGGGTGACAAGCAATGCTTGGAACGCTTGGGTGTGTCATACAGAATCCACTTCTCGTCACTGGTCAGCACCCGATTGAATATGGATGCGCTACAGTTGCGAGAAAGCAACGATAAACAGGCTGCCACTCGTTGTTGCTTATGGACTTCCAACAGCGTGTGAGGAACCCACTTGCTCAGCCTGTACCGTCTTACTTAAGCGGTGCAGATGAAGTCTAACCGTTTCACTGGAAGTGTTGAACTGTTTGGCATGTTCACTACACGTTTGACTACTGTCCTCCTCAATGGCCACCTGTAGGACTTTGTCATCTAAGGCCTGTGGTCGTCATGTTCGAGCTTTATCACAGAGGGACAAATTTCCCGACCTGAAGTTTTGAAACCAATGCCTTGCCATATGTTCATTGACAGCACTATCCCCAAACGCTTGAAATATTCCGTGACGTGATGCAGCGGCTGATAAGCCCACTTTGAAGTCGTACAGTAAACAACCCCGAACGAGCTCTTTCGATACGTCCATTTCGCTTCGCTACTGTACGAGTTCCGATTGATGAATATGAGCAGTGGACCTGCATTTGTAACAACTGATATTCCTACTCTCGATTGACGGTTTCTCAATCACGTCATACACGAATTTGCATACTTATTCTCACTTCTTTCAATGGAAACGTGCAAAGGCAAAAACTTTTTTGTTTACCTTGTAATACAAATAAATTATTTAAATTAATATGAATACCAATTTTTAATATTCCCATAACTCTAAACCATGATACAAAAATCGGAATAAATGTTAAACCAATTGTTTATTTTTTTAATTGTATCATTTCCTGTTATTTATTTATAACGTTTGTTTCACTACCCTCTAAAGGATAACAAAATTCTAAAATTTTATTTAAAACTTATTTTTACTTGAATAACTTTAGATTGTACATTACTGCTTGTGAAAATTGCAGCACCATGAAAGGATCATCAGAAATAAATGAAATTTTTTCCATAGATTACTTACAGTGATTTGAAAAAAATGAAATTTGAAGAAAAATAAAACTAAGGCCGAAAATCAATATCATGTGCAGCCGTAACGCGCAACTATGAAACCCCTCATAACATTGAATCATGTAGATTCAGATTATCATGTTGAAGAATTAATTCCGAACGGCCTTCATGTGATGTCTAAATACAGCCGTATTCTCTGCACGACGATAAATTGATGATAAATGCCCATTGATAAAATTCTAGACGTGATGAATGAGTGACATATCCGAGGAAAGCGTGCAGGTGCTAGAAGAAGCGAAACCTGTAGTATATGCATTCGAAGCTACAAGTGAACAGGCATTGTCTTGCTAAAATATAGTTGCTAGAATGTGTTGCAGAAGGACTTGGATATCGAGGTCCCCAACTTCAGTAATATAACGCTCGCTGTGTCAGGGTCCCCATAATTTGGAGTAAATGGTATTCAGTAACGCTCCAGGCGTTAATACAGTACAAAGTTAAATAGGAAGAAGGCTTCATCTCTATAGATTCTGATGAATAAACGTCCATCGCCATAGTCCAGACTGTAAAGGCGACTTGTTACCAATTGGCGTACCATTACCCATTGAAGCCGAAAAATTTGGTATCAAGGAAATCCTGTGCAGATGAATCCTTGAACGTAACCCAGAAAGCAGAACGGACATCGACGAACAGTGGGAATAAACAATAATATAATTGTGCCACCTCGAGGATAAGGTGTCTATCTTTTCGTGCTGACATCATATTGTATATCTCACTGCCAGGGTTTTGAATCGTCCGGCATTCCATCTCTTACGCATGCGTGTCTCTGTTGACCTATTATGTTCCGTATGAACGGAGATTTCGCGATGTGAAAATCCATCACGGAAGTAGACCATGTGGTTCCATTCGAACTCTGTTAGCAATTCGAATGGCACTCTGCGTTTTTATCGAAGCGAATTGACTTTTAGCTAATCATCTGCATGACTGTCAAACGACAATACACATATTTCAACACACTTTTATATTATTTTTTTATGTACGACTTACTTGCAAAATTTAGAGGATGTTTGACGCATGCGCGGTTGCTTTGTAATTCTAATAATTTACATATCGTAACCTGTTTTGTATTTTTGCATTTTTCATTTAGCTTGCATGATTCTTTCATGGTGTTTTCAATGACAGAAGGACATTACCTATAAATGCAATTCGTTTTAATTACTTATAGTAATTCACTATATAAAACTCGTAAGTATATCTTAAACTTAGTTCATGCAATAATGTTGTGAAAATAATAAGATTAATTATGTTATCTAAATTATATAGTTATTTAAAAAACGTAAGTATTAATATAATAACTTAGTACACATGAATGTATTAATACATTTGGTTTGTAATAAATTTATTAATAAAAAACCCCTATATATATGTATTTAATTTAAATTGTAACATCTCAAAATAATCTTCTGGCTATCCTCCCGTTCATTGTGTTTTAAAATTCAAAAGCATCGAAGAAGCAAATGAAAGAACTTTCCTTAAAGACTCAGGGAAATCATGTTCTCTTCTTCCAAACATGCTGATTAAACAAATTCTAAGCTTCAACGAAAGAATGTTCAAATATTTCTAACACCCCTCTCTTCCCTGCAACATTTTTTGCAACCTTGAGTAAACAATCTCAGAGACAAATTCCACTTGAAAGAAATCCTCGAGGATCCTGAGGAGTCACGTAAAAGACCAAGTAAAAAAAACAGAATCTGGGGGAGGATAAATACGAAACTAGGGGGAAAAACCCGAAATTCATGCACTTTATTTTGTTTTAAGACGCTGCGTTGAAGCAGTTTCGAGGCCAAGAGTAAGTTAATCCCTATCAGAAGACAGAATAAATAGCGGTTAAATTTTTTTAGGGGGTGGTTAATATTAAATTAAAGAGTAGCCTTTTCAATTGCTGCAAAAATATGATAACTAGGTGCATGAGAGGATAGAGGGGTGGAGAGTGAAGTTGGAAGTTACACATTTGGTTTTGCAGACATGAACTTGTGTATTATATTAAGGTGAGAATGGAAGAAGGGGGCAATACGGGAGTGTAGTCTTTTAGGACTGTTTTCACGGATGTTAAATAATAATACTTAGGATACACACACGCACGCACGCTTTTTAGATAAATACACTGCTGGACAATTGCTAAGGACGGATAACACTATCATCCATAGCAACCACAAAATAAAAGGAAGCAAAGTGTGGAAAATTAGAATAAGTGCGGGATATTAGTAAGAAGAAGTATGAGTAGGCAATTTTTTTTCCACGTCTGTTCATCACGTGATAGCGTTCATAAGAGCTTTAAAGGTTTTGACGCGTGTGGACAGTTGTTGTTTCAAGTCAAAGTTTTACAGGAAAGACTTAATAGACGAACTTAAAATTTTTGGCATGTCTTCCCGACATCATATAGATGATTTTATGCGTGGCCGAATTATTGGAAAGACCGAAGAAGGGCGAAAAATAACAGATGTTACCAGGGAGTTCGACATCACTCACAGCGTTGTTTCACGGCTGTGGAAATCATTTAAAACTACTGGAATGTGTAGTAGACGGCACGGGGGAGGTCGTGTTAGAAGTACGACGCCTGCAGAAGACAGATATATCGTCCTATCAGCAAAAAGGAACAGGCGCACCACAGCTCAGCAGGTGGAAAATCAGTTTCTTGCTGCCTCAGGAAAGCAGATCTCCCGAAAAACTGTTGCCAGACGTTTGAGGGGAGGAGGACTATACGCACGCAGACCTGTTGTGTGTGTCCCATTGACCAGACAGCACCGTACTGCCCGTTTGCAATGGTGTCGTGAGCATCACAATTGGACTGAACAGGACTGGGCATGCGTACTATTCTCGGATGAGAGTAGGTTCAGTCTGTCATCGGATTGTAGACGCCAACTGATCTGGCGCGAGAGTGGTCGTCCAGAAAATATCCAGGAAAAGGACCGATATCCGACATGCAGTATCATGGTGTGGGCCGGCATCATGATCAATGACCGCACGCGCCTACATGGGGTTGCGAATGGGACTATGACGGGCCAACGATACATTGATGAAGTTCTACTTCCTCACGTTCGTCTTTTCCGTGGTGCTGTCGGTGATAAATTTGTTTTTATGGACGGCAACGCAACATGTCATCGAACACTCTCTGTTCAGGATTGTCTAGACAGCGAGGGTATTCAACGTCTCGTATGGCCAGCGCGTTCTCCAGATCTAAACCCCATTGAAAATGTGTGGGATGCTTTGGGAAGGCAAGTTGCTGGTCGAAACTATCCTCCGACAAACAAGAACACCCTCATCCGTGCACTCACAGAGGAATGGGATAAATTGCCTCAACAGCTGCTGGATAATGTTGTGCAAAGTATGGTACGACATGTGGAATGTTGCATCACACTCCACGGTGGACATATCCCGTACTGATACCTTTGTTTAAGGTGCCTGCTGACTTTTAAATGCATTGTTCCATTTCTCCGTGCGCAGATCAAATGAACATTTTTTTTTTTCTTTCAGATGTTTCACAGCTTTTGTACTTTCCAGAACAATAAATTTTCTTCATTCTAATGTCTGAACAGTGTGGCAACTATATTTTATCCTACTAGGCCTCATGTCTCGCTTAATGTTATGCTACATAGCAATTTGTGATCCGTCCTTAGCAATTGTCCAGCAGTGTATTTCCATATTAATTTTCTAGTTCTCTCATACTTCGTATAATCCTGAAGTAAAAAGAATATTTTTTCTGATTACACTTGTTTGAATCATATATATACTGATATACCTCCAATACTTAATGTATTGCAAAACTGGTATTTAACTGAACCTGAAAGAAAGGAACACATTTATAAGTATTTTAAAATTTTAAAGATACCTTATGAGATATAAATGGATATGCATGTAGTGCATACACATTAGGGTGGATCGTGGTTTTATGGAGAAAAAAAAAATATTATTAATCTGACCTACCTATGCGGGAAAGGATGTTCGATGTTATGGAGATAAGAAAAGAAATAATTTTAAAAAATAATTTCAAAATTTAATGTTGCCACAAAGCTCGAAGAAAAATAATTATTTCGAGTCAGAAGATTTTAGGCTTAAGATTAAATATTTTTTTTTACAATATAAATAACCAAAAAAAAAAACACCCGATGATTATCGATAAATGATAACTGAGTAGCGAGTAGCAGTACAGTGTGACATTGCAACATTTTATAGAGCCAGCTCTCTTCTCAACACCGTCGGTCCCCGCAGTCCGCGTTCCAAGATGTTTTTTATCTTCCGCTTTATTGTACTCTGTCATTTCGACAGTAGGTTATCATTTTCTGTAATTTAATACTAAAGAAGTTGTTAACTGTACCTAATGCTTTTTTAGAACTATTTAGTATGTGCCCTCTTATCGTTATAAATGTTAAAAATTACTAAAATACCGGTTTTTCTTTAATAAAAATTTGAAAGTAACAAGATTTGAGTCCGCTGCAGCTGTAAAACAGAAAACGGCACGCGTCCTGAAGGAGTTGACACAAGATTACTCTCAGCAATGTTTCAAACACTGGAAAATTCACATAGAGCATTATAGAGATAGGGGAGAGGTGTACATTGAAGGTGATAATAAGTAAATGTGTATGAAATCAAAATGAAATGCTTCGTTATTTAATAGCTACACCACGTATGTAAATGATGCCAAAATAATACAGTAAAAGCTATTTATTTTTTCAATTTCTACTATTAGTTCCACTCCCTCCCTGTATATATATATATATATATATATATATATATATATATATATATATCTTGTTCAAGTTTCCAGTCATTTTAATAAACTATTATATATTCATCCATTCAAGTTCAAATGAATTTTTTTAAACTTGTATTGGATGACACTTGATGTTATTACAGTTTTTTTTATAAATATGAATTAGTTCATTAAATTAAAAAATGAATAAATAGTAACAAACAAAAATAATAGTCCAACATCATATATAGAAAGGAAAGTCTTTCGGCGTTTCCGTATGGCGCAATGGATAGAGCGTTGAATTTCTAATCCCAAGGTCGTGGGTTCGAATCCCACCTGGATTGGCCTAACTTCTGAGAATGTGATTTCATTTTTACTATACTAATTTATTATATAGAATAGTTAAATTTAGTTAAATAATAAATAGTAACAAACAATAAAAGAAGTCCAACACCATATTTAGAAAGGAAAATCGATTTCTATTTTGTCACTTAATATTGTAATTGTGTCAAATGTATATACATATTTATATTAATTGTACCATTTAATAAAAAGTAACTAAAATAAAAGGTCTCTGTTGATCCAAGTAGGAATTGATTAAAAAAAATTTTATATTATTTGTTTTCAATTTGTTTTTCGATTTTGTTAATTCTTTGATTATATCATGATTAACTTACTTTTCCATTTGAAGAGCTGAAACTTAAAAGCCTCTATTACAGATGCTAAATTACCCTAACCTTGCATTTTATAAGCTCCCATCCGGTGTGATTAGTGACGCTGACTGTATTGCCGTAGTGCCTGGGTTCGAATCTTGGTGAAGGCATGGATGTTTGTAAATGTATAGCGTTTGTGCGGCGTGGGAGGAATTCTAACTAGCCGTTGAGCCACAAGTCCTTTTGTGAGATTGGTGGAAGGGGAAGAGGGGTGACAGACCCTAGACCACCTTTCTCCCTCCAGGGAGTTTTTCGTCAAAATTGGGATGGAACCGAGCCAAATCGTACTGTCACCTGTATGGTGCTCAAAGCAACGGCTAACGACGGACATACACCTAGCCCTTTACCTCGAAGAATTTTATGGGCCTCGATCTACACCGTCAGACAGGTGGCATTAGCAAAACGGAAATATTTTATTTTTACAATGAGCAATTAGTAAATTAAATAATAAATTATTTATAAAAGAAGAGTATAAAAAATAAATAGTATACACATATATTGCACAAAAAGCATTGAAACAATGTAACTAGCATTTCATATAATGTAAAAATAAATTAGATGATTTTAATTTGCAGATTATAAAATTTCTTAGAATTCCAAATTGCTGCGATAAAATATAATTGCAGATTTCCCTATCACAAGCTGATTTAATAAATATTTTTCTCTCTGAAAGCAGATCAGTAGCAAATATTCTGCTTTAAAGTTTGTACAAAACCTAAGGACTAAGCAGATTACATTAAAACAATAAAGAGGTGGTGTACATAAAATGCATATAAAATAATTAAACAGAAAAGTAACAGATAAGCTAATATTTATTGCTCCTAGCAACGATATAAAATTATTACTATTTTTAGATTTCGAAAATGAGCAGCTGTAGAAGTTAAATATTCAAAAAGAATCGCTGGAAGTTGCTTAAATTCATCATATTTATTTAATAAAGCATTTATCATACGTGAATGTGAGTTACATTAAACTCGTAACAATTTTTGAAAAAAAGAAAAGTAAAAAAAAAAAAGACTTTACCACGTTAAAATTTATTTGAGTTTTATTCTTGATTGTAAAAAAATTCAATTCTCTCTCTATAATAGTAATAGACAAAAAAAAATGTTGAAGCATTTCTATTAAATTTACTGAATTTAATGATTCTATTTTTTTTTTTACAAATATCTCATTTAAATGACTGTATGATTATATATATATACTCTACTCTAATATTTTTACTCATCAAAAGAAAGTTTTTAGAAATAGAGATTTCTTAGCAAAGAAGGAAAGCAATTATCATAGAAGGAAGTCAAACAAAATGAATAAACAACAAAATTATGATTACGAAATAGCAATTATGAAGTTATTCAGAGCTCTGAGATTCTACGATAAAACTGCTGCAGTTTCTCATTTTAACTTAAAAAATCTGAATGAATAAATCTCATTGTCACTTCGCTACACTTTTTTTTGCTTTTTGATTGAAAAAAGAAGACAGATTTATATACCTATTCGGAGCTTCCCAATTGGAAGAAAAAACTGTTGCAGTTCTGTTCTGAGTTTCATGGTTTAAGACACTGAAAAATATATATCATTCACTAATGCATCATTGTCAACCAGTTGAATGAATCTCATGCATTATGAAAGTATTTCTCTGTGCCCACTTTTAAAACCCTGACTGTTACAAAGTCTTTAAGAGAATAAGAAACAAAAGAGTCGAAAAGGAATGTATATGCAGCAAAATAAAAACACAAAGATTCAACCTACAGTTCTGCAATACCATGCTAAAATTATCATGGTCTTGTTTTACATTTTAAAACTTTGAAAGCTCGCTCTGCCCTCTTCCGACTAATTAAATTTCCTTTAACTGAAAATTAAAATCTTGGATCCTTTTCAGAAAAGCCACTCAGCCTCTTCCCACCCCGTAAGTGTTTGGGTGCAGATTATTTTAGTACCCCTCCGGAGCACGCTAAAATAGGGCCATTGAGGCAACAAGCCAAAATAGTTCGGGGGAGTATTTAAAATAGGTGCACACATGCTCTCTTCTTCTATCGGGCCAAAAAAAAACCTACACTGTATCTTTACATGTCCTTCTCTGCTCCGTAAAATGGATATCTTCTCTGTGATGTTATTCCACGTGTTTTCATTCGGAGGGATGTTTGCAATAGAAATTGAGTATCTAACCGATTCGTCTTTACTTGTTGTATGATAATGTTAACGTTTTCTATGAGCTAGCTGGATAGCTTAAGGGAGTTATTACCGCACTTTTTGAAAGATCTGTGCGTTTGAACGAATTGAAAAAAAAAATGTCTATGTATTTCTTTCCTTTCGCTTGAATTTAATTGCTTACGTGTCTGTTTTGGGGTTTCCTAATGTTTGTATTTCAAAATGATAATTATTTTTGTTGCTTAAACGCGTTATAGAATTTCGATAAATAACGATAAACGTGTTTCGTAATCGTCCACGTTCTTTGCTTGTTTATGGATTGTTACTGGGTTAAAACAAATAATCCGTTTGAGTCACAAAATTAAAAGAACTTTTGTTTTGGATGGAGTAAAAAAAATGTTTTATGAAAATTATAACATGAAAAATACGTGTTTTTGAATTAGAGAAAGATATAACGAAACGATTTTTTTTCAATGAAGTATAAAAATACTTAAAATAATTATATCTGAATAACAGATCTAATGATGCTCCATTATATGTTTATAAAATGTAATATTTATATAACAGTGCACGTGAGTTTAAAATCGTATTTTTCCAACATTAGGAAAGAAGAATAACTATTGATCTCTCCTGTTTTGATTTTAAAATGATGCATACAGAAATTTCCTTTTAATTTTTGATAAATTATAAGTTTGGAATGCTGCAATAATTATTAATATTATTTTCAGAATGCTCAAATGCAATTCATAACTGAAATTAGCTCAAAAATTGAAATATTAGAACATAATTTTAATTACTGAACAATACGCAATTACATATTAATGGAAATCATTTTAAATTACGCAGATTATAAACAAAATGATAATTACAAACATACAACATAAATACGTTTATACAAGGCAATTGATACAATATGCAATGCATTTGGGTGTTATGAACAGTTGTTAGATTAATTTGCGTATTTTGATGTAAAAAAATGGAGTATATATTCATAATTCAGTCTTTTTCTTTCTTTTTAAATTAAAAATATTGTAAGAGGTAGCGTGTTCCCCTCATATGCCTAAGGTTGCGGGTTTGATCCCGGTTGGAGTCGATAGATTTTCTAGATGTGAAAATCGTAGTTACAGATGTTGTAATATTATGCGGCACGTGAAACATTCCTTGAGTAACAATTTGGTTCTGTACTCTCGGCAAAATTAAATCACGAAAATATTTAGCATCCGATGTGAGCTTGAATTTTTTAAATTTCGAAAATTTGGAAGCGATAGCAGCCACTAGATGGTATTACCAATGAAATGGCTCCTACATTTGAGAATTTGACGTGGATGCAAAGGCTATACTATCCAAATGCAGCCCATTCGAATACACACATATATATATATAGTGTCGTGGTGATCGGTGAGGATTTCTTTACTTTATTACTGATCATTTGACCGAGAATGAAAGTGCATGTAGATGATGTTGAATAGAAGAGTTATCCTTTTTTAGATGGTAATCCAGTTTAATGTGTACATTTAAACACACACACAGACACAAATAAAATATGGACGACACACAACACATAGCGCAAAAACGATACGCTCGTTACATAACGAGCACAAGAAGCAGGGGTAATTTTCCAGAAAGAGAGAGTTTCTGTATGACGCTTCATACAAAATTTAAACGTAAGCGTCAACCGGAAGTTCCAAAATCCACATGACTTTCGTAGACGGAGCTTGTGATTGGTGAAAAGATATCATACGATGAAATCTTATATAAGATTACTTTAACTACGCTGATAATTTAATTTTTAACAGATATAGTCACGATTAAATCCCCTTCGGTGGGCAAGCTAGTTAATTATTTACTCACGAGTTTTGAAGAGTCAAGACCATTACAAGCTAAAAAATTGTTTAGTTGAAATTAAAGGGAATTATTACACACGCACATAAATATATTTCACCTCTAAAATGAATTCCCGAAATACTATCACAATTTCTATTTTATTATGTAGCCCTATTTCAATTCATAATGTCATTTTATACTGAAAAGCAATTTTTTAAACGAAAGAGTGATTATTCATTCGAAAAAGAATTCCCTTAAGAGGTTTGTTTGAATTTTTTCGGGTCTTCTTTTTATGTCTGAGCCATTCAACTAAATTCAAAAATTCTGATTGAAGAATACAATTAGCTCACCATTCATAAGCGAATGTAATCCTGCAGCCATCTGTGCAGGAGAAACAAACGATCGAAAAAGGACATATGCAAAAAAAAGTGCGAATTTCTTCTACCAGATGCCGCTCAATGCTTTTTTCTGAAACGTGTCATCGTTCGAAAAGGAAAACTGAACAGCTTCTTAAAATGACATGTTGCTTGAAACACAGAACGTTGTTAACTCGATTGTTTTTCCTCCACTTACTTTATACGAGAGAAAGATGAGGGAATAGAAAAAATGATGCATGGCAGGATATACACCTCATCAGTCTGAAAGTTGCACTAAAAATTAAATTACTCGCGTTTACAAATAGGGTTGGAAATTGGATTATAAAGGACGTATATTTAGAGGCGGCTGAGTATAGAGAATCCGATTAATTACTTATGCAAAGATGGTCCGAGGAAACTTAAATGGATGATATATTGAAGTATAACCAAGTCATAAGACATTTTTTATGCACCGTTAAAAGCTTTGAAATAACATCCATTTGATGAAGTGATCGTCAGAATATAAGTTGATAAGGGCAAAGTGTACGTTACACATAAATTCTGTGGGTGTTTATTATTTGTTCTTACATGATTTTCGAACTTTTATTTAGTTACTTTTGTGAGTTGGAAACATAAGGTGAGATGCTACGTCCCGAGATGAAGAAATTGTATAATGAAATTGTTTGAAAGGATTTAGAGGCTCTCAGAAGAATATACTCAAAGGAGTTTAAAATGACTTAGACCCGTAGCGTGATAACATTTGCAACTGAAACCCCTTTTTGTTATTTCTAGTCAAAAAATTATTGTTTAATGAATGATATTCATAAAGGGTGTTTTTCATCCGTATTCTTTATTTGAATTTTTACAAATAAAGTAAAAAATTTATAAGTTAAAGGAATTGTGTAGATTATTGTGTGTGTGTATGCTTTTTTTTATCTATTGTTGCTTAACTCAGTGTCTAACTGAACCAGATCAAGTCCATGGCATCGTTCACTCTCAGAAAGTTAATAACCATTAGTGAATGTTCATATAGATCCTGTAATCCGAGATCCAAGAAATGAAGAATATGATCTGGAGAAGCCTGGTAGAGGCAGAGCACCTAGCACAGGTCGTTAAAATTTTGTCTTTATTATGGTAGGTCAATGTTCTAGGGCAGGGTTCTTCTCACTAAGGAAACAAGAAATAGAGCAGTTTTTTCTTGCCTGCTAAACCGAAGGGTTAGAGAAGCACCGGGATGTTTACATCGGTGAACTTGAGGAATAGTTGAGTGTGATTAGTACTTCTATAAATGGAATACAACTTTGCATGTCAGAGGGACCAGAGAATTTGAGGGTTTAACTGCGCCATGTTTTGCAAAGCATCAGCAATCTCGTTGCTCTCCATGTTAACATGCGAAGGAATCCATTGTAATACCTCTCGCAAGAAAGTGGAGAGAAGACGTTTCAACTCTTCCGAAATAGACACTCCTGTATTATCTCCCAGCCTATGTCAACTAGAAAGAGGCTGGATGACAATGCCACTGTTTGGTAAAATCCAGATGCTACCTGAACTAGGAAACGAAAATGCCTTGTCGAAGCCTGTATAAACAGCACAAATTATGTTTTTATCTAATCCTCACCAAGACGCTGTGTTAAAGTAAAATTGATTATTTAATAAACACTTCGTGACGTTTAGAGGTGTTCCTACGATTAATGTTTAGGGATTGAATAAGAAAACTTTAAAATTAACAACTAAATTATTATTATTATTTTTAAATTAGTTAGAACACAATCTCCTAGTTGAGATTAGTAGCAAAAGTTAAGCCACAATTTGGGAGTAATCAAAGACAAATATATGTAATTGAGGGAAAGTAAGATGCAAGTTTTAACTGCAATTTAACTAATAATCAGAACTTAAATTTAGGTTCGGCATGCCCAAACACTACAGATGTTGTGAAAAGATAATTCCTATTCGTGAGTAAATGTAACTCTTTCGGTCATTTTTTCCAGCTGAATCTGACAAAATATTTTATAGAGAATTGGAATCATCTGCCATTCTCTTCACTTTATAATGTATTCAAAATAGACCCCAACTCCAACCTTTTCGAAAAATGAACGTGGAAAGTAGAAAATCTATGGGATATAATTAAACGAGATTAAAAACAGAAGAGAAAATTACAATCTTAAGGTATCCGACTACGTTCGGAACCGTGATTTTGTAAAAACATGTAAATGGATAATATTTATGATATTTAGTGTCACTCAGATTAGAAAATGTATATAAAATTGTTTTAAGAATAGTATTACAATAAAAAATTGTTTAAGTACAATATTTTGACAAAAAATGAACATAGAATGACCCATTTTCAAAATATTCTCCTTTTGTGAAAAAAAATGCTTCTATTATAATAATATTTTGTCTGTATATAGCTCAGACCTCTGCACAGAGACTCAACTAAAATTTTTGAAATATGTAACTTAGAAGTGGGTTTATCCATGTTTTACGACAACAGAGGGGAGAAATTTTAAGAAAAGAACGTCGATAATTATTTCAATGGGTTGTAACACTGAAAATAATGTGAATTTATCAAAAATCATAGTTGAGCCTCTGTACAGAGGTCTGAGCTATATACAGACAAAATATTATTATAATAGAAGCATTTTTTTTCACAAAAGGAGAATATTTTGAAAATGGGTCAATCTATGTTCATTTTTTGTCAAAATATTGTACTTAAACAATTTTTTATTGTAATATTATTGTTAAAACAATTTTATATACATTTTTTAATCTAAGTGACACTAAATATCATAAATATTATCCATTTACATGTTTTTACAAAATCACGGTTCCGAACGTAGTCGGATACCTTAAATTATCATATGCATTTTAAATCGCCTTTACGGTTACGAAAATTGATAGAAATGTTTCTCGACAGTTACAATCAGTGGCGCACAAAGGGGTCCTAGGGATCTGGACACCCCCCTTAGCCCTTGATTTTTTTTCCGATTGGTTATAATCCTATGTATATATTACGTAAAATTTAATTATGTATTTTTGTTACTAATAATTAATTTTATCAATTAATGCTATTTATTCAATAATTAATTTTGTATTGTTTTTCTTCCCGAAAATTGACAAAATTAAAAGAATATGTTACGCGGTGTATTGCAGCCTAATACCAAAATGGTGGATTTTCGACCCTAGGCCCCTCCCCCCCTTGAAAAATTTTTAGGCCCGCTACTGGTTACAGTTTATAATAAATTAATTAGCTGACACCTTAAACGTTGTTGTAGTCAAGAAGAATTTTAAATTGTAGTCAATTATCATGTAAAAGGTACATGATTTGTTTCCTGATGATGATCTCTTTTTTTAAAAGTTTTATTCCTTAGAAGAGATCACACACAGGAGATTTTTTTAAAACCTAATGAAAGTACGTGCAAATAATGATATCAAATCTAATAGCTTAAAAAAAGAACTCTTTGAAGGATTTAACTTTGTAATGGATGGCCGGGGCCAACCATTAGTGTAAGAGGGTCAGAAGGAAGATTAGGCACAAAGTCAGTAAAAATTCTATTTATTAACAATTCTCAACAACGATAAAAATTCAACAACCCAAGTTAAGAAATACACCAGTTGATAAATATGGGGAGCAATAGTGAGGTAGACGAGATACTTGGAGATATAATAATAATTCGAATCACTTCGATATCTTATATCTTAAGTTGTCTGATTCAAACCAACCGAATCCAATTTAACAACTAATTGACCAAATCGTCAATCTTAATATTAATCAAATAATCTACGAAGCTCTCTCTTTTAGTTTTACGTTAATTACTACTTGCAATCATGTTAGCTTCTAACCTCTATCTCTCATCGAGCTTGAAAGTTAATCTTTTTATACAAGCCTTGATTTGAATAATCACATCTTTTTCTTCTAAAGAAAGTTTTCAAAAGAATAATTTTTCAAGACCCCTTATTCCCCAAGAGGATTAGTTGGAAGAACGCGAATAAACCCATTACAACTTCTTATTTTCTTTTGTTAAAATTTGAACAATAAGTAGCACAACATCTTTGAGCACATGATCTATAAGTAACATTAAAAAAAATTGTTTAAAATTTCCCCCCTCCCCCTTCCACAAAAAAGTATTGAACAATTTAAAAGACAATTTTTTTTTATGATTTAAATGTTAGGACTAAAATTCAGTCATTAATAAGCAGATGATATTAGTAAGAATACCGAAGTAAGCTTCATTTGCTGAGTACTTCCCCGAAACGATGCCAGAACCAGGCGGTTTTCAATTAAAATGAAATGATATATAAAGCCCGTTTTTTAATTCAATTCAAAGAGTACATTTGATTATTCATAATAGAAAAACTAATTTAAAACAGAAGCAAAAAAGCAGTTTTTAGGTGAATCAAGAAAGAAATATTTTGTGAATAAGCAATGTTACAACCAGTATAAAATTTCTGCACAAATTAATGAAGTACAGCTTTAATGCTATTTAATTTTCCTATTATGCAAATAACTTTCAGAACATGATGAATATCCTCTTTTAACATGATTTCTATTCATGAGAAGTAAATTTTAAGTTACATCGAGAGATTTTGAAATGTATTAATCTTATAGAATAATCATAAGGAGGGGCAATCATAAAAGCAATCCCTTTTACACTTAATTCATATTTTCAGTGTATTTTATGTTGGATCTAAACTCATAAGTTAAGCACGTATGAAAAGCGCAATAAATGTAATGTATTTTTTGTGTTATTGTACATTATGTATATTTTTTCCTCAGGCTATAACTTAAGGTTGCATTCATTTAATTTTAAAATAAAAAAGTTCTTGTGTGTATTTTTTCCATGCCATCACGTTATATATACATATGTGAATTCAAAAAATATCTAGTCACATAATTTGAAATATTCCTCAAATCTTTTTATTTTATCTAATTTTTCAGAAACTAAATTATTATTTCGTGAATAATTTGGAATTATATGTTTGCGAATTGATATATGTACATTACTATTCCTGATGGGAACTTTAAGTAAAAAATTAAAAGAATCTCTTTTTTATCTATTTTATAATAATTTTTCTGTACAAGCTGTTATCCCTTTTTTGTAATCAAACATAAAAAACTCTGCTTTATTTAGGTTAAAATTTGTGTTTAGCAATTTTTTAAGAATATGCATCAGATACTTGGGCATTGACTTTACGTGATGAGGAAGCTTTGGGAATTTTCGAGATAAAGATCTTCCGTTGCTTTCTTGGTGGGGTCCAAATGAATGGATCGTGGAGAAGAAGATCTCATTTAGAACTATATAAAATTTACAAAAAACGTGATATTGTAAAATTCATCAAATTACACAAAGACTTAAATTGGCTAGTCATCTGTTTAGAATGAAAGAAGATCGTTGTTGTAAGAAATTTTTTCTGGTAAAGCCCATGGGAAATAGATCTCGGGACAGACCCCGCTAAGATGGATTGATTGTATAGAAAAAGATGTTAATATTTTAAAGGTTAAATACTGGAAAACAGTTGTCAAAAGTAGAGATGCCTGGAGAAGGCCAGGGCCCACCTAGGCTGTTGAGCCATTGAAGAAAGAAGAATTTTTAAAGGAAATGTGTATAATATGTAAAGCTAAAGTTAGTTTTATATTCTCTTTACTGAAAATAATTAAATCCTCAATACACCGATATAAATAATGAGATATATTTTCAATATGGTTTTTGTTCATGGGAAATGTAAACATAAATTAGCTAAGAAGGGAGTTACTAGCTGGTTCACCTTGTTTGGGGGTTAAAAAGATGTCAGGGAATTTTTAGTATCTATATAAGTTGAATCCGAATTTCTTAAAAAATTATAAGACAATTAATAATTTATCTGAAGGAAAGTTCTAATTTGCGAAAGGCATTATTATTTTGTGTGTGTGTGTGTGTGTGTGTGTTAATATACTCATTAAACAATTTACTATAGTAATGTTTATAAGTGATTTATAATTATCAGCTATTTTACCATTAATATATAAGCAATACACATGCACATCGTTAATCTCATAAAAAATAGTTTGAAATCTCTAAAAACAATCACACATTTAGTTTCATAGTTTAATTTCATTTACTCTTATTATACCTAATTTATCCTGAGCAAAAGTTTTTAGTAATAATTCATACTTAATAGGTGTTTTTCTTGTGGATTTTTTAAAAATAGTAGTTCCAAATTGTTTTAAATTCAGTTTTTATTTGAGATTATCAGTCTGCAGCCCCTCCCCCCTCAGTACATCTTTTTGATCAGACACACTGTCTCTAAATTAATTATTCTTTACTGTGCTCAGATCAGTAATGTCGATGTTCATTAACTTAATCTTTATAATTAAAGTATCGACATTCATGCTTGTTTTGCATGTCAGATATCTAATAATAATTAAATATTAATCTTCCTATTTTATTTTCATATTTGTGTGGGTCAGTGTTCTTTCAATATTTATATTTTAACTGGAAGTATAGAAGCATGTATTTTATAAATACAGGGTGTCCTATAAAGGGGAGGAGGACATATCTATTTTTGTGTGTGGGGGGAGTGGAATTCCCTGCCACGTGGTTGTGATGACGAGCATATTTTTGAAAATGCGGAAAATTGACAACCTCCATCACATCATTAGCTACTGTGTGAAGATCCCATTGGATCTCACTTTGAGAACGAGAATAATTTGGAGTCAGATAAGAGCCAGTAGCCATTTTTATAAATAACTTTATTTGGTTATCTTTCCCAAATAGAATCAAAGACTTTTAATAACAAATAATTCAAATTAGTTATATGAGGTTTAAAAGGGACTTTCCTTTAAATTAACTTAAATATTTAATGATCCAATTAATTAACAATTAGAATATCGATCACGCAGAGATTACCACGATAAGAGATCCCAGAATTATATTCAATAATATTTCTATTGAACATTTAACTTTAATCTCACTCCTAATATAAAGCTTTAATGAGACTTTAAATATAAATCAATATTTACCACACTGAATCTAAACTCTTCCTGAAATTAATTTATCCACCTAGAAATCTTCAATAATAAATCTCTAACTTCACTATTGTACCTTTCTGCTTCAATCTCTATCTCCTACTGCTTTTTACTTTACTATTCTGTTTGACTTAAATACTTTATCTAATCTGCATATATATATAACAAGGAATCCTGTCCTCTTTTTGGAGCTGATTGGGAATAGGTAGGGGAATTAAATTTCCCTAAAAAAGACGACTCAGAAGGTTAGTGATAAAGTTCCGTATAGGTTTGTCACAACTGCGACCACACATTTCACAATTTTACAATAAATATTTTCACTAACGTGATTTTACATAGCCGTGCTACTTATCACAATCACAAGTTGAGTAAAAACCTTTTTTAGTTTAGTTAAAATTAACTTTGTTTGAGTCGGGGTTTGAGAAAATGATATCACCAAATTTTAACACTTCATAAAAAAAAGAAAAATGTTACACATTACTCCAAGTAAGTTATTTCAAAAGATGACCTAATTTGTGACAATTCCAAAATGATACAACACTTGCTTTTTTCTTTCTTTTATACAAAAGGACTTCATTTTAAAATACTCGATCTTAAGTGGGGAACTCAAATTGAGCAATAATTTAAAAATCTAACGTAAAACATTTTTGTAATATTTAAAAGAAGTAAACGTTCGAAGTGTTTGCCTTCTATACGAATGCAAAATCTGCGCAGTTTTAAAAGTAGCCGCTTGATGAGTCGGGAGAAATTAGCTGTTTATTTCTTCCACTGCTTCAGCAATTTTTTGGCGCAGTTTGGTTGCATCAGAGGTCTTTAAACTGTGTTCCATGGAACTCTGGAATTCCACAAGACATACCTAGAGGTTCCAGAGTATAAATGCGTATGTAAAATGAATTCTCGTTTTCTATGAAGTTTGATTAGCCACATGTATCTAAAACTCATCAGAGTCATTAAATTTATTTAGACATAACTTTATTTTGAAATACTTATCTTAACTATTGTTGCAACATATAATAAAAGAGAATATTAAAATACTTTTTCTTTCTGTATACTATCTACTAGAGTGGGAAATTTCTACTGTTTACTCCTTCCACGAAATAATTTTATACTCTATAGTATAATGTTTTGCAAAACTAATTTCCTAAAAGAAAATACACCTTTTCCATTTGTAGAAAAAAAACACCTTTAATGAAGGAGAGGGAACAAATTATCGATATATTAACATATTTGGCATTAAAATTGAAATTTGTAAGGAAGAACTCCTAAATTTTAGGTTAAAATTCCTGCAAAATACACAGGATTTCTTACGCAACTATAAATATTTTATTGACATTCCTAATAATGTACTTAAGAGAAAAATATTTCTTAACGTACGTGGCCTCAAAAATAAAATATGAAATGCAACTGCAGATAATTTCAATAGATCTAGACTTCGCCAGTTTTTGTAAAAAAATAAAAACACACTTCCCAATCATTAAATATAACGTATGGGTAGGTGAATCGCAAATTAATACTATTCATTGAATAAGTTATATTAAAATTACATTAAAAGTTTTTTAATAATAAATGCAATACAATATTTAACCATCTTCACGTAAAATACCCGTAGCATATGTTTTGGGATCTACTTTAAATATTATTTTAAGATATATTCTTATAAGTGCGTGTATGTGTGTTTGGAGAATATGGTTTCCTGAAAATACCTTACGGATCGAAGGGTTCCATGAGTCGAAAAAGTTTTGAAGACCACTGGGTTACATCCTCAATTTGTTTTTAAAAAGTTTGTCGCTTTTTTGACTCAACGCTTTTCTATCTCCAAATTTAATACGAGACCGTAAGTATTACACAACGTTTAATAATTTTTCATTGCTGACTAAGCTGCACGGTTATTTTAGCTCACCCATTTTCCTGCTTTGTCACCCATCGAACACTTGTAGCAATTGACTAGTCCAGCATATGTAACCTACTGCTGCACCGACAAATGGTTTCACAGAGGTGTAAGACTTATTCAATTAAACTGATTGATTGAACCTTTCTAATGGTCGCATTTCAAAGCTATTGTCGATAAATCTCCCTAGTTTGAACCTCAGTTAAGCGACGAGGAAGACACCTGAATTGGCATCTCATTGGAACCCGTGTGAACCTGAACTGACATTAGTTTCACACGTGTGTCAGTCCCTCTACACAGAGGGTCTTTAGCGGCACCAATAATTGATCTAATGATTTGTGACAGAAATAATGTTCCCTTCGAGCTCGTGACCATGATCACTTGGCTACCGCGTTCTTTATTCGAACCATAAATTTCACTGAGTGGAGTAAAAGTATTTTCAAAGAAAATCGCACTTCGAACCGCAAATCGATTTCCGACGATAAACGAAGAAGTATTTGGAGAGGTTTAGGATAGCGGTGAGATTATTGTTTGCCATTTATTGTTTACATTGTTACGGAAAGTTTGGACTATATTCTTTCCCTGTCAAAGAGGTATTTTGACGGGAAAGATGGTTAACTGGCAAGTATAGAGAATGTTTCTGTCAATAATGCTGAATAAATAGGGTGGTGATAAATTTGGTTGCCAAATGTCACGAGGTTGCCAAATTTGGTTACAAATATAGATATTCCGAGACAAGTCTAAAAGAGTTCGGAATGAGTTTTTGAAGATACTTCAATAATAATCTTTGAAATGAGTGAAAGCAAGTCTCTACATAAAAAAGACGCAGAGGAGCAAAACTCAATGTTAGAATTTGGTAGAATTGTTTCAAAAGGAACTTTGTATTTAGTACAGATTTTCAAAAAAAAATTTAATTTATTCTAAGAAAGTTTATTTGTTATTAGCGTAAACTTTTTACACTTAACAATATACCATGAAAAAATAAAAGAATAAGATTTGATTAACTACAAATTTGTGGGTTCAGAGTATACTGCTGGAGGATTATCGCGTAGAAATAGTCTTGTCATACATTCTTAAAAACAGGTACATAAAATGTTAAGTTGCTTAATGGTGTAGAAATATTGCTAATAAAGAAATGCATTTTTTTAGTTTTACATTTAGATCGAATAAATGTATAACAATTATTAATGGAAGATTCTTAAAAAATTAAGAGGATTAATATTTAGATAAATTGTTGAAATAAGAAACTTTAAAAAATTAACTTCACTCAAGATATAAACTTCGGAAATATAGTTACATGTAACTTACAACTAGCTCAGCCGTGAATACTGTGGCCGCGGTAGCCGAGTGGTATAGGTATCGGATCGTGGCTGGCCTTGTCACGAGTTCGAGCCCAGTACCACTAAAGACCCGCCGTGTAGGGCAGCGATGCACGTTAAATCTGTCGAGAGCTCAAACGTCCTCCCGTTGATGTGGTGTGGTAGTTAGGAGAGGTGGTGCCGGCTCAGGTGTCGTCCACGTCACTTGACCATGGTTCAAAATTACGTGGTCCGTCGCCAAAAGCCCTCGTGTAGCTGAACAGTGCGACGTTAATATTCAATCAATCAGCCGTGAATACTTATAAACCTTAGAATTCGTTGATACTTACAAATGATCAAAATGGCTCTTTATTTCTTTTTTGAAGTTCAAATCGAAACCTAGCACTATGAATCTTCTTACATTTCCCTTACTGCGTAATAACCTCAATGCAATTAAAGACAAAACAGATAAAACTCCAAAGAACCTAAAGAGATTTGTTGCTTAACATGTATATAATCCGGGCTAAGAAACCACTAGTTGATTAATTTCTTCACCGCCTGGTGTTGTAACATTACCAGATTAGAGTCGAAGATTGCATGGTAAGTCAGTCAGTCAACCATGGTTTAATAGTAAGCCATTAGTGAGGCATCGTCGACCACTGCCTTAGTGGTTACTAAGGCCAAACAGCTTACTGTTAGAAGAACCAGAAGATAAGGAAAATCACTCTGGAGAGATTTGTACGTGGATTAGAACTGGATGTGAATATATGTGGAATCATGTTTTATAAAAAGGAGAATAAATTAAATCATTAAAATCCGTAAGCAAAGCGTATCGTATATAAAAGATATATAAATTTGGGATAGGAAAATGTATATATATATTTGTGTATTTTTATATAAGCATTTTTCTACCCAACATCTGGGTCTATAACAAAAATGTTTAATTCTTGTTTTTTTTTAAATATTCATTCGAAACGAAGAAAAGCAGATTATATGCTCTCAAAAGTTTGATAAAAATTACAGAATTTAGTTTAAAATGCTTAAAGATAAAGTTATTTTACCTTAGATTTATAAGATTAATTTCGAACATACATTTAAAGAGTAAATGCTACACACTGCGTCTAAATAAACTATAGATCTTCGTAAAAAGTACTTTTGGAATATTTTATTTACTCAAATATTTTTGATGATTTGATCAAAATTAAAAATAAAAATTGACATTTTATTGTGGCATTTATAATAAGATACATATTTCAATAAGTAACGAAAAATCATGAAATGTAATTTGAAATGTTTAATTCGAGTGCAATATATTTTCCTATCTATACGAGTGCAATATACACTGCTCAAAACAATTAGGGGAGCACATGATTTTAACAAAACTAAGCGAAGATGTATACCAATAAGTAACATAAAATGAATTATCCATAATGTAAAGCCTACCAGGAAACCGAAGAAGAAAACTTTATATGCAAATCAAAGTTCATGACGTCAAAAACCAGAAAAAGGAGTTAAGGGCAGAAATCGGGATGTTGCAGAAACGTCTGTTTTATTGCCGTAACTGTGAAATTCGATTGCGCAGTATTTTTTTTTTTTTGAGACAAGGTTACTTGAGAATGTCTCAACAACGTGATTTACCTGAATCCATGGCATGGCGTGTTATAGGCAGACTGGAATCGGGGCAAACACAACGTGGTGTCGCGGACGCTGTTGGAGTCGCCAGAAGTGTTGTTGCAAGGCTGTGGAATCGATTACAAGAAACAGGAAATGTTAGACGTCGACCAGGGCAGGTTGGCCACGCGCCACTACATCAACTGATGACCGGTATATACAGTTAACAGCCCGTCGAAACAGAACAGAGAATGCTACGCAGCTGCAAAGACAGTTGCTCTTGGCAACAGGACGAAGGGTGTCCAGCCAAACAGTACGTAATCGGCTTCATGAGGGAGGGATCTATGCACGTAGGCCAATGGTCTGCATTCCGTTGACCCCACGCCCCCGTGCGGCCCGAAGAAGATGGGCTGCTGAACATCGATTGGGAGCAACATGATTGGAGCCAAGTGCTGTTTACAGACGAGTCCCTATTCAGTCTAGAATGTGACACCCGATGTGTTCTTGTATGGAGGGACAGGGGCACTCGAAATAACCCCGCATTCGTCCGTGAAGGTCACAATACAGAAGAGCTGGTTGGATGGTATGGGGTGGAATCAGCATAGGCGGACGTACGGACCTGCATATCATTCGGAATGGCACTTTGACTGGACGAAGGTATGCAGACGAGATACTTCGACCTCATGTCATCCCTTACGCTGGAGCCATTGGAGATTCCTTTGTTTTCCAGGATGATAATGCCCGACCGCATAGAGCTCGTCTGGTGGAGAACATGCTTGAAGCTGAAACAATACAGCGTATGGAATTTCCAGCGTGCTCTCCCTGACCTGAATCCAATCGAGCATGTTTGGGACATGCTCTGACGACGCATTGCTGCGCGACCAAGGCCGCCTGCTACTGTCCGAGACTTGGAGATTGCACTTCTTGAGTGGAACAGTATTCCCCAAAGTCTGATCGATAACTTCATCGCATCCATGGCAAACAGGTGTGCAGCAGTCTTAGCTGTTCGAGGAGACCACACGCCCTATTAAAACTCATGCATCATGTCTAAACAGTACCTTTTTTTTTATCGTTTACATGTAACCAAATTGTTGCCCTAAATCATCTTTTCATGTTTTTTCCATATTTTCAAAGAATTAAAGCTTAATTCCAAATTTTTTTACGCCATTTTTCTGTATTGCGCATTGATACGCGTGTACCATGCATTGCATGCCAATACGTGGCTGTCTCACACGGTTTTCTTCACTTTTTTGCTTGCTCCCCTAATTGTTTTGAGCAGTATATATATATATGTAATAACTTAATATATGTTTAAAATTATACTAGTATATACTTTTCTCTAATTTATAATTCCAAATATCCTATTTCGAAACGCACCTCATTTCATTTCGCATTAAAGGATTAAAACGCATATTTTAGCAAATTTATTATTTAGTTCTTCGTTAAAAGGATTAGACCTTGAATTTTGGACAGATTTATTGGCGATTCCCAGTAAAATAATATAATTGTTCACCCATAGCACTCACAAAACAAATCTCGCTATGTTAAAATTAAATGATGAAGAAGCTAATTTTTTTTTACTGTCACGACTACAGTTTACAAAATGAAATCATTTCACGCACACACACACATGCGTATATACATATTGTATTTATTCGAATTTAAGCCGCACCCCAAATTCTTAACACATTTTTGTGAAAAAAAATAGTGTAAAAAGGTTTTATCGATGTAAGATATTTATGATATTTAAAAAAAAATTAAAACAAAGAATCAATAAGAAGTGAATAAAATTAATTTATTTTTCCAGTATTAGAAACTTTTAAATACTTACCGTGAATCTGCTATTGCTTTAACTTTCAGAGTATCATGTTTAATTTCCCCTATCCAGCTAATTTTTCTGCCTTCTATTCTAAGCCGAACCCGATTTTCGATAGAATTGAAGTTGGAAAGAAAGTGCGGTTTGCAATCGTGGCAAGAGAAAATTCCTTGTAGTTAACAAAACAGCATTTATTCACGTACTTTATTTAGACCAGTGTGGGCGGACTTTCTCGGATTACAAGCTATCTCTAATATTTGTAAGGTGTTTCAGTCCATCCAGTGGTGCTGGTGTGGCTATTCTGTATTAAAACTGTATGTTGTTTATTAGAGAGAGAGAGAGAGCACTTGTTTTCAACATTATACACCTGTTTTATAATATGACATTACTATTTTTACTACAAAAACACATGTAACAAAAAACTATCAAGTTGGAATACTTGATCAACTATGAGCGTTTGCTAGGCTGTGGAGTGTGGGTGTATTCAATGCAGCGAG
The DNA here is from genome assembly GCA_019973935.1 of Trichonephila clavipes. Lineage (NCBI taxonomy): Eukaryota > Metazoa > Arthropoda > Arachnida > Araneae > Nephilidae > Trichonephila > Trichonephila clavipes. The sequence goes on from BMAU01018800.1 coordinate 174,041, forward strand.
TAGAGAACATACGTGGACTGATGAATCTGAAAGCGACGCATGTGCTTAAAATTGTTCGCTGCCGATTCTCTTGCCATCGTAGGTCATGACATCAACTTGAGAACTCAAACCCGTGGAAGTCTGAGATAATGTTTTAATAGCCAATCTCGTGCTATCGCGGGAAGAACTGATTATGAACATTTATTATCCTCTTCTTACGGCGTGTGAGGAAAAATTCATTTATACGGCTGACATCGCAGAGATCGCTTTCCCCCCTACAGTGGCAAATGAATGTGCATGTGTCGTCTACACATTTATCCAATCATTTGATTAAGTAAACAGTCGCATTGATTGTGAAAATCCGATTCTAGCTGGTGTCTTTGTTCCATAAGTATGTTTCCTTTTGGATACGAATCTTAGATCTTACTAAAAGTGGCCACCTCAAACTGTCTTGGCTTTTCACTGGTCAATCACGTTCAACTTGATACCCATCCCTGATTTAGACATTAGGAGAGAACTGATCAACTTCTCAAGTGTCAAACAACAAAAGTGGAAATTTATCTCTCTACATTCAAAAAAGGAATATCTCAGGGAAAATATACAGTCAAACCTGTTTTTGCGTGATTTTATTTTTGTGCGATTTTTTATGTGCGATACAATTTTTTATGCGGTGTATGAATTTCAATGACTTTGGCGCCGCTGTAATGTTTTCTGTCTATTTACTAGTGGCGTAACGGAGAATGTTAGGACCCCCTTCCCCCCTGAAAGTCAGATTTCGTCTTTAATATTTTATAAATTGTGTAAGTACGTATTTAGCGTTAATCAGGCCTTGGGCTCCTAGAGGCCTCCCTCCCCCCGTTATGCGAGGGTGTACGTTACGCTACTGAAATGTAGACACTTTGTGATGACCTCCCTGGGTCACACCTTGAACACCAAGATTAATTTGAGGCAAAGAACCACTAAGAGCCATTTTGAATAATAATATTTATTTATTATTATACTTTTCTAAAAAAAATGCCTTAAGGCCTTATTTGCCTTTATATTAAATTAAATTACTAAGAATGCAATTAATTAATAATCTAGCTCAAACTGAAGTAAGGTTTACGGGAATAGGAGATCCGAGAAACACACGTATTCGAACTCTTAACCGTCATTAATTTTAACTAAATGGCTTAAACTGACGCTTTTTTTAAGCGTACGTGAATTATATTTACCGCTGGCTTATATCAGCTTTTTGGTACGTCTCGCAGCACGACGTCTTCACGAATCTAATCTCCTTGAATCTTCTAGTAATACGTTTAAAGATACTGGCTCAATAGCCTACCATCATCTCTCCTGCTATCTCGCAACTCTCGACTTAAATACTTTATCTAATTTAAATATCCCGTACATCTTTTTGGAGTTGATTGGAAATAAACGCGAATTTATATTCCCCAGAAAGACGCCTAAGAAGATTAGTGGAAAGGTTCCGTACAGATTCGTCACAACTTCAAGATGCTCTGTTTATTTGTTATAAACAGTCTCCCGACAATGCGCACTCAGTTGCTTTCTCTCAACGCTCCAGCAGCTCGCGCTTGGTTGTAGACGAAACTTTCAATGACAGTGGTATTATCAATAATTTGATAAATTATGAAGAACCGGATTCTTTGAGAGTGGATAAAAATATGCAGGGATCCAGTTTTCTAACAAATAGGAAAAGCATTTTCTTAAAATAGATACCAGTTAAGAAAGGAGTACAAAATTCCAAAAAGGGCTTCAATCAAGTATAGCTAGTTATTGTAACATTTACAAGCATCTGACCATCCGTCCTTCGTCACAAAAACTTATGTCTTACTTTATGTTGCCAAAAAATAAATCAATTGAAAGTGCACCTTCAAGTGACGAAAGCGATTTTGAACTTATTTATTACAGAACTTTGGATTACGATGAGTAGCGATGAATTATGTATGTTCATTTTAAAGACTTATTCATACATACAATGAAAACTTATATGTTTTTAAAATGTTTCCTTGTGTAATATTTAATTATTTATTTTCTTATGGAAGTACTCTTACATAAATTTCGTAAATAATTGGCATATGTTATAAATGCAACTTTTTTTATGCGGTCACTATCTACCGCACAAAAACAGGTTCAAATGTAATGGAAATGTTATAATCACGTATTCAATTGAAGGGAAATATATATATTTGTTTTTTATAAACTATGTGTAGATGGGCTTAGGAAAAAATTCTTAACGTTAGCCTTTTGCTGGAAAAGGCTTGCGTAAGCAATTTAGTTATTTTTTATGGATAGGAAAAGAATCAAAACAGAGTGTTGTTGATTTATTTAGAATAAGAGGCAAAGTAAGACTGGCATTTCAAAGAATAGTATTCGTAAGTAAAATACACTGAAAAATATGCAAGATTAGAATTTAAATTAATATTAAGCTAAGGACAATTGTAATTAAAATATTAAGTTGGTGTATATATATATATATATATATATATATATATATATATATATATATATATATATATATATATACAGCAAGTTCATAGTTATGACTTTGAAGATCTTTTCAATTCCATTGATATCAATGATATTATTAAAGTAATTTTAGAAAACCACAGTAGTTATAATCTTAATATTAATTTTAACAAATTTAAAACTCTCATAGATTTCGTCTTAAAAGAAAATTACATTAATTTTTTAATGTTTCATTATATAATCAAAATAAAGGATTGCCACAAGGAGGCCCAGCAAGTAATAGTTTGGCTAATTTATATTTACACTTTTATGAATATAATTATAATATTAATAATGACTATTACATTTTTAGATGTATTGATGATTTAATTATTTTTGGTAAAAATGACAATTCCAATCCCAATATTAATTTTTGTCCGTATAATTTAAACTTAGTTGAACTTATTAATAATCCAATTAAAATTAATTACCTAGATGTAACATTGTATATTAAGAATTTGAAATTACATAGTAATATTTATAATAAAAGAGATGCCTTTAATTTTAACATTCTTAAAGGGCCTTACTAGAATTCAAATTTATCTATATCTATATATAGAAATATTATTTTTAACTATATTTATCGTAATAATGTATTAGTTAACGATAAAGCTAATATTTATTTAAATCTTAATAACTTTATTAAAAAATGTTTTGGACATGGATATCCTGCTAACTTTCTTTACAATTATATTTCTAATAGTTCTCAGTGATATACAGTTTGCATTAATAACTATTATTGACATTATGTTTTAATACTAGTATTTTTAATTAATTATACAATCATTCAATAGATGGCGCCACATGTTTAATAAATAAATAAATAATATTATTTGAATATTTCTAATATTCACATTTATTTTCACAAATATTTATATCAATATATATTTATGATTTTTAACCGTGCATATATATATAGACTTTATATTATGCTATCATAAAATTTTTAACTTTATGCGGAACTGTTATTCCTCTGTTGTATTTAGCGCGAAATATAACCAGTTGATACACTCACGAAGTAAGTCTTACTATTTACCTTTTGCATCGATTTTAAATCTATACTGTGAATACTAGTAGGCTATAATTTTATCGTTATATTTTATTAGTATAGTGATTTTATTTGTAATATATTTAAACTTCTCCTAATAGTATTCTTTCCTTTCCCCTTGGCACTTCGTATAGATAAACTACAGGTGAAGGTAGGCTAGCCCTAGAACTTGTTTAAGCCTGCAATCTTGGTTCCTAAGGCCAGGAGTTTGTTATTGTACTACTGTGCCTAATATTTCATATCTTGAATAGTTATACTTAGGTTCTACAGCTATCTGTGTATATATATTATGGATTATATATATACATGTATATATTCATGTTTAGAACATGTATTCTTATTAATTATTCTTATGAAATTTTTACCTGAAAACTGACTGCAATAAAATAATACAAGCACTTCAAAAATGGAAAGAAATATATCAGAGGCCCCTCATCTTTTTATTTCTCCTCTAAAAACATGTCTTTTTAAGGATGCTTGTTGCTACTTGAAATGTTAGTTTTAGTCAGATAACTTCTATTCGATTTTTTTTCAATAAACTGTGTCCAGAAAGATATCTGAAAGCGTTTCAGGACACTTTCTATTCGAATCCCAGAAAGTTTTTCGGTCTTCCATAGAACTCTTCTAAATCTGAAAAAGGAACAAATAATTCAGAAATGGCTTCCCATTCTGGTGTAAAAAGATAAAAAATCCTTTTCGCCAACAGGTTTTTCAGCACGCTCGGTACCCGGGTGGAGTTATCTAAAATAACAAGCTTTCGAGAGAAGTTTATTCTTAGTTTGGTCTCTAGTATTTTTATCGACTGTGAGAAAGTTACGAGAACATTATGCAGAAGCTTCCCTTGGCTTGCTTATTACTCTGGGCAAAGAAAAAATCGTACAGAAAAATGGCAAAAAAAAGGCCATTTGTTAGAGAGAAAGCCACAAAATTTAAAGGCACATGGTTCAAGATACACTCTTCTTTGCTCTTGAAATCATATCCTCCCTCCTTCGACCGAGGCAATGCCAATAAATCTTCCAACTTTACGTTTCACATATTTTATCGAACTCCTTTTATCCTTTGGGGAAAAAAGTGCCAACTGGACTGTTAGGGCATTTCTGAACACTTACAGGAATCTCAATGATGTTCTGTCGAAGTTCCCACTGCATTTGGGGAAAGGAAAGTAAACATTCAAATGCATATACAACTACATCTTTTAGAAAGATAACTATTTTTTATTTCCTATCCAATTGCGATGTAAATATTCAAATTTTAATAAATATTAAAATACGGGATACTTATATAACATGTTTTTTTTTGCTGCCAAATTTTTGTAGATGTGTTACTTTTGGTGACATATATCAAAGGGACAGTTAACACTTTTTAAGTATTCTGGGCTATTTTTTTTCCATTATGAAAGGAATATGGTGCGTATTTAAATGTTCATTTAAAGAGATAATAATTATTTATAAGAAAGTAGTGATAGAGTAAATGAATTTTAAATGCTAATGAATGTGTTAAGCTATTATTTACTAGGATTTGCACACGCACATATAAAATTCAATATCTTTTTTTATATATATATTTTCGATGAAGAAAAAGGAATCTTATTATATAGCGAAACATATACCTACACTGCTGGCCATACAACATGGAACACCCTGAAGGAAACATGCAAACAATGGGAAAGTTACATCATACATTGGCGGTGATGAAATATGCATATCATTAGTATTATAGTGTAGATGCACATCATGGGAGACCTTAGCGCCACCCTCAAGCCCTATATAAGTGGAGAACATGTTGGAAATTTGAAGTACGGCAATTTTGTTTTTTTAGTGCGGTTTTTTTCAGCGTGTAGGTGCTATATAGGAGGAGAACAGATTAGTGATTTGAAGCAAAGCAATTATTTTTTCGTGCAAGTTTTTTTTTTTTTTTGCGTAAGCTCCTATGCATTGCAGAAGATATATAGAGCATCTTTTGACCAAGTTTCTGAATTCAACCGAGGAAGAATAGTAGCCTATATGGATTGCGGATTATCTTTCAGAGTGAGTGAGTTAATATTAACGTCGCACTGTTCAGCTACACGAGGACTTTTGGCGACGGACCACGTAATTTTGAACCATGGTCAAGTGACGTGGACGACACCTGAGCTGGCACCCCCCTCTCCTAACTACCACACCACACCAACGGGAGGACGTTTCAGCTCTCGACAGATTTAACGTGCATCGCTGCCCTACACGGCGGATCTTTAGTGGTACTGGGATCGAACTCATGACATGCCTGCCATGTTTGGATACCTTAACCACTGGGCTACCGCAGCCCGATTATCTTTCAGAGAAATCGGTCAACGTGTTGGTCGAAACCAAGTAACTGGATGCAGGAGGAAACGACAAACTGACGACGCCGATCGCAGCCACCTCGTTGCACCACTGACCGTGATGACAGGAGGATTGTGCGCATGGCAGTGATTGATCGCGCAGCCACGCCATGAACCATAGCATAACAGATTCAGTTTCTTGCGCATCATTCGGTGTCCATTAGTACCATTCGACGCCCTTTGCAGCAAAGTGGTATGTTCGCAAGGCGCCCATTGCTTCGTTTACCCTTGACTGGAAACCGCAGGCGTTTGCGCCGCCAATGGTATGATGAATGGTGGATATGGACATCAGAACTGAACGACATTGTGTTTACTGACGAATCCCGCTTCTACCTGCAACATCACGATGGTCGGATTCGAGTTTGGAGACATCGTAGTGAGAGGCTGCTGAAGTGTTGCATTATGCATCGACACACTGATCCTGCACCCCGTATTATGGTTTGAGGTGGTATAAGATTTCACTACCGTACCGCTCTAGTACGCATCGCCGGTACACTGAACAGCCAGCACTACATCTCTGAGGTGTTGAAGCCCGTGCTCCTCCCATACATTCAACGCTTGCCATCAACCATATTCTAGCAGGATAGTGCACAAAGGTATTGGCCCGCAATGTTCAAGAATTCTTCTTTACCCATAAGATTGAATTGCTTCCTTGGTCTGCTTGTTATCTTCTGATCTATCACCAATCGAAAATGTGTGGTCCCTGTTTGTACAAAGACTGGCCTTGGATACACCACCTGCTGCTACACCAGATCAACTTTGGCAATATGTGGAAGCCTCAATGAGAGATATATCCAAAGCCTCTTTGTTTCTATGCCGAGGCGTGTGGCAGCGATTATAGCCAACAATGGTTGCTGATTTTGTCATTATCCACACGTCACAAGAGGCTGTAAATTTAATCGTTTGATCTTTGTACTACATGTTATCTACCTAATAAATTTCTCTGTGATATCTCTGGTCCTTGTTGGTTTTGCATTTTATGTAGTCAGCAGTGTAATTTCTTAAAGAAGGATTATTGTATAACGAAATATGAAGCATAATAAAAGGCTTTTGCGAAAATCAACCCACAAGGGGCGTAACAGATAAATATTCCTGTCTTTTAACTATTAGACCTACATACATGAAATTTTGTATGCACGATTTTTTTACGGAGTAGAGATCCACTACAAAAAGAGATTTGCGAAAGTTGACTACCAAAGAGCGTTGCGAGGGCTTAAGTGACATTTTAGATTAAAAAAAAGGCACCCATTAAAATATTATTTTACATTTTTCTGTACATTGTTTTGTACTTTGTTTTACTCTCCTTACAATTCATCAAATCAGCTATTATATCAATAATAATATTTTGTTTAAAAAAAACCTTTGCGAAGAACGGGTACTTTAGCTGTGTACACACACACACTGTGTGTGTGTATCTTGTTTCTCTTTATTGTGATCTATTTATTTTTTTATTCTTTTTACAATTCTGTTATAGAATTAAAAAGAACGGAACACTTAAATGGACTTTCAAATGTATGCATCACATTCAAGAATCTTTTCACTTAAAAAAGTTATGTATAATTATTTATCCAGTGTATTAGAATGAAATAAAAAATTAGTTTAAAGTTTTCTTTGTTAGATCGTAAGAAGCAGGATTTAAACTTGAAACATTTAATATCAAAAAACTGTTTCAACATCAATATAAAATTCTGACTCCACTAAAATGAAGAATTTGAGATAAGCATATTTTATAACAAACCGACTCAGTCTTCTCTGAGAATTCATTTTCTTGGGGAACATTAGTTTCATACTTCGTCCTTTTTATTTATTCTGAAATAAATTTCAGTCTTATGTGAAAAATTGTTCGAAGTTTATATTTTGTTTATATATATAAGTTTAGGATTAAAGTTCGAATGAAGAATTTTTATTTTTGAAAAACGCTTCGTAGTCTGTAAATTCTATTCCTAATGGTTAAATGAAGGTTGAAGTTTGTATATGAATACGATTCTGTGTGTGTGTGTGTGTTATTGAAATATCTCAGACAAAAATAATTTTTTAAAGAAAGAATGAATATGGCTATGGCACTATTTAACGCTCTCTTCTTAGTCGGTCACATAAATAAAATAACTGAGCGAGTTGTTGTTGATACTTGTGGGTTAATAAGTTATAACGAAAAATAGCTTCTATGAAGTCATTTGACTGCAGTAGCTGTTTTAAAAAAATACATGAAGGAGTCTGATAGAAAAAAAATGTCTACACTTCTCCATATATTTATATGTCCACTTAAGGTTTCACTGGTCAGATATAATTTTGTTAAAAGCGCTGAATATTTCTGTTGTAACATCTCCCGACACATCTGTAAATCGGCTTTTTTTGTGGAGAGGATAGCCACGTCTCTATGGACATCTGTAACCTTAAAATATTGCGCGATCTTGTCTTTGGGCATCGTCCCGGTAACCTTTGACACCGAGAGGAACCAAACCCCTACTCCACCCACGAACCAGGTGTAACTCGAGAGTAAAGAGGCCGACCGATACCATCCCCCGGAGACTCTAGAGAGGGCAGAGAAAGAAGACGATTTGAAAACTTTGGTGAGAACGGATGCAATCTCCTCCCTCACAAACAACAGAGAAATTGAACTCTAATGGTTTAAGCAATATTTTTAATAACTTCAATGTATATACTGTAATTAATACCAGGTGTTTTTTAAAGGAGCTTGTGATGCTGACGAACTGTGCAGGGCGAACGTTCTCCGGAGAATAGAGCAAGGGTCGGAGAAAAAAAATACCCGATGGTTGCACAACGGTTAGGTAACTGTGAAGCCAATTTAACACGGAACTGTATTTTGTTATTCTTACGTGCAAACAAGGAACTAATTAGTCTACGATTTTCATGAAACCGCTTGAATTGAAATAATATGGACTTCGAACATCAATAAAGAATTTTTTTTAATGTCTTGCTGTGTGACTAAAAGCGCTACCCTGTCTCGACATTACAACAAGTGATTAAGCAGTGAATTGAAAAAAAAAAACTTTGAGAAATAGTTACCAAGTAACAATGCTTCTGCAATCATATTCACGAGATCCCAAACTAGAATTTTAAGCCGTTTTGATTCCTTTTTTACTCATGCTATTTCCGACTGTATGATCCTTACAGCAGCTTCACCATTGGAGAAGTTCTCAGGATTTTTGCTGCAGCAATATTCCCTTGCATGACAGGTTCTTTGGTACAAATCATATGCTAATATGCCAATTTGTTGAATTTATAGTGTGGTTTTGTAAAAAATGAAAGAGGACTTCTGGAATATCTTAGGATTCCTCACAAAGTAAATGTCAGAGTTCTTTTTATTCATGTAATGTTAAGTTATGTTATTAAAATTTGTAAAAAAATATGTAAGAAAAACTGTTTATTTTCTTTCTTTACAAATTTATATTCTGATTAACGTTTGGCGACGTTCAAAAAGTGTGATATATATTTTCTCAATGGATAAGCTAAATAAAAAAGAAATTATTATTTATACAGTTTCTTATAGACTGATATCTAAGTCATAAAAAATCGGGATACACAAAATCTAAGTGTGCTATAATGGAAAATCCCTTTATTTCACAGAATTCCAAAACTACGTTTGTTTTCATAAATATATACTGTTCCGAAATGCTTTTTTAAAGATTTTTTTACTGTGATATATATATATATATATATATATATAAGGATAATTAAATTAGATTAAAAATTAAATTCCTATCTAGCACTTGACTCATCTTTCTCCTCCGTTCCCATCTTCAAGTATCAAACTAATCACCCATTTATTTCTTCCGAACATATGGCCTAGCCAATAAACATGTCTAATTCCAGATCGTTAGATTTAATAGTCAACATATGTCAGCATTAACTTGCAAGCAACCTCTTCAAACCACGATACTTACCATATGTTTTTCAAGTGTTATCCACTTGAAACCACCACCATGGCGTGCTTTTCTACTCCCTGCCCTTAGCGTCAGAAGAGATGTCGAAACGATTGAATAAAGATCTCCCTTTTTAAACTTTAATCTGATTCTGTCTTAAAAATCATGACAGAATTAAAGCCGGCAGGATCTTTGTCTGAGATCTTAATGTAAAAAACTAATCTTTTTATAAAAATATTTTAATATAAAAACGAAAGCCAACTGCAGTAATAACTGATATGAAGAATTTTATGGAAGACTGACGGCACTCTACATTTGTTAGCTGAGGACGTTGGGTTACCAGAATTAAACTATGGTACGGAAAAAGAAACGCGTTAGTAATCCCCGAAAGAACATCGCTCTTACCGCCAAAAAAATAGAATCATCCTCTTCTCCTAAGAAGATTTCAGAAAGTCATACTTCAAAAATGGAAACAATGAATGAAATTAAAATTAAGCAAAAAGAGAATTTAGATGCGGATGGAGAAAAATTACAACAACCTATAACCATTATTAAAAATGATATTCGATTTGAAGATCTACAGACTTTTTTCCAAAAATATAACCAGGAAATGCCCATCCAAACATTCATTAGAAATTTTGAAAGTACATGCGATTCCTTCAATATACCAGAGAAACAGAAAATCCTATTTATAATCAAGTTAGTAGATGGAGCTGGGAAGACTTACATCCAATCACAATCTATCCCTAAAAGTTTTTACGAACTGAAAAATAATTTAATACGTGAATTCGGAACACAAGTCAATCCAGCGGAGATTCATCTTCAATTATCTAAAACAGAAAAAACCTCAAAAGAGACCCACATAGAATATTTCTACAGAGTAAAAGAAATCGCATCCCGGATAAACATGGAAAAAGAAGCTGAAAAATATTACATCATAAGAGGATTAAAAGAAAATAGAGCCATAGAAATACAGTTACAAAGCTGCAGCAACATAGAGGAACTGAAGGAAAAAATGGAACTCTTAGATATCCAAGAAAAATCAAAATCAAGTAAGAATGAAGTTATATACCCAAAGTATCCAATGACAAGAATACCTTATCATACGAATCAATTTGCCCATAGACAACAATATGGAGGATGGAATTGGAGAAATGACCAATCTCAACATCCGGATACCATAATCAATACAAGATATAAGGTATACTCTCCTCAGTTTCCATCACCTTATCATCACCCTTCCTTTTCACTTCAGCGGCCGATCCTATATCCGAGAAACCAACGATTTCCACAACGACCGACAGTTTTGCAACCCAATGGTCCAACTTTCTACCCCGTCAAAGAACACAAAACAATAATACGGTATTCCAACCTCATCAAACATGAGAACTTATGATCATCAGGGAAGAATCAACTTCAAACAAGTTGATGTCCTCTTGAATACAGGATCAAGAGAGTGTCAATATTATTCCAAAAATATAATATCACAAATCAAGGGATACCACAATGTAGAGTATATCAAAACAAAAATTGCCACCATCAATGGAGAAATTGAGGTGAGTGAGGCAATTACTTTACAATTGAAAATAGGAGAAATTATTGAAAATATTAAATTCCTCATAGTAAATGTAGAACTGAAATATTTAATAATTTCTAATAAAACTATGAGTATTTTTGAATTAAATATTAATTTTAGTGATTATAAAATTTTCAAAGAGGAAAACAAATTTTAAAAATTATGAATCTAAGAAAAATATTAAAGAAAAAATGAAACTCTTAAATTTAGTAATAATAAAATTATCACTAAGAAAACTGATAATGTGTTTAATATAGAAATAATTCCTAATAGTGATTATGATATTATTAATATGATTATTGATAAATATAAACATGTCTTTGCTAAAAATAAGTTTGATGTGGGCGAGTTAAAATGTAATTCTCCTAAAATAATACTTACCTCAGAATTACCCATTGCAAATCGACCATTTAGGACATCTTTTAAAGATGATACGGAAATAAAAAAGCAATTAGATGCATTATTGAAAGCAGGAATAATAAAACCATCTTATAGTTCTCACGCTGCCCTATAACATTGGCTTTTAAAAAGAGGATAGTGCTCGTACACGATTATGTATCGATTACAGAAAGCTAAATGCTATCACAAAATTAGATGCAGAGCCAATTCCCCGAATAGATGCAGTTTTAGACAAATTAACAAATGCAAAATTTTTCTCAACCATTGACCTATGTAGTGGTTATTGGCACATTAAATTAGATGATAATGAATCTGAAAAACTCTTGCATTTACATCAAATTACGGTCTTTTTCAATTTAATCGTTTGCCTTTTGGATATAAAAATTCTCCAGCTATATTTCAAAGAGCTATTAGACAGATTTTAAATAAATACCAAATAAAATTTGCATTAAATTATTTTGACGATATAATAGTATTTTCGGAATCACAATTGAAGAACATGCAAAACATTTAGAGGAAATTTTTAAAATTTGTGGAATAGAAAATATTAAATTAAAATTCTCAAAGTGTAAATTTGGCAAAGATACAATTGATTTCTTAGGATATGAAATAAAACAAGGGTCATACACTCCAAATAATACAAATGTCGAAATAATTAAAAAACTTTTACCCCCTAGAAATGTAAAGGATTTACAAAGATTTCTTGGTAGTATTAATGTCTATTATAAATTCATTCCTCAACATGCAAAATTAAGAATGCCCTTACATAATCTTCTTAAAAAGAATCAAAATTGGAATTGGACCCCAGAATGTCAACAATCTTTTCAAAAACTTAAAGACAGCTTAATTTCAAAGCCCATTTTAGCTATATTCAATCCAAATTATCCCTGTCATCTTTATGTAGATGCATCGAAAACTACAATCTCAGGTATCCTCAAACAACAAAAACCCAATGGAAATCAACATCCGATTGCATTCCACTCGAGACGACTGAGAAAGTATGAAATTAATTATACAATAACTGAATTAGAATGCTTAGCTATAATTGATAATTTAGATAAATTCCATTGCTATCTTCATGGATCTCCTTTCACAGTTCATACCGATCATAATGCATTAGTTTGGCTTAAAAATTTCAAAAATCCCACGGGTAGACTTTTTAGATGGTCTTTAAAAGTTTCTATGTATGATTTCGATATAAATATAAGAAAGGTAGCACTAATGTTGAAGCTGATATGTTAACAAGAAATCCTATTGCTTATGATATAATTAATACATCCCCAGAACCTTTATTAGATATCAATGAAATAAGTCATTTTCAAAATATAGAAAATACATCAGCTCCTAAATGTTTTAAGAGAGATGGTGTTTTTGTAGTTAAAAGACAAGGTTTAACTAAAATAATTGTACCCAAAGCTCTAAGAGTGAAATTAATAGAAACAACTCATAAACAATTTGGCCACCCTGGTGTAGCTACCATGTTAAAATTAATATCACCACAATATTATTGGATAAACATTATTACTGATATACGAAATTATGTGAAACACTGTGAAACTTGTCAAATAAATAAGAAGTCACATCAGAGAAAATACGGACTGATGCAATCACTTCCCCTTTGTGAAAAACCCTTTGAACTCTTATCGATAGATAGTGTAGGTGGTTTAAATTATTACAACTCTGTTAAAAAATATTTACACATTATTATTGATCGTGCAACTAGGTACATTTGGACTTTCCCATCAAAAAATGCAACAACAGATACTTATATAAATTGTTTAAGACAAATCTTTCAGAATCACATACCGGAAAAAATTTTAAGTGATAAAAATACTGCGTTCACCTCTTCAAAATTTAAGCATTTTTTAAAACATAATGTCACTCAATTATTAACTACTTCTCACAGACCACAAACCAATGGAAAGGTTGAACGTGTAAATCAAACCATCATTACCCGCTTAAAATGTGAAATTAGTAATAGTTCAAATAAAGTCCCATGGACAAAAATTCTAGAAAAAGTAACCCATCAGTATAATCAAACTCCACATACAATAACAGGGTTTCCTCCAACCTACTTAATGTATAGTAATTTACCTTTCGAAATTTCGCTAAAAAAGATAATGAGATATATCCTCCCTTAGAAGAAGCAAGAAAATTAGCCAAAGAAAGAACAGAACAATATTATAAAATAAATAAGATTAGATATGTGATAAAAAATTTCAGGAAGCTGATTTCAAGGTTGGTGACTTAATAATGTAAGAGGAATTTCAATACCCCAATACAAGGAAATTAAGTCCCCCTTATTCAGGCCCTTATACCGTTTTAAGAAAATGTTCTGATGTATTATTTGAAATTGATAGGCCCAATGCCCTTAATAAAACTGACACTGAATTGGTTCATTCAGTTCGTTTAAGACATTTTCATCCATCTGAAAATTTTCAGTTAAATTACATTCAACAAAATACCCATAATAATGAGAAGAAGATAATAACTAAAAGAAACATCTTACGTAATACAGAAATAACTGAGTTCTGCTTAACAAGACTTTTCGGCGAAAAAGAATAATATATGATAAGTGATATGGTATTTAATTTTTATAATATAGTTGTGTTATAAATGAGATATTTTCTTTATATTTTAATTGAGAAAACAAAGTATATAGGTTTAGTCATACAAAATTTTGAGAAATTTTAATATACTCTGGGTGAGGTCGATAGCTCTGATTTTAACCACAAATGGTGTGGTTATTCTAGAAATGTCTAGAACGGATTATGAGCAGACTTTGAGTTATGTATAACTTGACTGCTCAAGCAAAAGGCGTGGACTGTATACTTTAAAAATTGTTTGTTTATTGAGGACGGTAGGTACGTCCGCTCCGAGGATGCATTACAAGCATACTGACGAAATGTAAACAAGGAGGACTACTAGCGCCCTCTGCACATGCGGGTCGTAACAGAGTCCCCGCCATTGAAATGAAATTTCAATACAAATACATAATGCAATTCACGATACTTACATACAAAATACACAATATTTACAAAGCAAAAAAGGCATGCACAATATTTACAGTACTTAAATGAAAAATACACAATATTTACAGTACTTAAATGAAAATACACAATACATTTTATGATACTTAAATACGATTGAAGTTAATTTATACACATACAATAATTACTAATAACAAAATTCATACAGGTAATATACAAAGATTTCTGATTGTCCTTTTTTTAATATATTTCCGTTTGGCATACGCAGGTTCACAACTCGCACTTTACCATCGGTGCCGGGAAAAATTTCAGTTATTTTTCCTGTACACCATTTCGTACTAGGAAGATTTTCATCTTTATTTATTTTGATTAAAACTAAGGTTCCTACAGAAACATTATTTTTGTTAAATTTCCACTTGTGACGTTCTTGTAAATTATTCAAATAATCGCGTTTCCAAAGCTTATATATATGTTGGGTAATTTTTTTTTACTCTTTCCCATCACGACAACTGATTCTCGTTTATATTAGTTATTTGCGGTTCAACTATGGATGTTAGGGTCTACCTACTAAGAAGTGACCAGGGGTCACAGTGTTTCGAAATCATCGAAATTTGACGTCAAAGGAGTGAGTGGTCGGGAATTTAGCACAGCCTCAATTTCACAAAGTATTGTGATGAACTCTTCGAGAGTTAAATGTGCGTTCCCCACGACTCTTTTTAAGTGGAATTTAAATGCCTTTACTCCTGCTTCCCATAGCCCTCCATGGTTTGGGGACCTGGGTGGGATAAAGTTCCACTCTATCGATTCATTTGTCAAAAATTCTGCTAATGTGTGATCAGGTAATTTAATCATTTTGAACAATTTTTTAATTTCGGCATTTGTGCCAACAAATGTTTTAGCGTTGTCGGTGGTGATTTTTGCACACTTTCCTCTCCTACCAAAAACGTTTTAAACTTGCAATGAATGCTTGGGATGTGAGATCTGTCACAAAAATCTAAATGAATTGCTTTTGTACATAAACATACATAGACTACTACATAAATTTTATTTAATGCCCTTTTCTTTGATTTTTAAACTTAATGAAGAATGGGCCTGCAAAATCAACGCCCGTGACATTAAAGGGATAATTCGGTGTTACACGATCTCTCGGTAGGTTAGCCATAATTTGATTCATAGTGATGGGCTTGTTCTTAAAGCAATTCACACATTCATGAATAATTCTACGACAGTTATTTCTGCCATTGAGTGGCCAGAATTTTTGACGAACAAGATATAAAAGTGAGTGGGGTCCTGCATGCAAATATTTTTTATGATAATGGCTCAATATAATATCAGTTAAAACGTTTCTACTAGGTAAAATCATGGGAAATTTAGCTTTCTCATTTAAATTTGAATTGGCAAGTCTGCCTCCTACTCTAATGATGTTGCTCTCATCAAGAAAAACATTAAGTGGAGTTAATTTTGCTTTTCATAGGAATAGGCTCACCTGCGAACAATTTGCGCATTTCTTCATAGAACTCCCTTTCATGCAATGAGTGGATCAGCCAGTTCTCAGCATGACTTACCTCCTGTGAAGTAAGGGGGTCCCTTTATCTTTGTAATTCTGGTTCTGCAGTTGTGTATGAATCTGTAAAGAAAACTTACAACACGAATTAATTTTACATAGTTGTTTGAAATATCAATAATGTTTTCAAGGAAATTGTTTTTAGTCACTGTCAATGTCAAGGAAATGTCCTCTTTTGGATTTGAGTTCTTTCTCATTTCCGTTAAATACACTCTTTCTGGGATCGCTTCATCTAGTCCTTTGATCTGGAAGTCAATTTGACGTAGAAACGAGGATCCATTCCACCACTTGAGTTGGTTGTAAGAGCGTCTACGCTGATTCCTCTCGTAAGTAGATCTGCTGGGTTGTCCTTGCCGGAACAGTGGAACCACGAGTTAGGATCGGTGAGGGATTGGATTTCGCGAACCCTGTTCGCAACAAAGGGTTTCCATCTATGGCTTGGACCTTTGATCCAATGTAAAAGGTGACCTGAGAGTCCGTCCAGAAAAAGGCTCTGGTTGAACACTTCTGATCTAGGATTTTCTTGACTTCCTTTGCTAAGCGTGCAGCAAGCAGAGCGCCCATCAGTTCCAATCTAGGGAGGGATAACCTTTTCAGAGGTGCAACACGGCTCTTGGATGTTACAAGATCAACGCTGACTCTGTCCTTGTGCTTGACTCTCAAAAGGCGGCTGCTCCATATGCTTTTTGACTGGCATCAGAAAAGGTATGGATTTGGACTTCACTTGAATCTCCACTGGAATCGAGGATCTTTCGCGGAATCTTTAACTCTGATAAAAATGGAAGTTCTAACCACCATTGTGACCATACTGCATGAATATCTGGCGGTAGCTCGTCATCCCAGGATAACTTCCGTAGCCAAAGTTCTTGTAATAGGCATTTGAGCCTAATCGTGTAGGGTGACAAGAACCCAACTGGATCGTATATTTTCCCAGCTGATTGAAGCACAATTCTTTTGTGATGGGTTTTGACGTGTCCAATTGCAGAAGTCCTTTAACATCAATTGTAAAAAATAGTCGTGGACAACATCCCATGGTATCCCTAAAACCTTTGACGAAGGGATTTTGGAACTGTCGTCCGGGTGACGAGGATGTGTCTCAAGGCCTTCCCTTTCCCAAGTTCTCATCAATGTTTGATCATTTGAATTCCATTTGCGTAATTTCATGCTGGCATTCTTCATGATTGTTTCAGCATCCTTTGATACCTTTAAGGCTTGGGAGATGTCATCAGCACCACTGATTACGTCATCAACATAGAGACAAGTGTCAAGCATTTCAGTTGCTGCTGGATATTGCTCACGGTAATTCTCGATGTGATGCTTAATTGTTGCGGAGAGCAAGAAGGGGCTTACGTTGACTCCAAACATCACACGCTTAAATCTATACACTTGAAACTTGTAGGGGTCTGTTTGATTTGATCTAATGTCTGGAAACAAAAATCTAACTGCATCTCTGTCCTCGTCACGTAATGAGATTTTGCAAGAATGCACGTTCTATATCTGCGGTGATAGCAATCGTGTTCAAGCGAAAAGAAATTATCAGGTGGAATATGTTTGGGTTTAAATTCTCACCTGACCATATACAGTCATTAAGAGATGGTTGTCCATCTTCATGGGAACTTGCATCGAAAACAATGCGCATTTTTGTAGTTAGGCTTTCTTGGCGAAAGACCGCTTGGTGCGGTAAATAGAATACTGCTCTATCAGTTGGTTTTTCAGTTTCTAGAACCATTTCAATTATTCCTTGAGATTCATATTCTTTCAAAATTTCGGAATATTGTATGTACAGAGTTGGATCACGAATGAATCTTCTTGTTAAGGATTTTACACGTTTTTCTGCTACGGAAAAATTGTCATTTAACTCTTGTGTATGGCTCTTCCAAGGAAACCCAACTTCATAACGACCACTATTGAAACGTACTGAAGATTTAAAATGTTGCATGGCTTGGTCGTCTGGGTCACAACTAGACTCTGCTTTAATTCCTATTGCTTCTAAATCCCAAAATTTTGTTAAATTTCTATCAACCTGATCTTGGATGAAATTGCAAAAATAATAGTTCAAAGGTTCGTTTTGAATGGAACCTGTTACAATGTAACCAAATACGGAGTCCTGCAATATTATTGAATTGTCATGTAATTTTATTTGTTTACTTCTTAATAATTCATAAAATATTTCACCTCCCAGGAGAATATCAATTCGTTTGGGAATATTAAATTCCGCATCTGCATATCTTATATTTTGAGGCAATTTTATTTTTGTTAAATCCAATGGCTGTGTAGGAACGCAACCAGTAATTTTAGGGACTATGAGAAAGTTAAGTTTTCTTTTAAATGAACTTCCGTTCGAAATTTCAGCGGAAATTCCTTTCCTCACTGAAATGCAAGCTCCATTCAAGCCTACAATAGTTGAATTCATAGAGTATTTATCCAACCCGAGGAAATTTGACGCTTCCAAGCTACAAAGGCATTTCTGGCTTCCTGAATCGAGGATCGCGTTCATTATAAGCCAACCCCCTGTCGCACTCTGAACTTTGACCTTCGCGGTCGAAAGCAAAATGGATTTCTCCCCACTCTCATTGTAAAGACACGTCGCGGTTTGAGGATTTATTACATAGGCTGGACTCGGGTCATAAATGACACCTGATGAACTCTGTGGAGAGGGTAGGTTTCTGTTTATCTGTCGGGGAACACTTGTTTTGCAAAGAAGAGAATTGTGGTTCGCATTACAAACCCTGCATTTCCTGTTCAGTTTCAAACAGTTCTTAATAAGGTGATGGCCTAGACAATTAAAGCATAGGTTTAAGGATCTCACTTTGTTGCTTCTTTCTTCAACAGACATCTCGTGAAACATTTTACACTTAAAAATTGGGTGTGTCTCTGAAGGACATAACGGACAGGTTTTTCATTGCTTTTCACGACAAATGATCTGAATTTTGGAGAATATTCGTTCTTGTTTTTCAACGAAGAATTTCTTTGTACGTTTTCTAAGGCTTGGCTCCTTTTTATTAAAAAGTCTAAAAAATTATTCCACTTAGGCAAATCATTAGAATGTAATTCCATTTCATATTGTTTACGCGATTCATCATCTAGACGTTGAGTTATAACAAAAATTAACATTGATTCACACAAAGCGTTAGGTTCTAATTCTAGTTGTTTTAAGGCTCTAAGATGACTCTGAATTGAATCTATTAAACTTCTGAGATGAAAAGCAGATTCAAATTTTATTTTGTTAGGATTTAAAAGTTCAGCAATATGACTATTTACAATTAATCTTTTATTTTCGTATCTACTTTCTAAAGCTTCAAATAAAGATGAGTAAGAATCGTTTACAGTTTGCAATTGTTTTGCATGGTCTTTCAGGGCAGATTGCAAATAATATAGTTTTTGCGAGTCTGATAAACAAGCGTTATCATGAATTAATGATACAAATTGGGATTTAAATTGCAACCAATCAATATATTGTCCCGAAAATTCCGGTAAATTAATGGGTGGCAGTTTCACATTGTAATTAGCGAAATCATTTTTCACAGATAATTCAGAGGTATCCACATTAGAAGATTCAAGTAAGGTATTGAGACTCACCTCTAAATTATCTGCGTCCACTTCCATCGTGTCCAAACTGGTCTCGAAATCCATGAGCTCTTCATCCGAAAGAATCCTGTAGCTTTCGGTCCGAAGTTTGTCTATTTTTGCTTTCACTTCAGAAAGCGATGCGAGTTTAGTTCTTATTTCAACTTGATTCAATGGTGACTCCACATTTTCCAAGGAGTTTCTAATGCGTGTGATCTGACCGAGCAGATGTGCTTTCCTTCTGTTAAACACGGTGAGTTCTGATAGTTCTTTTGGAGCCATTTTGAATTTTGGCTCGGGCTCGACACCGACCACAAAACTGGGTGAGGTCGATAGCTCTGATTTTAACCACAAATGGTGTGGTTATTCTAGAAATGTCTATAACGGATTATGAGCAGACTTTGAGTTATGTATAACTTGACTGCTCAAGCAAAAGGCGTGGACTGTATACTTTAAAAATGTTTGTTTATTGAGGACGGTAGGTACGTCCGCTCCGAGGATGCATTACAAGCATACTGACGAAATGTAAACAAGGAGGACTACTAGCGCCCTCTGCACATGCGGGTCGTAACACTCTTCTCATAATTTTATCTTAAGATGTCGAATGAGTTAAGAGTTATGATAGAAATTGGTGTTTTAAAGTGAAAGATATATAAATTATATATAAGTTTTTAGAAAAATGACTAATGAGAGAACTAATACTAGAGAGATATTGATTTTTATAAGAAACAAAAGTAAAGTCAAGTTGTATTCTTTTTTCTCCGTTGAATTCAATTGTTTTGTTAATTATTTTATTCAGCAGTAATCTTATTGCATGTCATTTAATTTTTTTATTTTGAAATTGTGTGTTTTGATATACCGGCCATATATCAGGATTCACTATTTCTTAAATTTTCCTTATCTAAAATTAAAATTAACTTAATAACTTGAAGTCTAATTTTGGATATCATACAGTGGATGAGGGAGAATACAATCATTATAATTTTGTATATGTCTCGAAACATTAAGAGGACAAACTTGTTTAGTTTGACATGTACACCTCTCATTGTTTCTTATCAGCATCCCTGAACATCTGTGAGTTGATGACGCAGATTTCTCAGAGATGTGTTCAAAATTACGTAAGGTGATACAGTTTTATTAGTGAATGTGTGATGCAAGAGAAATTCAAGAATTTTTGTCTATGAAACGTATTTTTAGAAGGATACGGAAAGATTCAAAATCTTGCATGCGATATTAAGTTACAATGAATATTGTGAAAAATTTTCAGAAATACTAAAAGTTATTATTGAAGTGAGTCCACTTTTCCGACTCAAAATAATAAAAAAGAGCTCTTATATTCTTATATATTCTTATATTCTAATATTCTTATATTCTTATAATTTTTATATTTTATAACGCATATGAAATAAAACATTGTTTATTGTGTTGGATAGTGCATAGAAGTTGTGTGTTATACACCGTTTTCATATTGTTAATAATTTCATTTTATTAGTGTCTATATTTTTTTTATCTTTTTAAAAAATGTATTTCATATATGCAAAATGTGTGTAACAATATAAGGTATTACTACGATGGCCCAGAGTAGATTTTTATACAAAATTATTATTTTAACATTTGTATGATTTCATGTATTTTTATATTTACTATCTTATTGTTTGATATATTATTTTCCAACATAATTTTTTTTTTAAAATATCTACCAGCTATAATACGAATCTATTATTATGAAGGAATAGGAGGAAACGCGAGCTCTTATTCTAGATGTCGAATAGATTTGAACAAGCTAATCTTCAATTATATGTATGGAAATTCATGTTTATCAATTGATATGTTGGAAGTGTCCTTACTGTGTTAGCTGTTATAGTTTCGTTTATTGTATTGCATTTTGATTTTAGTATTCCTATTGCTTAAATATTTCTACTGTGTTAATATGTCTTTATAAGTAATGTTATGTATTGTTTTGTGTTTATTGAAAATTGATTAAGTTTGTAAAGAGAAAAAAAACCACGCCATGACTCCCTTTTAAAATTGGGGGGCAAATGTAAGAATAATTAAATTAGATTAAAAATTAAATTCCCTATCTAGCACTTGACTCATCTTTCTCCTCCGTTCCCATCTTCAAGTATCAAACTAATCACCCATTTATTTCTTCCGAACATATGGCTTAGCCAATAAACATGTCTAATTCCAGATCGTTAGATTTAATAGTCAACATATGTCAGCATTAACTTGCAAGCCCCTCTTCAAAGCAGCGATACTTACCATATGTTTTTCAAGTGTTATCCACTTGAAACCACCACCATGGCGTGCTTTTTCCTCCCTGATCCCGGTGTCAGAACAGATGTACAAACGATTGAATAAAGATCTCCTTTTTTAAACTTTAATCTGATTCTGTCTTAAAAATCATGACATATATATATATATATATATATACATGCTCTAAGAAGTAATACATATCAAATTGTTTTGGTAATGTTCCAGAAGTTGTGTCCGTAGAGTTTCCAAATGTTCATTAAATAAATTCAAAAACGCCACCAAAAAAATTTGCATATCATTTTAATAATTTCTTTGCTTTCAAAGAGCTTTGTGAATATTTGGAAATACAACTCAACTTAGAAAGGAAGATGAGAGTTACTGTAATACACTGCTGGACAATTGCTAAGGACGGATCACAAATTGCTATGTAGCATAACATTAAGCGAGGCATGAGGCCTAGTAGGATGAAATATAGTTTCCACACTGTCCAGACATTAGAATAAAGAATATTTATTGTTCTGGAAAGTAGAAAAAAATGTGAAACATCTGAAAGAAAAAAAAAATGTTCATTTGATCTGCGCACGGAGAAATGGAACAATGCATCTAAAAGTCAGCAGGCACCTTAAACAAAGGTATCAGTACGGGATATGTCCACCGTGGAGTGTGATGCAACATTCCACACGTCGTACCATACTTTGCACAACATTATCCAGCAGCTGTTGAGGCAATTTATCCCATTCCTCTGTGAGTGCACGGATGAGGGTGTTCTTGTTTGTCGGAGGATAGTTTCGACCAGCAACTTGCCTTCCCAAAGCATCCCACACATTTTCAATGGGGTTTAGATCTGGAGAACGCGCTGGCCATACGAGACGTTGAATTCCCTCGCTGTCTAGACAATCCTGAACAGAGAGTGTTCGATGACATGTTGCGTTGTCGTCCATAAAAACAAATTTATCACCGACAGCACCACGGAAAGACGAACATGAGGAAGTAGAACTTCATCAATGTATCGTTGGCCCGTCATAGTCCCATTCGCAACCACATGTAGGCGCGTGCGGCCATTGATCATGATGCCGGCCCACACCATGATACTGCATGTCGGATATCGGTCCTTTTCCTGGATATTTTCTGGACGATTAGCAGTACCACTCTCGCGCCAGATCAGTTGGCGTCTACAATCCGATGACAGACTGAACCTACTCTCATCTGAGAATAGTACGCATGCCCAGTCCTGTTCAGTCCAATTGTGATGCTCACGACACCATTGCAAACGGGCAGTATGGTGCTGTCTGGTCAATGGGACACACACAACAGGTCTGCGTGCGTATAGTCCTCCTCCCCTCAAACGTCTGGCAACAGTTTTTCGGGAGATCTGCTTTTCTGAGGCAGCAAGAAACTGATTTGCCACCTGCTGAGCTGTGGTGCGCCTGTTCATTTTTGCTGATAGGACGATATATCTGTCTTCTGCAGGCGTCGTACTTCTAACACGACCTCCCCCGTGCCGTCTACTACACATTCCAGTAGTTTTAAATGACTTTCACAGCCGTGAAACAACTCTGTGAGCGATGTCGAACTCCCTGGCAACATCTGTTATTTTTCGCCCTTCTTCGATCTTTCCAATAATTCGGCCACGCATAAAATCATCTATGTGATGTCGGGAAGACATGCCAAAAATTTTAAGTTCGTCTATTAAATCTTTCCTGTAAAACTTTGACTTGAAACAACACCTGTCCACACGCTTCAAAACCTTTAAAGCTGTTATGTATGCTATCACGTGATGAACAGACGTGGAAAAAAAATTTGCATATTCATACTTCTTCTTACTAATATCCCGCACTTATTCTAAATTTCCCCATTTTGCTTCCTTTCATTTTGTGGTTGCTATGGATGATAGTGTTATCCGTCCTTAGCAATTATCCAGCAGTGTATATATTTATACCACAAAGGAACACTGTTAATACTTTTTAAGAAAATTATTTACTCTACGTAAGGCAGCATGGTGCATCACTTATAAATATTTTATCAATTTTTAAAACTATACTGGGCTTTATTGTAAATAAATTCTCCTACTAATGAAATTCTCGAATCTCAAATGCATATAGTCTCAAAGTGAAAACGAATCTAAAAGCGGTCGAAGTATGGTTAACTATTAATAATGCTTGGAATGACTTCGCGAACGAAATCTATAGTATTACGACGTTTGATACTTTGAAAATTCTAAAGCAGGGGTTGGCAACCTTGTAGCTGAGGTATGTCTAACCATTTTATCAATACGATTAAGATTGCTACACAGTAAAAAATATTTGAAACCATTTGATTTCCTCGGCAATGTATGCAGAGTCAGGAAATACGAGTTAAGAATACAGATTTAGTTTTATTATATATTAATAAAAAAATGCAACATTTAAAGATATTTATTAACATAAATATAAACAACAAAACATATAACTTCCTTTATCATAAATAAAAATTAAAATTGTGCATTTATAATGCATATAATGTATTTTTTAAACATAATTATTAAAACAAAAAATGAACAGCTTAAAATAAAAGTAGTCCTTTAATATAATTGAAAAAATTGCTTTTTATGCGCACCTTGTCCCTGCACCACTCTGCTTCATATCGCAATATTAGAGGTATAATTTGTAAATTCCTTTTTGTTACGATATTGAACGTTCAGTTACTAAACAACTTCTTAGAGGACTCAAAATATTTATTTTATTTGAAAAAATATTTGTTCATATAAATATATGTAGAACTAAAAGCAGAAAGCACATAGTACATGCAATTTTCTTCAAGCTCCTAAATCCCTTCAGGAATGGCATCCAACAATTTAAATTAGCTGTCGATTTTTCATTAGTTATCTCTTCCAGATGTTTTCGTAATTCAGTAAAATGTGCTTTCCATAATTCTGAAGCAGACTTGGTTTCAAAATTTCAGTTTCCATCCACTCAAAAATGGACAAATTTGTAGAATGGTGTAGAGCAGGCGCGTGGGCAGACTTTTCCAGTGTACGGTCTACTTCTAATTTTTTCATGGTATTGCGGTCCACCCAGTGGCGTAGGTGTGGTGATCTAAGATAAAGGTCTACATTTAATATAACTTAATAATAGATATGGAATATGTACTTATCTACATAACTACAATAAAATACACTTTTTAGACAGTGTTTGAAACAAAACGCAAGATTCACAAACATAATAATATTAGCCACAAATATAATAATAGTAACCACAAATAAAATAATATCAAACGATGGATTTGTTACGAAACAATTCAAAATACATTTAAAAATAAAACATGTTCATCTTAAGTTAGTGCTCCTAGTCAGTGGCGTGATGGAGAATATTAGGACCCCTTGCAAAGTCGAATTTCGGGGGCAACACCGGATCTTACAAAGCATTGTAAAGCATAACGTAACATAGGCTTTGCCCCCCACGATACGGGAGTAGCTGGGTTGTACGCTACGCCACTGCTCCTATTTATAATCAGCAGATTACTTAGATACTGCCAGCCAATCTTGAAAGTTTCGGTATACATTTACTAACTGCTAATGCTCAGGCGATCACCCCAACATGTCTTAGCGGTCCACTAGTCGACAGCGATCGACTTAATGCCCACCCCGGGTGTAGAGCAACACTGATACTTGTTCCACATGCCAAATCTGGCACGCGTGCCATAGGTTGTCGACACTTATTCAAGAAGAAACAATTGTTCTCTCTAGGCATCGATGCTAATATTAAAAGCATTTTAAACTAAGGAGCATACTATGGCTATTTTACAGCAGTGGGATACGGGTAAAATGACGACAATTTATTTTGGAGTACAAAAGGAGCTTTAAGAGAATCTTTGATTTATAATATTTATTCAGTTTATTTAATTTTATATAATTGATTTACGTTGAGTTTTGATCTTTTAATATATTGCTTTATATAAAAGTCACATAAAGTACACTTTTGGCAAATAATTTCAGGAATTTCTTTTCATAATAAAACAAGTATATATATATATATATATATATATATATATATATATATATATATATATATATATATATATATATATATATATTATTCTATCATAATTTTAACTTTATGCGGAACTGTTATCCCTCTCTTGTATTTGGCGGGAAACATAACCAGTTGTTACACTCCCGAAGTAAATCTTACTATTTACATTTTGCATCGAATTTAAATCTATAATATGAATACTAGTAGGCTATAATTCTATAATTATATTTTATTAGTTTAGTGTTTTTACTTATAATATTTAAATTTCTCCTAATGTTATTCTCTCCTTTCCTCTTGGTACGTAGTATGACAAACTACAGGTGAAGGGTTGGCTAGCCATAAAAATAAAACTTGTTAAAACCTGCAATCCTGGTTCCTAAGGCCAGGAGTTTGTTATTGTACACTGTGCCTATTTCTTCCCATTTAGTATAGTTATCTTAGGTTCTATAGCTATCAATGTATTTATATATTTTGGATTATATATATATATATATATATATATATATATATATATATATATATATATAAAAAATTGAAGTCAAATTCCTACTTGGGTCAACAAAGAAACATTTTACTTTGGTTACTTTTTATTACATAATTACAATTAATATAAATATATATACCCATATGACAGAATCTCAATATTGAGTGGCAAAACTTAAAGCAATTTTCCATTTTCCTTTTTATAAATGTTGTTGGACTATTATTTTTGTTTGTTGCTATTTAGTCATTAATTAAATTTAATTATTCCCATAAAATATTGTAGTAAAAAATAAATCGCATTCTCAGAAATTAGGCCATCCCACGTGGGGTTCGAACACACAACCTTTGGATTAGAAGATCAATGCACTATCTATCGCGCAACAAAGTCACAACGAATGATTTTCTTTTCAATACATGCAGCTGGACTATTATTTTTGTTTGTTACTATTTATTCATTTTTTAATTTAATTAATGAATTAATATTTGAAAACTGTATTAACAACAAATGTTATCTATTACAAGTTTTAAAAAATGTATTTTTACCTAAGTGAATGAATATAAAGTATTTTATTAACGATTGAAAATTTGAATAGGAGGAATAATAGTAGGAAATGAAAAACTGTTTAAATCCACCAACCATCTAAATCTCAAAAAATATTTTTAAAAAACTGCATGTTAATATAATTGTCTGTAGAAATCCCGAAATTGTGTAAATAATTACAAGGTTTAGGAAACAATTTTTAACATTGGTGATTTACTTAACTTTTTATTATAAGAAACGGTTTGCGTCACTTGACAAACAGACTAACCAGCACTAATAGCGAAAAGAAGACTCCGGATAGAGGTAAAAAGTACACCGAGACTTTTTCCAAGATCACTACTCTTCAAAGTAGGAATTCTGTTCACTGTTGGATCGTTGTGGCCGAGGTAACCTAGTGGTTATGGTCACGAACTCGTGATCGGCGTGTCGTGGGTTCGAGCCCTGTTGCCACTGAAGACCCACCGTGTAGAGAGGGCTGATGTACGTTAAATATTTCGAGCTCAAATTCTTTCCGTGGCGTGGTGTGGTACTTTGGAGATAGGGATGCCAGCTGAGGTGTTGTCCTCATCCCTTGAACTAGGCTCAAAATAACGATGCCCATCGCCAATAGCCCCCGTGTTGCTTCATAGTGCTACATTAATATAACTCTCTGTCTCTCTCATTAATGGATCGCATAAGAATTGAAATGCAATTCCGATTTATTTGAAGTGTTACTTTACCAGGTTCATAAGGACAAGCTTTAAGGGAAGGTAGGAGATATCATAAGGATTCAAATTTGCATAGCAACCAATGGTCAAAAGCGTCTTCGTTCTGCGCCAGGTGTGTTGTTGTTCACATGAGCATTTGAGGATACAGACCTGAATTACCACAGTCATTTGAGCTGACATTGCCCGCGTATGTACGTTTCGAACGAAGTAGGAAACGTTTTACAAACATCGAGCTGGCAGATTTGCCCCTGATTTACGGATTGGCAGAAGGAAATACACGAACAGCAGAAAGATTGTATTGTGAAAGGTTCTCACAAAGAGATGCACCGGACCGCATGATGTTTGCTAATTCATTTCAAAATTTATGTGAATGAGTGACTTGAACTCCCAACATAGCACTAGGATTCCTTCGAACGGTATCCAACACATTTTGTTCCATGGATGAAACAAAATGTATTGGATACCGTGGTCAATAGGAATACCTAGCCCAACGTCACACTATGCCTATTACTTCGTAATGATCGGTATTCACACAAATTGTGATGCAAATTAGAAAAAAATCAGGCAGTATGGTGCATCTCTCTGTGGGTACCTTTCGTGATACAATCTTCCTGCTGTTCGTGCTTTTCCTTCTGACAATCTGTAAATCAGGTGCATATCTGCCAGCTCGGTGTTTGTAAAACGTTTCATACTTCTATGCGGGTGATGTCAGCTCAAAGGACTGAGGTAGTTCAGGTCTGTTTTCTGAAATGCTTATGTGAACACCATCACCTAGCGCCGAACGAAGACGTTTCCAACCATGGGTTGTGTGGCGTTTGAGATAAATAACGGTAGCGTGATGTTGATTAATTTAAACATTTAGTTTATTTACGTCACATTTATTATTTACAGATTATACACTGATGTTATTAAACTTATGAAAGAGATTTTTAAAGTTCAAATGATGTAGTTTGTGAGGGAGGAGTTTCTTTGGGGTTCACTCTCAGCGAAGGTTTTCAGATTATCTCCCGTTCTCTCTCTTTGCCCTCTCTCACTTCGACGTCTTTTGCTTCCAGCTACATCCGGCAGGTGGCGGATAAAGAGTCCCTCGTGGTCTCAAAAGTTGCCGGGGTGATCTAAGACGGAGCCCCGCAATAATTTTAAAGCTACAGGGGCAAATGCACGCGTGGTGATCCACAAAGATGCTGATTCACACACACAAAACTGTGTGGTAGGAAATTCATAGTTACGTTACAGCTCTTGGTTCCCTCGCCGGGAATCGTCACAGTTGCTATGCAAATCTGAATCCTTATGATGTCCCCTATCTCCCCTAAGAGTTTGTCTCTATGAACTTGGGACACCCTGTATTTTGATACGGAAAGTGTTTTTTATGGAAGTTTTAGATCTATGTCGTTTTAGAGCTGACACAAGACTATATATCAGTGATAGATTTCGTAATTTCGAACTTTAATTAATTGACAAGGGCAGCACTCACTCGTAAGTATCATCCCTTCCTCCTCTAATTTTCATTCCAAGCTGCATGAAAATTCTCCTCTTGCAGTTGAATTTTAAGAACATCTCTATTTTTCATGATATTCTGAAATTGAACCAGGGCTTAAGACCTAGACTCAGCTTGTGTTGCCAACCATGAAGTTCACGATCATGACAACTTGGCTATCGCAATTCCTTGAGGATATAAATGAAAGAATTAATTTGAAATTATCGCTCTAATAATGTTATCATATCAAGATAGTATCTAAAAGAAAATAATTATATTTTAAAAATAAAGTGCGACTATAGGAGCATAATGTTAATAAGTGAAAAAGTAATACAAATGTAAAAAGTATTTAATACACACTAATTTGTACGCTCCATGATATATCAAAAAAGAGTTCATTATTGATAAAAATGGATATAAACTGAAAAAGCAATATAAGAAAGTAGTTACCTTCTGTATAAAAAGTTGACGTGTACTTTGAAAACTGACATAATATTTGATAAAAATATGATAATAATTCAAATAAAAATATATTTCTGTAAAACCAGTTATTTAAGATTTAAAAAATGTTTGTTTCGAGTCCATTAATTTTTTTTCACAACTTTATAATAATTTTAGCAATAACCAAGTAAATGAGACGATATTTCAGTGAAAATTCAGTTCCGTAGAAAGTTATTCGACTTCAAATAGTGTACTCAAATCCAATAAGTTAAAAGTTGAAACAAAAAATATTCGTGTTAATAAATAAGCAATGCGAAGATTAAAGGTTTATCTCATGACTAGAGTACGAGTAATAAAAGTACTCAATAATTGTTATTACTGAAGAGCAATTCAAGAATCTTATTGATATCTAAGCTCTTCGAATATATTAGTAGATTTGCCACCAATTCACCCCACACTACTGTAGACAAAATGCAGTCGACTTTATTTTCTAACATTTGAATTGAATACAGCAGAACGTAAAGTACATGTTAACCATTGTTCAGTTTGAGCGTTAGTAAAATCTTGAATTCTTGTTCACTGTTGAAATAAAAAGGATCCGTATGCCAAAATAAGATTGCAAGCTGGATTCTTCAAAATGAATATTCAGTTCCTAATGTGTAATAGTAAGTAGGATTGTGAGAAAGAGAAACACACATTAGATAAACAGTATTTTCAAGAATTGGATACCCGTAAAAAGAAAAAGTCGATGGGATTTTTGAAAATCCGAGTACTCTTTGTGGAAATGTTATTAAAACACTGGAAAAGATTTTATTTGGATTATTTACTTGATTTGCTCACTATGAAAATTCGTAAGAGCTGAAACTGTACTCATTCAAAATGAGAAAGTAATATACTAGATTCTGAATTTTCATTACACTTTTAACAATTTTATTTTATTTTTTGATGAGGATTGACTAAACTTAAAATGGTATACCTAAAGATACATTTTAATTGAAACCTTCAATAGAAAAGATATACTTATAAATACACACATCTATCGATTTATATGTATGCATCAATATACGTAGATATATTTATATATATATGTGTGTGTATGTAATGATTTCATTGTTGCTTAAGATGTTTCTGTCGTGGCAAGAGGAAAATATCTGTACTTATCGAATTATCAAATGAGAACTTATTTGGGTAATTTTAGCATCGGGAGAGAAAGTGGAACGACCTCTCTGCTCAAGTGCCAAGCAAAAAGAAAGCACAATTATCCTTTTCTAAGTTTAAATAAGAAAAACATGAACACACATTATAGGAATGTTATAGTAACGTGTTCAAGTGAAGGGAAATAGCTGTTTTATAAACTATGTAGGGAGATTTAGGAAAAAACTTGAGTGCTAGGTTTCTCCAGGGAAGAATGCGCTTGAGTAAACTATTTAGTTCTTTTTTCTATATACTTATACTTCCTTATACTTTTCGTTTCTTATACTTATTTATAAATATATATACTTATATTAGGCCCAGTATCCTAGTGGTAGCGTATCAAGCTTCCACACCACAGGTTCGAGGTTCTATCCTCGCGCTGGGCCAAGTCAACTCAGCCTTTCATCCCTCCTGCAGTGGGTCGATAAATGAGTACCAAGCTTGCTTGGGGAATTAAACACTGGGGTTCCGCTTCAGACTGACCACTTGATTGGGGCATCTGCTCATACACCTCAGCGCCCAATGGTCACGTATACTAGGATGGACACAGTAGGCCCTGGCCCTCATGGGCTGTTGCGCCATTGAGTTTGAGTATACTTAAATTATAAAAATATATACTTATTAATTCCTTTAATATTTTCGCAAATAATTTAAAAACCTATTATAAAGGCGAAATTTCTTGTTTATTATTAGGCTAATATATATTTCTGATAGTGTAAAGCTGCATTAATTGTTCATCACAGGATTTAAATACTTACACACACACACAAAAGATCAAGAAATACAGACTATTTTTTGTTCCATTCATTTTCTCGATTTAGTGTTAAATTGACAAATTTTTAATGTCTGAATATTCTGAATATATGATTGGTAGAACCCCCCTCAGTATAGAGGGCGCTGCTTGTAAAAACATGCTTTGTTTACAGCAGAGATCTTGTGTACATGACCGAGTGCAGACGCACTCCATATTCCATTAAACTTATTATTTAATCTTACACTTGTCTTCGATGATTTATTGAATTTAATTGAGTCTAATGATTGTGAAGATATGAAAGTTGATTGATATAAAAGCATTCTACCACTGATTAACTGAACCACCGATGATCGTAACAATGATTATAAAATTAAATTCGAATTGCCTTGATTGAAGATACAAACCATAAAGGAAAAATAAAAATTTTACATTTAATTAATGCACATCTACCGGCACATATATATCTTTCATAGATATCATCATTAGTAATCGATTGTCGCTTCCAAGACAAACGTTATTAATGGTCACAAAATAAAAAAGCTGCAGAATGATTCCCTTAGAAGTCGAAAAATCTGGTCTAAGTATCCTATCTCATTTCGAACACAAGGAACATAGTAGCTATCCTTGTCATACCCGCCTTAACATTCCCTTTTATTCCCTCATTGTTGTCTTGGTAGTAGCTACCGATCTTAATACGAAACTCGTTAGAGGTAGGAGATAAAAGGCCATTTCGTGGTTTTCTTCTGCTTGGATAATATACCCACGCCCTACAAGTCTTTGTATCTCAGGCCTACGGCATTGAAGCCAGTGGACAAGTGCAAATTACAGCCTCTGTATCCTTTTAATGGCCATAAAAGAAGCTCTTCTTCCATTTTTAACAATATATCTATATCTATCGTCACTGCCACAATAAATTTAACGACAGTTTCTGGTTATGGCTATTTTTATATTTTTTCCTCCCTTTTTCCAAGTGACGCATGCAGCACTAGTGGGGTTCCAATTTTCATCAACACAAGCCAAGTGAAAAGAGATGTAGCGGTAGAAATTCACCTCAGTAGCTTCTTCTTGAGGGGGAAGCCACCAAAGGAAAAGTAAAATAAAGTAGAGGCTGTTTCTGTGAGGCTGGCACCTTCCGAATGCGACCTAAATTAGGTCGTAAAGAGTCGAAAGCTACAGAGGGGTGGGGGTGAGAGGTGTGCCAATTTAACGGTCGAAAGGATTAAATCATCATTCCCTGTAGGCCATGACTACAAGATAAGAAGGGAAGAGAAGGTGGTCATTAAACGAAAGACTAACGGGAGGAAAATCCCATTGCTGTATAAAACTTGATTAATGATGCAATATTTTTCCCTGACCCTGGGTCATGTAGTAAATAACCAGTCGTATGGGGACCAAGCACTGTTTTTGTTACATTTAAATTGGATCTTGTCTAAAGGATCAAGTTTATATGTACGAAATGGAGAAATAAATCTTTAGACTAGGTTTCAGTTGGTAGCTTAGTCATCTGTTGAGACAGTTCATCGTCCTAATGATTGTGAGATAACAATTTTAGAACAGCTAATGGCCGTGTTGATATCCGGTTACTTGGAGTAGTGTGATAAGTTTTCATGTAAAACGGATGTCATCAATTTAAAGTCAAATCCTTAGTGGAAATTTTAGCCGTCATTTGTTTAATTTCAGTCAATTATTTTCAATTAATAATAAGTCAATTAGAAATAATTTTATTAAATTTTCCCAGATTTTAAATTTTTTTTCGAATTACATTCTAGCTTACTATTTATGGTCTAAATCTAACGAATCTTCACGAAATCCATTTTCAAACATACTTTACATTTGCTCTTTCTTTAATCGAATTCTTTACAACCAAGATTGAAAATTAAACTGATATTTAAAGTGATTGTTAATTATACATAAGTAATTCGCTTGTACAACAATCATAATTGTTCATCACAGACCTCCATTCTAATGGTTTCATTGTTATTTAGAAGAAGGAAAAAAAATTACTCAGCAAAACTCTTCAATTTTCGTTTTTTTAGTGATGGAACAGTTGAGTAAGTCAAGTTCACCTTCATTTTTGAGTCAAAATATTTTCCTCCTCTTTTGACAATGCTGAATTTATTTAATAACAAAAACATTAATCTGAAAACTAATAAGCATTCTGTTATAATTTTCTTACTTATTTTTTGAAAGTTAAGTTGTGAGAAGTGATAGATGTATATTAATGTCTGAAGCATAAAGATTATATTATATTGGTTCATTCATTAACTAGGGAAGATAGAATTCATTTTTCTCATCAGAGTATATTTCTAACACGTTTGTAATACACTCTTAAATTTTTCTCTGTCATCATTTAATAGTTTAGTTAACGCAGGACCGTTTTTAAACTCCCTGGCGTCCTAGGCACTTCAAATTGTTACGCCTCTTCCCCATTATTTACAGACCACCATCTTCTTTTATTTTTACTTTGTAGTGTTTTGATTCTGGAGAGGTTTTCCCTTCAGGTATCCGACTACGTTCGGAACCGTGATTTTGCAAAGCGCATAAATGTATAATTTTCATGATATTTAGTGTCACTTGGATTAGAATATATGCATAAAATTGTTTTAAGGACATTTTGACAAAACAATTTATTTAAATATAATATTATGGCAAAAAAATTAACTTAGAATAATCTTTTTTCCAAATGTTCTCCTTTTGTGAAAAATGCTTCTATTATAATAATATTTTGCCTGCATATAGCTCAAGCCTCTGTACAGAAGCCCAACTAAAATGTTTGAAATATATAACTTAGAAGTGGGTTTATTCATATTTTACGACAACAAAGAGGAGCAATTTTAAGAAAAAACCCCAATAATTATTTCAATTGGTGGTGACTCTGAAAAGAAAGTGAATTTTTCAAAAATTCTAGTTGAGCCTCTGTAGAGAGGTCTGAGCTATATTCAGGCAAAATATTATAATAGAACCATTTTTCACAAAAGGAGAACATTTGGAAAAAAGATTATTCTAAGTTAATTTTTCACCAAAATATTAAATTTAAATTAATTTTTTTTGTCAAAATCTCCTTAAAACAATTTTATGCATGTATTCTAATCTGAGTGACACTAAATATTATGAAAATTATCCATTTATGCGCTTTTTAAAATCACGGTTCCGAACATAGTCGGATACCTTAACTCTGTAACTCTTTTTCCTTTCTTTGTTTTTGCTCTTTGGAGAATCTTTCCATTATCCACCACCTATGAACCCGCCGTGTCCCGAACTGGCAATCAGAAGCATAAGGAAAGGTTAGTGGCATGGGTTGGTCACTCTTGTTCATTTCTTACTTTGCGGCATCAGGACCCCCGTTTTGTGAATTAGTACAGTAAATTTATGAAATCATTTGGAATTATAATATAGAGTATACACATTATTGTATGAACTGCTATCAGCTTGTTAATTATCATTGCTTATCGCTTTACTTTCTATTATTTTTAGACAACCTTGTTCTTTGTTGAGTTACTGTCGTTGCACAATAAATGTTTTTTCGAGCTTTGATCATAGCAAAATCATTAATGACATCATTGTAATCAATTTAAATGTCATATCATTTAGAGCGTGTAGCAACCTCAAACTGTTAAGATTTTAATTTTCCATAGTGAATCTTTTCAATAGTTCCATGCACACACACATACAAACACAGCGCATACATTATTTGCTAGGTGGTGGTTCATTTGCTGTGTAACGTTTGAAAGAATAACGGTAGCGTATTCTTGGTTAATTTAAATATGGAATTTATTTACGTCACAACTATTGAATATTATTTACTAAATGATACATTAAAGTTATTAAATTTAATTATAGATTGTTAGAGTCCAATATTTTGTGAGAGGAGGATTCGTTGGCCACCGCTCCCGTGCAAGCTCAAAGCATCTCTCCCCTCATCTTCCGGTCGACGAGCTAGATTCCTCGGGGGTCAAAAAGGGGTTGCGTTGCAGCTGCAAGATGCACGTGTAGGTGTCGGGTCCACAAAGAAGCCGACTAGATGTTGATGTTTCGGAGAAGTGACGTTACAGCTCTCGCTCTCTCTTATAGAACTTTTCCGTTGAGAAAAGTTTAATGGAATGACGATGAGACAACTGACAGATTACCGACACATCCCTTCATCAAGCACCACTATATTTCTGAGCTGCAATTTTAATTACTAAAGAAAACGCTGAACTAAATTTGGAATTACTTATTTCTAGTGAGTGAGTGTTCTTGCTAGGGAACTTACACAAATCCATATTACGAAATATCAATGTAAGCAATGTAAGTAATGATGCTAGTGTAAGACCTTGCACATAAAATATTTTTCACAATATGCCTCTTGCGTAAACTAAATACTCATGTATATTTTAAAACCCTATACACAAAATTAAGCATATTAATACATTTGCTTTTCATGGCTTTATCTTTTGACTTGCATCTCCATTCGATATGATATACAGTACTAGTAAATAAATAAAATTAATACAATTATTAACCTTTAACTAAAAAAACATTATAAGCAACAATTATTATTCATGAGTAAGAGAACATTGTTAACAATTCCTAATTATCTATCACCGATCTGCTGAGACTACCTGCATTTTTGTGACTTTTACCCGACCGATGCACAATTCTAAAATTATATGGTTGCAAAGCCAAAGCCCATCGCATCAATCTAGGGTTAGAACTAACATTTCTATTCAACCACACCAACGGGTTGTGATCGGTCATAACTAAAAATGAATTTCCATCTAAGTAATAATGTAACCTTTTAATTGCGAAAACAATACTAGCACATTCCTTCTCTGTCGTACAATAACGCTTCTCTACCTCTGAAAATTTCTTACTCAGGTAAAGGATTGGATGCTCCTCACCTTGTTCATTTAATTGAGTTAAAACTGCTCCCATACCTGCGTTTGAAGCGTCCGTTTGAACAATGAATTCTCGTTCAAAATTTGGCGCGTACAAGACGGGCTTATCAATTAGTTTCCCTTTTAGTTCTCGAAATGCGTCTTCACCCTCGGTCGTCCACTTAATTTCTCCCTTCTTTACTCTTCCCTTCAACGCGTCCGTCAACGGAGCAGCGATTACCGAGAACAGATTGATATATTTTTGATAATAACCTGCTAAACCTAAGAAAGCACGTATCTGGGTTTTCGTGCGAGGGGTAGGGAACTCTAGAACAGCCTGAACTTTGATCTCGGAAGGGGTGCGAAAACCCTGACCCACAATGTGACCCAAAAATTTGACATTTTGTTGCGCAAACTTACACTTTGAAGGTTTTATCATTAACTTAGCTCTCATTATTCTCTGCAGAACCGTTTCCATATGTTTAATGTGCGACTCCCAAGTATCTCCGATATCGTCTAGATACGGGACAACGAAATCATCTAGTCCGTTAAGTAATTCAGCCATGAGTTTACTAAAGAAATATGGAGCATTCTTTAATCCGAAACTCATCCTTAGGGGTCTGTATGTACCAAAGCTAGTACAGAAGGCTGCGTATCGCTGTGCAGTTTTACTCAAAGGTATTTGCCAATATCCCTTAGATAGGTCTAAGACGGTAATAAATTTAGCCGCCGATACTTTTTCTACGCGTTCTTCGATATTCGGAAGAGGAAAATATTCCGTTCTAATGATCCCGTTTAATTTCCTGTAATCAATACATGGACGAGGTTCTTTCCCAGCTACCTCAACTAAAATCATAGGGGACATATAATCCGATTCTCCTACCTCAATGATTCCTAATTTTAACATTCGGTTAATTTCGTTTTTTAAGGTTTCATTTTGTCGGTGCGACATTCGATAGGGCTTCGTCCTAACTGGTTGATCGCTAACTAACTGGATTTCGTGTTCAACCAGATTAGTTAAACCGGGATTGTTTGAAAAACATTTAGAGTATTTATTTAATAATTCGCGCAGTCGATCCATTTGTTTGTCGGGAAGGTGTTTGTTCAACTCGTTAGCCTGGATTACGTCCTCGAAATCATAAATGAGAGAATTGTTTTCTAAGTACGGGATTTTTAATTCCTGGTCTGCGAGAGAGTTTTGCGTTTCATCATTAATAATTACGTTACCGTGTTCTGGCCTTTTGTGATATGGTTTTAGCATATTTATATGATAGATTTGAGATGTTTCGCGTCTGCCGGGGATTTCGACTAAATAGTTCGTTTCCGAAATTTTATTTAAAATTATCCCAGGACCTATCCACTGCACTGCTAATTTATTTGCTCTGGATGTAGCTAACACTAGGACTAAATCCCCATCCTTAAATTCACGTTTTACTGCGTTTTTATCATACCAAGTTTTCCGCTTAACTTGTATTTCCTCCATTTTATTTATAGCTACTTCTTGACATCTTTTTAATCTATTTATTAACTTCACCACGTTACCTAACTTATCTTCGCGATTTTTGACCAATATTTCCTTCTCTAGCGAATAAACCTGATTGGTAACCTGCATTTGACTGGCTGCCTGTTCGTATAAGGATTTAATCTCCTCGCTATTTTTTTGAGCATTGATTAAATTCTCTCGCGTAACCCTTAGCAGCGCTAATTCCGGAAAATATTCCTGGAGTGCTGGTATTAAAATTTCGTCCTCTGCATCTGAAGAAACAATTATAAACTCATCTTCCCCTTTTTTAGCATCACCACTATCTATTCCCCTTTCTTCTCTAGCCGCTTTGACTTGAGACCTTGTTTGGACAGCATTCAATATTTCGACTGGCAGGAAATTATAGCCTAAATTTCCTTTTATTAGCTCGGCCGTTTTATTTCCAAGCAAATATCGACCGTGTTGATTTAAGTGATTTCCACAAACCGCTGCCTTAGTTTGCACCGTTCCAAAATTTCCGGAAATTTCCACGACCGCCAAAGGTAAACAAACTAATTCTGGGCTTAACGGTTGTTTTACCCAAACATTTTCACCAGAGAAAGAAGAAGGATTTATGTATTTTGCCCATACTAAATCTATTGTCGCTCCCGTATCTCTAAGCATGTCTATCTCGTGACCATTCACAGAGCCCTTTGTTGTATATGAATTAAGAAAATCCGGGTTTTCATTTCCTTCAATATTATTGAGAGTTTCCGTCGTTTTGTTTTTTATTAATTTAGGGAAAACGGCTTTTATATTGCCGGGCATATTGCAATGATAACATCTGTGTATCACTCGTTTTTCAAAAGTTCTCTCTCTAGTACTCTCCGGAACAGAAGCTCCTAATCTGGGGGAAGTTTTCCCAAATCTATTTTCTTTTTCCTTGACCCCTGAGTATGTCAAAATTTTATCATTTCTGCCCCACCTATCCATGGGTTTCGAATTTACCTTTCGGACGTCCTCATAATTATCAAAGAGTTCTGCTATTTGAGTAGCTGATTTAAGGTTTGCCCAATTATCTAAAAAATGATCTTTCATACTAGCATTGGCGCGTTTTTTTTAATTTATCTACCACCTTTAGATCTTTAAGATCTTGAAAGGTATTTATTTCTAAGCCAATCAGCCACTCATCTAGATAATTCATAATTTCAAAAGTGAAATCCTTCCAGGTGCTATCGGATATTTTCTGGTGTTGGACAAATTTTTGCCGAAAGACCTCCGGACTTAACTTGAATCTTTTAAGTAATAATTTCTTTACATAATCGTAATTTTCGGCTTGTTCCTCCGGTTCGCGAGCAATAAATTGCACGATCTCTAGGGGTAACAAACCCAATAATTGCCCCACCCACTCTTTCTTTTCTATTGACGCCCTTTTAGCCTGGCGTTCAAAGATCACTAGATATTAACTAATATCTGACTGCTTAGGATCGAAATTTGGGATCAATTTTTTTTAAGTTTAAATTAGAGGTTACAGAACATACATTTGTAGAATCGTTTGATTCATCGTTTACCCTAAATCCGGATTCTATTTTAAACCTTTCTAAATCAAATTTCAGCTGTAATTCTTTCTCTTTTAATGCCTGCTCCTTTACTAACTCCTCCAATCTCATTTTTTCAGCCCTTTCTAACTCTTCCAATCTCATTTTTTTAGCCCTTTCTAACTCTTCCAATCTTTTTCCGTTTGCAATGATAGTCTCATACAGATTTTTTACAAATTCCTCTTCATAACCTTCACTGTTAGTGATTGCAATTTTTATGCTAGGGACAGTCATATTTAAATTGGCATTTATTCCTAATTCCTCAGCAAGTTGCAACATGTCTTGCTTTTTCCCTTTACCAAGGAAAGCCATTTTTTAAACAATATCAAATAAATGTCACGCTAAATTTTGCACTATTGTTACTATTCTCTATTAATACAATAACAATGGTCCCATGCATACACAGAAATACACAAAGAAAAACTTAACACTAAAAATAATCAAAATCATTCAAGAGACTTAAAACACAATAAATCTTAAACTAAAATTACACACAATGCTTGAAATACAATTACAATTCTCTAGAAACAAAATAACACTGTTCCCATGCAAGAAAAAACACTAAGTATTTGAAAATTTGTAAAGAACATTTTAACCAAAATTCCTAATACAATATGCAGTTTGCAACTCAAAAATATAACAGTACTCACCCACTTGAAGTACTCAGCTTGCTGTCAGAAGCAATTTATGTGCAGTAATATGGCACTAGTGGTTTTGAACTCTTCCGTGTGAATAATGGTTCTTTTGACCAATCTTGAATCTTTCACCCTTAACAAAAGTGTGGTCAGTTTGACCAACCTTGAATTCACTCGTGGCACGGCTTCAAAGATGAATTCAACCGCAGCACGGCTTCCGAAAATCGCTTTCCCTTCGGACACTCTCGCCTTTAACACTATAGATCAGTTTGATCTTCATTGAGCAGGACACTCTTTTTCTCCGAAGCTGAATTCAATCGCAGCACGGCTTCCGAAAATCACTATTCCTTCGGACACTGTGGCCGTAAACACTATAGATCAGTTTGATCTTCTTTGAGCAGGACGCTCTTTTTCTCCGAAGCTGAATTCAATTGCAGCACGGCTTCCGAAGATGTCTTTTTCTCCCTGCGTTGCGGTCCGTCCGTAAAAACCCCAAATTTCCTCCTCTCACGGGTCCTGAATGCTAACTTTTTATCCCAAAGCGCTGCCACCAAAACTCTAAGCTGTAACGTTTGAAAGAATAATGGTAGCGTATTCTTGGTTAATTTAAATATGGAATTTATTTACGTCACAACTATTGAATATTATTTACAGAATGATACATTACAGTTATTAAAGTTAATTATAGATTGTTAGAGTCCACTATTTTGTGAGAGGAGGATTCGTTGGTTACCGCTTCCGTGCAAGTTCAAAGCATCTCTCCCTCATCTTCCGGTCGACGGGGCTAGATTCCTTGGGGGTCAAAAAGGGGTTGCGTTGCACCTGCAAGATGCACGTGTGGGTGTCGGGTCCAACAAAAGATGCCGACTAGATGTTGATGTTCGGAGAAGCGACGTTACAGCTGTAATTTTAATTTGTGTTAAGCTTTTAATTTTCCATAGTGAATCTTTTCAATAGTTCCGTGCACACACACATACAAACACAACGCATACATGATTTGCTAGGTGGTGGTTCATTTGCTGTAATTTTAATTCACCCCTTTTTTGCCTTCTATTCTTTTGTGCGCCAACATCTTTTGCGTCCTAGGCACGTGCCTAGTGTGCCTAAGCGGAAAAGCGTCCCTAAATTAACGTAGTTATATTAACGCAATATGAGAGCTATTGGTGACGGACTTAGTAATTTTGTACCTCATTCAAGTGTCACCTGAGCTTGTGCTCCCTTTCCAAACTACTACACCCACGGGAAGATATTGCGCCTCGACACGTTTAACGTGCATTACTCAAGAGGGGAGGGTCTTCAGTACCCGGAACACTCCAACCACGAGTCTGTGACCATAACCACTGGGCTATAGCGGATTCATTGTAATTTTAAGTTACTTAATAAATAATATTAACGAACAATTCGCGTTGATTATGAAAAAAATAGCACAAATACATTTACTTGATAATCTATAATTCAGTTTCTTGAAGTTATGCTCCAGATTTTTGTTTATTTCTTGATCTAGGAGAAAATATTTTTTTAATGTTCCAGAAAGATCCATACAATTTACTTTTAAGGAAAAAGATTTAAAAAGACCACTTATATTTTTAAAAATTGAGCATACATTTTAGTTCTTAATGATTTGAATTAAAAAAGGAATAAATCACATTTACATCAACATACAATAAAATATGGCATTGCTCCATAAAACTCTTCTTAATGCTAAACTGAGTTATTTAATCCATTTGTAGGAATCCCTCTGGGTTCCATCCTGGACACCAAGATTGATTTCAGGCAAAGAACGACCAGACGACATTTTTACAATAACAAATTATATTTGTTCAGTTGAATCAATTATCAACCATCTAATTGCAAAGATTTATCAAGATGTCTCCGACAATGTGATTGACCCTTACTATTAAATTAAATCACGAAATATGATACTTATCAAATATTAAACTCAAAATCGAACGGGACTACCGGAATAAGAGGACGAGAGATACACGCAATTTGAACTACTAGCATTCATTAAGTTCCCGCTAACTTTATTGCATATTTACTCTTATGATCCGATAATCTTAATTTAAATATCACCTGCCTTTTACTTCCTTATTTTCCAGGTGGATCAAACTTTCCAATTGTAGATCGCTTCCCAATTATCAGTGAGACGCTAATCGCACAATCAACTTGAATCTTCTTAGAACTCCGTCAACCTTTCTCTTGGCATATAACCTCTTCTGCTAACTTACAACACTCTCCTTAAATACTTTGACTAATTTGCATATCCCGGTTTCTTCTTTTAGAGCTGGTTGGAAATATACGCGAATTTATAATCCCCAAAGAAGCCCAAGTGTAACAGTGATAAAGTGCCGTACAGATCCATCACAAATTTTCTTACTAATTCTTTAGAACAGTTTCAATCATAATTTTCTTAAAAAAATACACACACACACACACACACAAATATTACTTAAATTTAAATCCAAATCTTACTCTTTAACAATAAAATATATTATCATCTCTACAAATCACACAGATAAAAACGCTTTGGACGCCTTAGTCACAAAATCTTCTATTTAATCAGATTTTCGAATTTAATATTTTTGAAATATTTCTTAAGGGAAAAATATAAAATTAAAAACAACACCAACTTCTACATCTATCTTCTGAGAGTTTCTTCAGCAAACTACAAAGATGAGATCAATCAAGATAATTGTCTGATAGCGTCTTTACGAAGTGAAATTTTTTAAAAACTAATTTTTTTTGTAAATCTTTTAATGAGTATCAATTAAAGTATCGCAAGAGCAGTAACGACCGCTGATTTAAGTTTTTTTTATATTTATCCTTAAGAGCGAACAAAAATGCTTGAAAGAAATTAAAAACATCATTAAAACTCACGTCGTCAAAATAGCTTCTATGACATAAGGGCGTTAGTTTAAGATTGAATTAGCATAAAATAGCAATTTGAGAAAGTATAATTATGGAACGCAAAACGATAACTTTTATTAGTCTTTGTGGGGATATAAATTTTTGAAAAAAAACTCCACTCTTTCATTTT
Organism: Trichonephila clavipes; assembly: GCA_019973935.1. Classification (NCBI taxonomy): domain Eukaryota; kingdom Metazoa; phylum Arthropoda; class Arachnida; order Araneae; family Nephilidae; genus Trichonephila; species Trichonephila clavipes. The sequence goes on from BMAU01018800.1 coordinate 217,366, forward strand.
CTATTTCTTCAAAATGTATTCAGTTGCTATCATTCAAGGTATTTAAATGTATTTACTTCTTATGAGCGTCACTGAAAAACTGGAGAACCCTCAATTACCCAAACATGATTGAAACATTAAATCAAAGCGTATTTATTCTAAATGGTTTCATTTGTTGGTAGAAAAAATCTTAGAGAAGATGTTATTTTAAAATTACTGATAATATATAAATGAAGGAATTTTAAACGAATGTATCTTTTAAAAATGGAGGAATTTCAAGAGAAATTGCATTTTTTCTTTATGAGCAAGATTATGACGACTTAACAGTAAAAAAGAGCTATTTAACGGAAGGCTATATGTAATTACTAATTATGTAGATTTCTTTGGGTAATACTGATGCTTTTGTAAAAGTGTTAAATAGGCGTTTAATTTAATTAAAAAAATAAATGATTTTTTAAATTTTTTTAAAAATGACATTTTATTTATATATTTATTTTTTAAAATAATTTTATTGTCAGAGATAACTTCGATTAAGTAAATTGTTATTCTGAATGCTCATGAACAATGAAAAAAAATCTCATTCATAACTTATTAATACCAAACTATATCTGTTTTACTAAACAAAATAAAAATCAGCACAAAAAGCTTCGTTGGAAGTTTCTCATTGTTTTAAAATCTGTTTTCTATTTAGCTTGATTATATTACGGAGTGAAGTCATGTTGCCGATTATCAACTGAATCTAGAGTAGATGATATTGCAGGAATTATATAAGACATGTAGAGATCTTAATATTTCTTAATTGAGTGAGAACTAGAAGTATATAGGGTGTTCATATTATTTTCTCTTACAGAAGTAAAAACAATACGTTTTCCTAACTCCTTTTATACAGGCTATTTTCTATTTACGATGTAGTAAATGATTGTGCAAATTCACATCTTTCAGTTTTTAAAAAACTAAAAAATACTATTTTTTTTCAGACGAATTTGTAGAATGAGACGAAAAATGCAGGTACAATTAAAAATAAATATAATGTTTATTTTTAAAGAATAATTCCTGGAGTTCAGAAATTAAATTCTGAATCCAGGTACATCTGTGATAAGAAGCAACAACAAAACTACAGAACTTATTTTTATTAAACTCTTATGAAATGATCGCCTTTCTTCCAATAATGAATTTAGTTTAAATTAGAAGCAAAAAAGGAAGAAGTAATAAACTTTTTTGTTTCATAGACCCCTTGCCATGTTTTTCGGCTTTGGGTAGATCCCTGCTTACAAAATATTAAATTTTTCAAAATTTGTCAATTTAAATATTTTTTTAAAGCTGGTAAAGAGCTACTTTAAAAGATTTAAATTTCTAACTGTAGCAAGGAATAGAGGTCAAAACTTAAGAAACGCATGGCAATTAAATTAAAATTTAATTAATACATAAAATAACTGAGCAACAAAAACAAGTTTTAAACGGGAGGGATGAATCTGGTGCATTAATAACATAGTTTCAACATATGGTATCTGTCTTGCCAGGTTTAACCCTAATTCTTATCGGGTTTTTCCCCTTCTTCTTTATTTTCTTTTCTTTCTTTATTCTACTGTGGTATTGCCATAGTAAAAGCATTCTCAAACCTAGTGTAACGTCACGTCTCGAAAACAACAACATCTGGTGTCGGTTTCTTTGTAGATTCGACGCCCACACGTGCAGCTTCAGGTGCAGCGCAACCCTGTTTGACCCCCGAGGAATCTAGCGACCCGACCGGAAGATGAGGGGAGAGATGCTTTGAACTTGCACGCCAGCGGTGACCAACGAATCCTCCTCTCACAAAATAGTGGACTCTAACAATCTATAATTAATTTTAATAACTTTAATATGTATCATTTTGTAAATAAGTTTCAATAGTTGTGACGTAAATAAATTCCATATTTTAATTAACCAAGAATATCACCGTTATTTTTTCAAACGTTACAGCTTAGAGTTTTGGTGGCAGCGGTGGGATAAAAAGTTAGCATTCAGGACCCGTGAGAGGAGGAAAATTTTGGATTTTTACGGACGGACCGCAACGCAGGGAGAAAAAGAGATCTTCGGAAGAGCCGTGCTGCGATTCAATTCAGCTTCGGAGAAAGAGAGCGTCCTGCTCATAGAAGATCAAACTGATCTATAGTGTTAACGGCTAGTGTCCGAAGGGAAAGCGATTTTCGGAAGCCGTGCTGCGATTCAATTCAGCTTCGGAGAGAAAAAGAGCGTCCTGCTCAAAGATAAAACTGATCTATAGTGTTAGCGGCGAGAGTGTCCGAAGGAAAGCGATTTTCGGAAGCCGTGCTGCGATTCAATTCAGCTTCGGAGAAAGAGAGCGTCCTGCTCATAGAAGATCAAACTGATCTACAGTGTTAACGGCGAGAGTGTCCGAAGGAAAAGCGATTTTCGGAAGCCGTACCACGAGTGAATTCAAGGCTGGTCAAACTGATCACACTTATTGTTAAGAGTTCAAAACCACTAGTGCACATAATTTGCTTCTGACAGCAAGCTGAGTACTTCAAATGGGGGGTGAGTACTGTTATATTTTTGAGTTGCAAACTGCATATTGTATTAGGAATTTTGGTTAAAGTGTTCTTGAGAAATTTTGAAATACTTAGTGTTTTTCTTGCATGGGAACAGTGTTATTTTGTTTCTAGAGAATTGTAATTGTATTTCAAGCATTGTGTGCAATTTTAGCTTAAGATTTATTGTGTTTTAAGTCTCTTGAATGATTTTGATTATTTTTAGTGTTAAGTTTTTCTTTGTGTATTTCTGTGTATGCATGGGACCAGTGTTATTGTATTAATAGAGAATAGTAACAATAGTGCAAAATTTAGCGTGACATTTATTTGATATTGTTTAAAAAATGGCTTTCCTTGGTAAAGGGAAAAAGCAAGACATGTTGCAACTTGCTGAGGAATTAGGAATAAATGCCACTTTAAATATGACTGTCCCTAGCATTAAAATTGCAATCACTAACAGTGAAGGTTATGAAGAGGAATTTGTTAAAAATCTGTATGAGACTATCATTGCAAACGGAAAAAAGATTGGAAGAGTTAGAAAGGGCTGAAAAAATGAGATTGGAGGAGTTAGTAAAGGAGCAGGCATTAAAAGAGAAAGAATTACAGCTGAAATTTGATTTAGAAAGGTTTAAAATAGAATCCGGATTTAGGGTAAACGATGAATCAAACGATTCTACAAATGCATGTTCTGTAACCTCTAATTTAAACTTAAAAAAATTGATCCCAGATTTCGATCCTAAGCAGTCAGATATTAGTTTATATCTAGTGATCTTTGAACGCCAGGCTAAAAGGGCGTCAATAGAAAAGAAAGAGTGGGTGGGGCAATTATTGGGTTTGTTACCCCTAGAGATCGTGCAATTTATTGCTCGCGAACCGGAGGAACAAGCCGAAAATTACGATTATGTAAAGAAATTATTACTTAAAAGATTCAAGTTAAGTCCGGAGGTCTTTCGGCAAAAATTTGTCCAACACCAGAAAAATCCGATAGCACCTGGAAGGATTTCACTTTTGAAATTACGAATTATCTAGATGAGTGGCTGATTGGCTTAGAAATAAATACCTTTCAAGATCTTAAAGATCTAATGGTGGTAGATCAATTAAAAAAACGCGCCAATGCTAGTATGAAAGATCATTTTTTAGATAATTGGGCAAACCTTAAATCAGCTACTCAAATAGCAGAACTCTTTGATAATTATGAGGACGTCCGAAAGGTAAATTCGAAACCCATGGATAGGTGGGGCAGAAATGATAAAATTTTGACATACTCAGGGATCAAGGGAAAAGAAAATAGATTTGGGAAAACTTCCCCCAGATTAGGAGCTTCTGTTCCGGAGAGTACTAGAGAGAGAGAACTTTTGAAAAACGCGTGATACAAAGATGTTATCATTGCAATATGCCTGGACATATAAAAGCCGTTTGCCCTAAATTAATAAAAAACAAAACGACGGAAACTCTCAATAATATTGAAGGAAATGAAAACCTGGATTTTCTTAATTCATATACAACAAAGGGCTCTGTGAATGGTCACGAGATAGACATTCTTAGAGATACGGGAGCGACAATAGATTTAGTATGTGCAAAATACATAAATCCTTCTTCTTTCTCTGGTGAAAATGTTTGGGTAAAACAACCGTTAAGCCCAGAATTAGTTTGTTTACCTTTGGCGGTCGTGGAAATTTCCGGAAATTTTGGAACGGTGCAGACTAAGGCAGCGGTTTGTGGAAATCACTTAAATCAACACGGTCGATATTTGGTTGGAAATAAAACGGCCGAGCTAATAAAAGGAAATTTAGGCTATAATTTCCTGCCAGTCGAAATATTGAATGCTGTCCAAACAAGGTCTCAAGTCAAAGCGGCTAGAGAAGAAAGGGGAATATATAGTGGTGATGCTAAAAAAGGGGAAGATGAGGTTATAATTGTTTCTTCGGATGCAGAGGACAAAATTTTAATACCTGCACTCCAGGAATATGTTCCGGAATTAGCGCTGCTAAGGGTTACGCGAGAAAATTTAATCAATGCTCAAAAAAATAGCGAGGAGATTAAACCCTTATACGAACAGGCAGCCAGTCAAGTGCAGGTTACCAATCAGGTTTATTCGCTAGAGTAGGAATTATTGGTCAAAAATCGTGAAGATAAGTTAGGTAACGTGGTGAAGTTAATAGTAGTGCCGGAAGGGTTGCGCGACCCTATTAAATCATTGTGTCATGAGGGAACATCTGCACACCTGGGAATTACGAAATCCAAAGACAAATTAAACCGATATTTTTACTGACCGAATTGCTATAGAGATATGGAACAGTTTGTAAAAACTTGCGATCAGTGTCAGAAGGCTGGGAAGCCCAATGATAAAAAGAAAGCTCCACTAAAATTGGTCCCTGTTATTCAGGTGGTTTTTACTAAGCTAAATATTGATGCATGTGGGCCTCTCCCGATCACATCTAAAGGGAATCGATATCTTATCACGGCCATTTGCATGTCATCAAAATTCCCTGAAGCTATTCCGGTGTCTGATATTAGTTCCGTTAGTGTCACAGATGCGCTGTTAAACATCTTTAGTCGGATGGGGTTTCCCCGTGAAATACAATGTGACCAGGGTACTTCTTTTACTAGTGCTCTAACTACCGAGTTTTTTGAAAGATTCGGAATACTTGTCAGGCATAGTTCTGTGTATCCTCCACAGAGTAACCCTGTTGAGCGATTTCATCGAACGTTGAAACGACTCCTACGAGTCTTATGTTTAGATGCAGGCTCCGAATGGGACAAAAATCTTCCGTCAATTCTTTTAGCGTTACGAACTGTATCGCACGAAAGTACAGGGTATACACCGTCAGAGTTGGTGTATGGGAAAAATTTGCGAACCCCAGAGACGTTAGTAATGGAACATTGGATGGAACCGGAAGAAGAGGGTGATCTCGTCACTGAATATATGTTTAAGTTAATAAATAGATTAAAAAGATGTCAAGAAGTAGCTATAAATAAAATGGAGGAAATGCAAGTTAAGCGGAAAACTTGGTATGACAAAAACGCAGTAAAACGTGAATTTAAGGATGGAGATTTAGTCCTAGTGTTAGCTACATCCAGAGCAAATAAATTAGCAGTGCAGTGGATAGGTCCTGGGACAATTTTAAATAAAATTTCGGAAACGAACTATTTAGTCGAAATCCCCGGCAGACGAGAAACATCTCAAATCTATCATATAAATATGCTAAAACCATATTACAAAAGGCCAGAACACGTTAACGTAATTATTAATGATGAAACAAAAAACTCTCTCGCAGACCAGGAGTTAGAAATCCCATACTTAGAAAACAATTCTCTCATTTATGATTTCGAGGACGTAATCCAGGCTAGCGAGTTGAACAAACACCTTCACGACAAACAAATGGATCGACTGCGCGAATTATTAAATAAATACTCTAAATGCTTTTCAAACAATCCCGGTTTAACTAATCTGGTTGAACACGAAATCCAGTTAGTTAGCGATCAACCAGTTAGGACGAAGCCCTATCGAATGTCGCACCGACAAAATGAAATCTTAAAAAACGAAATTAACCGAATGTTAAAATTAGGAATCATTGAGGTAGGAGAATCGGATTACATGTCCCCTATGATTTTAGTTGAGGTAGCTGGGAAAAAACCTCGTCCATGTATAGATTACAGGAAATTAAACGGGATCATTAGAACGGAATATTTTCCTCTTCCGAATATCGAAGAACGCGTAGAAAAAGTATCGGCGGCTAAATTTATTACCGTCTTTGACTTATCTAAGGGATATTGGCAAATACCTTTGAGTAAAACAGCACAGCGATACGCAGCCTTCTGTACTAGCTTTGGTACATACCGACCCCTAAGGATGAGTTTCGGATTAAAGAATGCTCCATATTTCTTTAGTAAACTCATGGCTGAATTACTTAACGGACTAGAGGATTTCGTTGTCCCGTATCTAGACGATATCGCAATTTTTTCAGATACTTGGGAGTCGCATATTAAACATATGGAAACGGTTCTGCAGAGAATAAAGAGAGCTAAGTTAACGATAAAACCTTCAAAGTGTAAGTTTGCGCAACAAAATGTCAAATTTTTGGGTCACATTGTGGGTCAGGGTTTTCGCACTCCTTCCGAGATCAAAGTTCAGGTTGTTCTAGAGTTCCCTACCCTCGCACGAAAACCCAAATACGCGCTTTCTTAGGTATAGCGGGTTATTACCAAAAATATATAAATCTGTTCTCGGTAATCGCTGCTCCGTTGACGGATGCGTTGAAGGGAAGAGCAAAGAAGGGAGAAATTAAGTGGACGACCGAGTGTGAAAACGCATTTCGAGAACTAAAAGGGAAACTAATTGATAAGCCCGTCTTGTACGCGCCAATTTTTGAACGAGAATTCATTGTTCAAACGGACGCTTCGAACGCAGGTATGGGAGCAGTTTTAACCCAATTAACTGAACAAGGTGAGGAGCATCCAATCCTTTACCTGAGTAAGAAATTTTCAGAGGTAGAGAAGCGTTATTGTACGACGGAGAAGGAATGTGCTAGTATTGTTTTCGCAATTAAAAGGTTACATTATTACTTAGATGGAAATTCATTTTTAGTTATGACCGATCACAACCCGTTGGTGTGGTTGAATAGAAATGTTAGTTCTAACCCTAGATTGATGCGATGGGCTTTGGCTTTGCAACCATATAATTTTAGAATTGTACATCGGTCGGGTAAAAGTCACAAAAATGCAGATAGTCTCAGCAGATCGGTGATAGATAATTAGGGATTGTTAACAATGTTCTCTTGCTCATGAATAATAATTGTTGCTTATGTTTTTAGTTAAAGGTTAATAATTGTATTAAATTTTATTTATTTACTAGTACTGTATATCATATCGAATGGAGATGCGTGTCAAAAGATAAAGCCAGGAAAAGCAAATGTATTAATATGCTTAATTTTGTGTATAGGGTTTTAAAATATACATGAGTATTTAGTTTACGTAAGAGGCATATTGTGAAAAATATTTTGTGTGTAAGGTTGTACACTTCGCATATCATATCAACATGTCGTTAGTATAATTTTATTTAAGTATTGTGGCGAAGAATATTTTATGTGCAAGGTCTTACACTAGCATTTGATATAACATGTTAGTATAATTTATACTAGGCATTGTGATAGGAGTGTTTGTATTTTATTTAATGTATGGTATGTTTTCTTACATTGATTACATTGCTATTTCGTAATATGGATTTGTGTAAGTTCCCTAGCAAGAACACTCACTCACTAGAAATAAGTAATTCCAAACTTAGTTCAGCGTTTTCTTTAGTAATTAAAATTGCAGCTCAGAAATATAGTGGTGCTTGATGAAGGGATGTGTCGGTAATCTGTCAGTTGTCTCATCGTCATCCCATTAAACTTTTCTCAACGGAAAAGTTCCATAAGAGAAGGCGAGAGCTGTAACGTCACGTCTCGAAAACAACAACATCTGGTGTCGGCTTCTTTGTAGATTCGACGCCCACACGTGCAGCTTCAGGTGCAGCGCAACCCCTGTTTGACCCCCCCGAGGAATCTAGCGACCCGACTGGAAGATGAGGGAGAGATGTTTTGAACTTGCACGCGAGTGGTGACCAACGAATCCTCCTCTCACAAAATAGTGGACTCTAACAATCTATAATTAATTTTAATAACTTTAATATGTATCATTTTGTAAATAAGTTTCAATAGTTGTGACGTAAATAAATTCCATATTTTAATTAACCAAGAATATCACCGTTATTTTTTCAAACGTTACACTAGTTTCAAAACCTGAATAAAAACCATTTAAATGTTAAACGTAGATTGAAATGTCATTTTCCTGGCAGATTGTCTGTGACAAATTGAGAAACAGAAAATTCGTGACGTCCAATATTATACATTTTAGCTTAATTTGGGAAAGAAAGGCTGGAATGATGGTTCTTTTGTTTAAATAAAATGTATGCTGTCATCTTGTAACTGTAAATAAACCTATTAAAACCTATTAATTAGTAAATAAATCTATTAAATAGGTAAAATCTGGTCTTCACTTGTGTGATTAAATTTTTTCTAAAATTTATTTACGATCGGATTTAAGGAGAGTCACTATCATAGACCTCCATTTACAACACATGGGCTCTCAAATTATTTTTTCGCTAGCGTGGACCCCTTGAAGGTCGTCATAGACCCCTGGAGTCGATATAGACCACTTTGGGAACCACTGATTTAAATGTTCATCTATTTTTCGCATTGATTGGTCAATACTGTAACGTTTCCCGCCTTGCAGTGAATAGATCGGCTTTTCTATGCAGATAAAATTACGCCATAAAATTGCACGTAGAAAATATTGCAAAATCCTTCCATCTGACATCACATCGAAAACCCATAGTCATGAAACAAAAACATCTGTACTCCACCTGGAAGACGAATCTCGAGGGGAATTCAAGAAGTAAGAAGGGACCGCCTCACTCCAGGAAAGCGAAGAAGGATACCGCTTTGAACATTCGAAAAGAGAAGTTGTGTTTTGCCCTCCTCCTCCTAAAAACATTCTGTTGTGTTAAAACATTCAATAGTTTTAATGACTTGTATCTAACTGTAAGTATTGTAATTAATTGCAGTAGATGTAATAAATCAATAATTGAATTCCATAAACTACTCATCATTTTTCTCAATACGTCGCAATGTTATGAATCTCTCTTTAAGTTTTGACTAAAGTTTACAAGACCAATTTATATTCTGTTTTTAATAAACATCTGAGTAATACCAGCAACCATAAATGTAATAAACAAATATATTTTATTAAAATAGTTCAGCTCTCTAGATCAAGGAAAGGAAAAACAAACATTGCCTGTGTTGTTTTTCAAATCTAAATTTAGAAACCTTTAGACCTTACTAACCACGATTTACACTTCGGTAAATAGATGGTAGGTTTTTAGTTTCTGTTTCCTTTTTCTACACCTGTCAATTAGTGTGAAACTCTAGAGACTCCCTCTCAGGACTTTATTGTATTTTTATTCTTGTTTTGGTTAGAACAGATTCGTTTGACAAATTCATTTTGAGAATTCATTCAAAGTTCCGTATTTGTTTTTGATGCAGTGGAGCTTTGGGGAAAATGTAGGCAAAGTGATAGATAGGAAAAAGCACGCCTTTTAATTATAGAACAGAATATAGTTGTTTTTCCATTCTTTTTTCAATGTATTCCCTTTGTTCAAATTTTTAATCGTTAATAAAATACTTTTTATTCATCCACTCAAGCTCAAATACACTTTTTTTAAACTTGTAGTGGAAGATACTTGATGTTATTACAGGTTTTTCAAATATTAATTAGTTAAGTAAATTAAAAAATGAATAAATAGCAACAAACAAAAATAATAGTCCAACAGCATATATAAAAAGGAAAATCGCTCGTTGTGTCCCTGGAGAGCAATGGATAGCGCCGTTGGACTTCTGATCCAAAGGTCGTGGGTTCGAATTCGACTTGGGGTGGCCTAGTTTCTTAGAATATGATCTCTTTTTTACTATACTATTTTATAAGAATAATTAAATTTTATTAATGAATAAATAGTAACAAACCAACAAAAAATAGCCCAACACCATCTATAGAAAGAAAAACGGAAAATTGCTTTTTATTTAGCCACTGAATATTGCAATTCTGTCGTATGTAAATGCATATTTATATTAACACCAAGAAGACTGAAACTTAGTATATACCTGCATTGCCCAAAAGTAGTCAAAATGACTGTATTGTGAAAGAATAATGAATGTGTAAAAAAATGTGTTTAAAAATGAATTTTTAATATTTTTTATATTATTTACAGTCATTTAACAAGTTATTAGTAAATATTAACAATAAAAAAATTACTTCACTTGGAAAAATTATATTTTAAAAAATTCATAGAAGTTGTGCATTAAACATGTAATAGTTTTTCTAATAGAAATTAAAAAGCAGTCAAAATGACTTTCTTGGGCACTCTAGTGTTAAGTGTAATTATTTAATGAAAAGTAACTAAATAATTTTATTTTGTTGATTTAAGTAGGAATTGACTTCATTTTTTTCTTTTTATATTACTTGTTCTTTTGCACTATGTGTTGTGGAATAGTTTTCTTCAAATATTTTCTATCACATAATGTGTGAAGATTGTTATGTATTAAGTATTGTTAGTATGGTTACTTTGTTTTGTAACAAATCGCTATGTAAGAGAAGGAATACAGCAATGTTATAAAACAATGAACGGCAGACTTAATTTAAATAAGTATGCAATTACTTATTACGGATAACATAGCGAATTTCAAACTACAGGCAATAAGTCATTTTATAAATAGAGAGGCGGAAATAAATATGCGCAAACGACACCTGTTCTACAAGCCTAGAAGTTTATCACACGAAAATAACTTCTTTTTTTAAATTATAATAATAGTAAAACAGTTTGTTACTTTTTAAAAATTTACCTCTAAAATATTTTTTCTGGTTAAAAAATTATTCTGCCATTTTTACTACTTTTGCAGTTTTTTAATTTTAAAAATTAAAAATGTAAGTTACACAAATATAATAACATGGAATAATAATTATCCTATTGTAAAATGTACCTAAATTCCTTCTTGCAAAAATGCATGGCTTTTACAAAGATTTTTATAGTTTATCGAGTCTTAATGCCCATTAACAACATCGGGATGATTTCCACTTAGATTAAATTTATATGTAATGAATGACATTTAATCTTTTTAACCTTGAATGAGCACGCACACACACACACACACATATTACCTCTAATGTGCAGAAATCAGTTGATCAGCAGATAAGCTAGGTAATTGGCACATTGACTAGCGTGATCCGTTAAAGTCAGGAAAACTGTCTCACATTTAGAATTACCTAGATAATCTGTACATAACCTACTAGACACATGTTCATGTGAAAATAACATTTTTGGAGGAACTACAGTAACGTTTCTGTAAGCATAAATTAAATGTTTTTTTTTTTTATATCTAAAGAATCAAATTAATACAATTTAGCAATCAACCGATTAGTTGATAGAATCAACCATTAATCAATTAAAAAGTTACTATACACAGCATCAAACAATTTAGCTTATTCTTACAATTAAGGAAATGAATTTGCGAAACAATTGATAAAATTATGCTTACTTATTAATACAATCTAAAGATGGATTTGGGGTAATTTTTTTTCAGAAAATGCTGGTCGTCGTAAATAAATTTATTACACATTTATCTCTCCCTCTCGTTTATCAAATATATCTAGATATATATTATAAATGAGAAAGTTTGTGAGGATGTTTGGGCGTTTTTCACGCAAAAACAACTGAAAGGATTTTAATGAAACTTTTCAGTAATATATCTTATACATCAGAATAACACACAGACTATATGATTTATAGCATAGGCTATAATTTATAAAGATATTATGAGAAGTGTCCAAAATATAACGATATTTGTCAAGTAAGTAGGAAAAAATTCTGCCATCTGCAAGCAGTTCTGGCGTGCGCAGCAAAAAAGCCCACGTCAGCATATATCTATCTTTTGTTTGCGAAAGAACCCTTATTGTTTTGGCTATGCAAGTCGCTGGCTTCTTATTAATTCCTGTAAACAGCATAATCCCTATTTTTTTTATTCCAGAATAAAATTAAGTTTTGAAGGGAGAGGTTGTTATAAATCTCTCTTTATTTGAATGCTTTTTTAATGATTTTATTATGCACATTTGGTAGTAAGAAATTGATCTTTTTTCTAAATAAACACTTTTACCGCTTCTGGTACTTACAGTAGATAAACTTTGTCTTTCACACTACATCATTTGGATATATTTTCATAGTTTGTTTTCGGTTACTCTAGTTAAATATAATGCTATAATTTTACTTGAATAGGCGGATATTGCATTTTTAAGTATAAAAATAATTATAACTACTGTATTGTATTTTTTGGAGTGAGTGAATATTAACGTCGCATTGTTCAGCTACACGAGAGCTTTTGACAACGGACCACGTAATTTTCAACCATGATCAAATGACGTGGACGACACCTGAGCTAGCACCCCCTTCTCCTAACTACCACACCAACTTAGAAGGAATATTCTACCAATATTTAGCAGGAATATTCTTTGAAATCCCCTCTTCCAAGATATATGGCAGCACGGGTTCTATAATGAGTATTTTAGCGGGGAAGGCGAACAGTTTTTCAGCAGATATGCGTTTTCAGCTGACGGCGTTTTCAGCGGATTGCAAAGATTATTATTTTTATCCCGAAAAAATTGTTTATGTCAAAATTTAAGTGTCTTATGCTTTTGTATGTTAATGAAGACCTTAGAAAATGATTTGACTACTTATTTTAAGTGAACGGTGTATATAATTAATTTTACAGTGGAATATCTTTAATTTATCATCTCTAACGGATTAAATTTCCCAAAGTGGAGTATTTTGTTTATGTATATCCCTTAATTTTCATTGTAATGATCCAAAAAAAATATTGCATGAAAAAAACTGCAGTAAATCATAATGCTGTAGATAAAGCATTAACGTGCATCGCCCCCTTACACGGCTGGTCTTACAAAGCTCTAATAAAGCACGAGCTATGAAAGTAGCTAGATATTTGCCAACTTGACTCTATCGTTATCATTTCGCTGTGTTTTTCATTGAATCGCCATTATAATTCAAGAAACGGCGTTGCTTGCGAATATTACAATTTTAACATAAAATAAATACAATAGAAAGTAATATTAATGTATTGCACTTTAAGATATAAATTATTTACACTATTTTAAGCGTTTATTACGCAAAACTTTTAATAATGTGTCACTTTTGCTGAGCAGAGATCAGCTTAAGGAAGTATTTTCAAAAATCGACCCTCAAGAGTGTTACGGGGAATTATAAATAAAAAAAAATCCTTTTTATCAGCTATTAGATCTACATACTTAAAATTTAACAAAGGTGGTTTTTTTTCTTTCTTTTTTTGTTTAGCTGAGATATGCAAAAAGCTTTTTTTTGTTTAATTTGCTATTCACGTAAAATTAAATCATTAAAAACTTCTTTATGTCAATCAAGATCTGTGATGTTTAATTTTTCAGTTCACCCGTGCGAAGAACGGATATACCAGCTAGTTTACTATATATGCAACTCTGTTTCGAAATATTTAGGGTAAATAGTTCTGGGATGTGTCAGCGTTTTTCAAGAAAAATTCCTATCAGAAAGGAAACGAGAGAAGCAAAGTTCCGAACTTTAGCGATACTGAATACTCTGCTATGAAGATTACCTAGTTAAAATGCGGAAAACTCTTGATCTATATATTTAGCACTTTAATGGAGGAAATAAGTTAATCTGTAGATTAACTAGGTAATCTGTCCAGTAACGGCTTTTGACCTTTACCGGTAACATATAAAAGTATTTATATATTACTTTATTAAAGAAGCATTTTTCATATAAAATTTATTACTTTTCTAACATATGTTGAAAATATTCAAATATATTTAAAATAAATAAAAGAACAATTTCACATAAGTAATCAACATTCACTAACTTTGTATAGATATTAATTAAGATGGTTGTTTGCAACACAATTATAATGCGTTAATTTTCAGTTCCATAAGCTTCACTATGGAGATGCAAACTTTGACATCAAAATACATTTGATTTTCTTCCACATAAGAAGGGGAAAAAAAGCTTAGATGTGTTTCAAAGAACACAGATCCACTCACAACATTACTGCAATGAATTTACAAAATTGAATTGAATATGTATGTATTTTTGAAACGAGGCAGGTGATTTTGCTCATGTTCTAAGAAGACCTCGAATGCATGGGGCTCGCTTTGCATTGCAGTGATCCAGTTTATGAGTACTAAAAGATTTATTCTTTTGCATTACAGCATAGGGAAAGCGACTATAAAAATATCTTTTCCTATCGTAGTATGGAGGGAAAAAATGTCTGCAATGGGGCTGCCATAGATAAGACGCGGAGACACACTTCTTCGAGCTATAGTTTATAGCTTTTTCTTGTTATGTAAACGGTTAAACGCAGGATGTTCCTAACACTTCCCATCATTGCCGTGTTCTGTTTTCTAACGACTAGTGGTTAGAACGATTTGAAAGGTAACCGATTAGCTCAAGATAACTTCTTAAGGGGACACGGTAGGATTCAATTGACAAAAATCGGTCAAAAAAATCAAATCTAATTTTTTTTAGCGTAAATTATTTTTTATATATATTTCTTAAACCTTACAAAATTTGAACGCTCTACACCTAAAGAATGCAGAATTATTATAGCTTTTATGTTGGTTTTTATTCACATTCCTATGGCAAACCAAAACTTTAAACGGACTTATCTCTGAAAGATAAAATAACTAGTTTGTCTTCATTGAAAATGCTAAGGCTTTTTTTCTATTGTCCCTAATGCTTTGAATTTTTTTACCTGTTGTAAATAAAGCATGTAACAGAATTTGATAAGCGTTTTTGAATCAAAAAGCAATACTTATTTCTTTAAAAAATAATTTAACTCAGAATTTATACTTTTTTAAAGTAATTTTCAATAAGCATTCATAAAAGGAAGTATTGCACGAATATCAATCATGTTATCGCAAAACCCATACCAACTTTTGTTATTCGTAGTGTGATGTACTTGTAAATCAAATTTCATGCGTGTTTGTAAGTTTTTGTAGGAGGAGTAGCATTTTTTAAAATCACTTGAAAAATTATGTTTTTTCCTTAAAAATTAATGGTTAGCTTTTTATGAAATTTTGAGCATAAAATCTGTTTTACGTAGTATATGCACACAGGAGGCAACCGAAAAATTTTGAAAATCCTTAAATTAAAAATGTTAGTGTAAATCGTCCTCTTAATAATGAAAAAATAAAAGAGCTAATGTTCACGGTAAGCCAAGAAAGACATTGTGAAAATTTGTCTTATGTTTTATCTTGACTTCGGAATTTTTAATTTTCTAATTTTTATTAAATTATTTAAAAACAATTTTCTTCTTTTTCAAACTATATTGTTTGAAAAAAATTCTCAACTCGATTGGAAGCTTTCCAGTATTTATGTGTCTAACCAATTACTAAGAGAAAGAAAAAAATACTAAAATGTTGACGGAATAAAAATGTTTTTTGAAACTTTTAAAAATGATTTTGTCATAGAACTTAAAAGCGACTCGACAAAGAGTTTTAGAAAGGCATTAAGGGACAAGAAACACAACAAAGATCTTTAGGAAGAATTTTAAATTTCATTAATAAATGAGAACATGGGTTACTAAAAATTTATAAACTATATTTGTTTGCTACTATAAATGTGATAGCTATATGTATTTGAATAAGTGGATTATAATTGGATTAATTTTTATGTGTGTGTGTGTGTACACGGATTATATATATAAAACATGCTTGTTTACATTATAAATAAGTATATTTTAAATTTTACTTGGATTAAATAGAGGATTTTAGAGGCATTACTTGGAATACTCCAAACGAAGAAAAATTAGATTGTTGGCATATCTTTTAAGGGATAGTGCTCGTATCTGCAGGACATTAAAACTGCAATACCATGAAGGAGGAATGATACAAACGTCAAATTCATAAGAAAGAAAGAAGATCCAGAGATATATGCAAATTATTGGCATTTAAGCGCAATTGAACAACTCAGGTGAAAGAAATAGTATTTCATGCTCTGTATAAAAGGTAGGTTACGAAGAGAAGCAAGTTTTTCTTTCGGAAGTCACATTTGAATGTTGGTTGTTTGGGAGAAGATTATGTTATGCCTCATTTAAGAATGTGAAACCGTTATCAGCACATATCGGAATTTGTTAGAGGCAGGATCATAGGCAATCGAGAATGCGATTCGTTATTCCACGATATTGCTACTTTTATTGCTCAGAATGCAATGATTGTCCTGAAAGTAAATATTTAAGAAAATACATCAATTTTTTTTTGTAACAAAAAAAATATTTCTAAAATTTGATCCAAATGCCACCCCGGGCTAGAGGCCAGTTTGCACGACCCTAGAACCACCCCTGCCTTTAGTTAAAAGTAATTGGCCGTATTATATAGCAAAGTATTAACAGTTAAAAATAATTTTTGCAAATTTAATAATTAATAATAGATGAACCACAAATCGATACAATACATTTTCTTCACTTCTAATGCAGTCATTTTGTAGATGTCAACAAAACGCAAACACAAACCCTTGACTTTCCCAAATGAAAGATTAGACAGATAAAGATATCATTAATTAAGCATTTACGCTTATTTAAGTATTCCGTCTTGGCATGTTGCCGCCAGTTTTGTGCAATGCGGAGCATTAAAACGATTTAGCCAATTATTTTTTTTAGTCTTGTTAGAAGCGGTAGAACATTATTTAAGCCCTTGAGAGGTTTTTGCATCGTTAGATTTCAACATAAATCCTCTAAATAGATGTTAATATTTATTTAATTTGTTGTTATATAATGCTAGGAAATCTCGAATAAATTTTCACGTTATTCGGATTAAACAGATAAATATTTAAAACTGTTAGATCAGGGAGAAGTTCGCTGAATACTTTGTTGTTATTAAAAGAATAATTCAAAAACTAATTTCAAATTTTTGAAAAAGACATCAAAGAATAAATTTTCAGTACTATGTTAGAGTGAAGAATAAGTACTATTTTAAATAATATTAATACTTTTAGTGTTTTTTAATATTTTCAAAGAGAGATATTCTTAAGAAAACACAAAGTATAAGTTCACTGTTACTTTATAATATAAAATTTTGTGTAAGTTTTTTTTATTATTATTTTGAATTAATACAGCTTGTAGTTTGTAAGCATAACAAAGCTGTTTTTTTCAGTTTATAAATTTCACAAATCTCTGGGGAATTGAAATATGAACTAATTATAATTTTTGAGTATCGTTTCAAAATAAAATGTACAGTAACATGGACATTCAAGAATTAAATAACTAATAAAATGTATAATCCAATAACCCTTTAAACCCCAGCTCGTATAATCGTGTGGGGGGGATTAGGTATTCTCATTTCATGAAGACCAAACATATTTTTATCTTTAAATATTCCATTCTACTGGCTATTAACACTATACTGATCTCAATGAAATTGGAAAAAAATACACACATAAAAGTTTTGCTATCCCTTCCCCGGAGTGTGAAGTGCTCCAGGGTGAATTCGTGGGCTGTGTCTTAAAGGGATAATATGTAATTTCGCAGAAAAAAAAATGTTGGTTATTAAATATTACTTTGACATTCGAGACTTTTTTTCAATTCCTATTTTATTAGTTCACTCTCTCCCTCTATATATTTATTTATATACACTACTGGCCATTAAAATTGCTACTCCAGGAAAAAATTCAAATTAAAAAATGATGGGCAAATATAGTGTACTGGAAATAACAAGTAATTAAGTTTTCAAAAAATTTGGGTGCATTGATCCTGAGAAATCAGAGAGAACCCAAAGCAACCACATCTGGCAGTAATAACAGGACTCCTAGGCATTGAACCAGAGATTGGATAGCATGTACTGGTACAGATGCCCATGCAGCTTCATTAACTGTAGTGACTGGCGTATGGTGAAGAGTCAGTCGCTCGGCAACCATGGATCAGAATTTATCTATTGGCGAGAGATCTGGTGAACGTTCACTCCAGGGCAACAACTGAACATTTTCCGAAGTAAGGGAAGGTCTGTACAATACCAGCAACATGCGGTCGTGCATTATCCTGCTGAAACGTAGGGTTTAGCAGGGCTCGAATAAAGGGTAGAGCCATGGGTCGTAACACACAAGAAATGTAACCTGCACCGTTCAAAGTACCGTCAATGCGAACAAGAGGTGACCGAGACGTGTATCCAATAGCACCCCTTACCATAACGCCAGATCATGGGCCAGTATGACGATGACGATTGCACGCTGCCAATGTGCGTTCATCACGATGCCACCAAACATGGATGCGACAATCTTGATGCTATAAACAGAACCTGGATTCATCTGAAAAAATGACATCTGGCCATTCGTGAGTCCAGGTTCGTCATTGATCCCACCATTGAAGACACTGCTGCCGGTGTTGCAGCGTCAAGAGTAGCCGCAGCCCTGTTCTTCAAGTTGAGAGTCCATGCTGCTGCAAGTGTCGTTGAACTGTTCGTGCAGACATTTGTCGTCTTGCAAACGACCCCAATTCTTGACTCAAGGCTCGTGATGTGGCTGCACGATCTATTAAGATCCTACGGGTAACATGCATGTCTTCTCGGCTGCTAGTGATTGGGGATCGCTCAAACCTAGCATGGCTTTCCATTAACCCATTGATACCATATTCTGCTAACACTCATTGGATCTCGACCGTCGCGAGCAGCAATACTGATATACGATAAACCGCAGTTCCGGCAAGCTACAATTCGATCTTTATCAAAGTCATAAACGTGCTGGTACGCCTTTGTGCTTTTCATACGAGGCTTCGCAGCAACTTTTCACCAGATAACAACGTTTAATTTGCGTATGAGAAACCGGCTGAACAATTTTCTTATTTTAACACATTGTTGGTTTCGCTATCGGCGCTTGCTTTGTCTCAATGCGCTGAAAAGCTAATCATTTGCATATCACAGCATCTTGTTCTTGTAGTTTAAATTTAACGTCTGTAGCATGTCGCCTTCTTGGTGCAGCAATTTTAATGGCTAGTATATATATATATATATATATATATATATATATATATATATATATATATATATATATGTATATATAGTATAATAAAATAAAAGTGAAGATAGAACCCACAGTACTAAAGAAGTAAGAAATTGGAATTCAGCAAATATATATATATATATATATATATATATCTTGTTCAAATTTTCACAATCGTTAATAAAATATACTTTCTATTCATCCATTCAAGTTCAAAAACATTTTTTAAACTTGCAGTGGATGACACTTGGTGTTTATACATTTTTTCAAATATTAATTCATTAATTTAATTTAATTTTTTAATTTTAAATTTATTCTGCTTTATTTCTGTCGAAGTTATATACAACTGGTTGCAAGAGATTGTGGCAGTATGTTTTTCTAATGAAGTAGGAATTGAGACTTAAATTTTTTTTTATTTTACTTGTTTTTATTAACAAAGGGCCTAGAGCGACAACTTTTATCTGGTGTTGTTTGGGGAGAGGGCTGCCGCTCAGATGTTATCCTCATCATTTGAAATTACGAGATCCATTGTCAGACCGCGGCAGCATAGTGGTCAAGGTCATGGTCTCAGGGCTTGTGTGTGATTAATTCTAGCCTAGAACCGCTGAAGATTCGCCGTGTGGAGGGGCCGATGTATGCTGTCAGGCTCAAACGTCCCCACCCATAGGTATGGTGTGGAAGTTGGGAGAGGGGGTTTTAGCTCAGTTGTCCTCCTTGTTACTTGACCATGGTTCAAAGTTACGACGTCCGTCGCCAATTGCTTTATAGTGTGACCTCAATATAATTCTATCTCTCCAATAACCCTCCTGTTGCGTCTGAGTGCAACGTGAATCAAAACAAATACCGTTTCTGGGAATTTTGTAAGGGATATTCTTATATCAAGCTAGCTGAAAATGATAATGTAGATAAGGATAAGTTTTAATTATTTCTCCTTTTCTAGATTTTAATAACTTTTACTCTCTTTGTGATAAGGAACATTTATTGTAAATCCAAATGAGTTATTATATAAATCAGCGTTTCTCAAACTGTAGGATGTGCCCCCCTAGGGGGCGTGATAACCATACTAGGGGGCACGAGCATATCGAAAAATCAAAAATAGAGGACTTTAAAAAATTACAAATATTTTTGAAAGCAAGCAAAACAAAATACACATTTGGACATAATAAAAAATAAAATACACATTTACACGGATATAATATACTTATAAATGTATCAGAACTGCACAATGTATTTGATAATTAATCTCACAATATTAAGTTAAGAACAAGTTAAATAATTACTAGTGATTTAACATAGCCTTTTCATCTACAAAATTTAATATACTTATCTTGATAATTTGGGCAGTTTATAATTAAAATCGTATTGTAGTTTTAATGTCGATGTGCATTATTAATGCATTCAATACATTGTTATTGTGTGAAGGGGGAACGATGAAAATTATGATTGAAAATTGGGTCGCAAACATTGAAAGTTTGAGAAGCACTGGTATAAATCGAATTTATCATCAAATTCTTAATAAGTATATTAAGAATTTGATGATAAATTCGATTTATATGTTTTGCTTTTCCACTTATCGTTTATTTTTAACGATAAGTGGAAAAGTAAAACATTTTTTTCATCAAAACAAGTTAAAATTAGCATTTGTAAGTGAAAGAGCAGTTCGAAGTGATTAATGATTTAGAGGCCAAAAATATACGAATGATTGCAACCAAAGTATACGATTAGAAGAGGTTTAGAATACATCTAGTCCTTCTTTTATCACCTTTTATAGGGAGCCAAGAATGCTTTTAAATAGAAATAAATTACCTCAAGAGAAAATGAGGAATAATTCACGATCAAGATGCATACATTTAATTTTAAGGTCACAGACACTTTTCCATAAATCACCACGCAGTAGAGGAATTTAAAAATTAAAAAAAAATAAAGTGAACGAAATGTGATGTAAATGATAAACTTTAACATCTGCATTGTAATGCGTAATTCTTTAGTGTTTGCATATTCACTATTTTTGTGTTGAATATGTGATTTGTTTTGTAAATGAGTAGAAAATTGTTTACTTCGTTTTTCAGTTCAAAGACTAATTATATACTTACAAAAGTTTGGGTTTTAAATGTTCAAACAGAAATGTTTCGAAAACGAATAATTTTCTTCAAGGAATACACATTAAAATAGTTGGTATGTTTTGATTGAATTGAAACTATTTTTGATAGGAGGAATTGTTATTTTACTCATTTTTGGTAATGAAAAGAAAATTATACACTCATATGTTGCCTTAATATTTCGAAGCTATATTAGGTTGGGGAAAAAGAAATCCATTATTTTTTCGTTAGATGGATGTAGTGTCGATATCTCGTGAAGTATCGATCAAACAATTTAAAATTTATGCTCGTTGCAAGGTGATATTTTACACTAAACAAATTATTTTGCTGTTTTTTGTTTGTTCCATTCAATTGTGAGTTACAGGGTGTTAAAAATAGAAGTCAACAAAGAGAAAATTCGGTACATTTTACAGCTTTTCTTTGATAAAGGCGAAAATACAAGCCAGGCGGTTGAAATTCTGAATGGTGTTTATGGTGCCGATACTGTAACAGCTAATTACGTGCAAGTTTGGATTCGTCAATTCCGTTCAGGCATTTTTGATGTTAAAGTTGCCGCGCGCCCGTCATCGAAAATGTCGGTAAAATCACAGAAATAATCGACGTTGACTGGCATGTTAGTAGTCGTAGCATCGCCCAGGAGCTAAAGATAGATTATAAAACAGTTTTAAGTCATTTGAGCAAAGTTGGATTCAAAAAGAAACTCGATGTTTGGGTGCCACACCAAATAACACCAAAAACATGAGGGACCGAATTTCCACCTGCAAAGCCCTGGCCAAACGGAATGAAATCTACCCATTTCTTAAGCGGATTGTGACTGGGGATGAGAAATGGGTCCCATACGAAAATATTGTGTGAAAACGATCGTGATTAAAGCACGGTGAAGCAGCTCAAATGGTGGCCAAACCCGGACTAACATCCAGGAAGGTTCTACCGTGTATTTGGTGGCACTGGAAAGGGATAATTTATTATGAGTTTTTTCCGTACACTAAATTCAGATCTCTACTGTCAACAACTGGACAGTTTGAAGCTAGTGACTGACCAGAAATGGCCAGAATTGGCCAACAGAAGAGGTGTTGTGTTCCATCAGGACATCGACACGCCACACACGTCTGCAGTGACTCGCCAGACTCTAGGAGCTTGGTTGGGAAGTTTCAATGCCTCCACCATAAAGCCTAGACCTGGAATCAAACGATTACTACCTTTTTTTCGCATTGCAAAACTTTCAGAGGGATAAGAAATTGAGATGAAGAGAAGATTGTGAAAATCGATTACTAGAGTTTTTCGTCAATAAAGGCGAATACTTCTATGAGAGAGGCAATATGAAGCTATTTTTAAAATGGCAACAAATTATACAACAAAACGGTGCATATTTGACTCAAATCGGACTATCCGAAACATGTTAAATAAAGTTTTGAATTTCATGCAAAAATAATGGATTTCTTTTTTCCCAACCTAATATGTAGTCTTATATTAAGGTTTACATTTCTTGCTTTGTTAATGAATCTGAATACATATAAGGGAAAAGCAACATTCATGCATTCACTCACTCATCACGAGATTTCCGGAACTATTAGACCAACAGATTTGAAGTTTTGCAACCGTGTTCCATTTGTTGACTAAAGATCCGCAAATAACTGGTTTGCCGGAAATCAATACTTAAAGGGGTTACGGAAGCGTGTGTTATAGAAAAAGAAAATTCCTTTTTTGAACTATTAGACTTACAGACTTGGAGTTTGGTAAGCGTGTATCTTTTGTTCAGTAGAGAGCCGCTAAGAAAGGTTTTTGCGGAATTCGACTCTCAAGGGGTTTGTGAAGGATTACGTGGGAGTTATAGGTAAAAAAAAAATCCCGTTTTTGAACAATTTGGCATACAGACTTGGAATTTCTCCAGCATATTTCTTTTGTTTAGCGGAGAATCGTTAAAATTGGGGTTTGAAGGAATCGACTGCAAGAGGGGGCTATTGAGATATATACTCTCAAAAAATTTCTGAAACTTCTAGGCTTTTCTGTTCTCAAAACTTCATTATTAATCTATTTTTATTCCTATGAATATAATAAGAATATTTGAAATATTGTAATTCTGGAAGAGTATTCTAATTTTTTTTATGTTAGGATAAAATATTCTTTTGTAAAATTTGAACATTTGGACTTCTCGACTTCGTTTGATTGGTACCTAAAATGGCCCGTAGTTAAAAAAAGATTGGGTTTTGAAGGGTAACTGTAATTTAAATTACTATGATATATAGCCTATAATATATCCATAACTAAGATATAAATATAAATGCTGTTAAAATGTTGAAATAAAATGACACACAGATTAGCAGGGACAGATCACTTAATACTGTGGCGTTGTCATGTGATATATACCCGTGTAGAGAGGCTAATGCATGTTAAATCTGTCGAGGCTCAAAGACCTCCCGTTAGCGTGGAGTGGAAATTTTGAGAGGAGCTCAGATGTCATTATCGTTTCTTGACCGTGGTTCACAATTACGAGGACCGCCGCCAATAGCCCTCTTGCAACTTCAGCGATGTAAATTAAAATTAAATCATGTGGTATGGACGACAATCTGAACTGCCGTCCTCACCTTTTCTTTTTCATTTCTATGCCATACCTAATGAGGGTATTGAGCGGAAGAACACTGCCCAGCCGTGAGGCTAAATTCCATTTGAAATAAATACTAGACCCACACGGAGAAAAAAGACTTACTCAAAAATGAGTACGTAAACATACTCATTTTGAAATGAGAATGTTTGCATCAGATTTGACCGCATGCCTTGATTGAATTTGATTCCTTATATGTACTCAAAGTCCCCAAAAATGCTAATTAATGCTTTCGGAAAAATTAAAAAAGATATTCAGGGTTGCAGAAACTCTTTTAATATATCGGCTACATATTTTGATAATTGGGGCTTAACAACAAATTTAATTCTCATAAATCTTCCGAACTATTTTTTGTATCTACCACGCTACCCGCGGAAGAACACATGAGTACAAGATTGTTTTGATTTTTGAGTTAAATGTACTCATTTGTATTTCTTAAGTAACTGCCTTTGAACGAAAAATTTACTGGGATAAATATTCACCTTATTTTGGCGGATTACTGTTATAAATGTAATATAATTTACTTGATTCATAATAAGTCATTTTGTTTAAATTATTCAGGCAAATAATTGTGTTACTTTGGAATACTTTTAAGGTGACCAGATTTTTAAAATGAAAAGGAGAACGAAAAATTTAAGAAAAAGTTTCAACGTAAATGTGTGAAACATTTTACTAATTCAAATAAAAATGCATTGCTTCGTTTCTCAATATATTTTATAATTTATCGGAAATTTCGGAGCAAAAATTACCTTTCATCTTTACTATATAAGTACTGCAACTAAAAAATATCAACATTCAATCTTGATTTCTGACTTGTCCATAAATTACGAACTGAAAAGACTCAATTGGTGCATTAGTTCAAGGGCAGCACAATGTAAATTAAAAAAGAATAACTAAATTTTCTTATGTGATGTGCTTATTTTTGAAATGGTTAAGTATTTCAATCCATCTTATCAATTTCAGCATGTTGATTTTCCAATTGTTTCAGTTTTATTATAATTTAAATATACATTCAGTCTGCAAACTGACCATTGTCAATGATTTTAATATCAGGCATTTCTTTTGATAAAAAAATCAACACAGTTTTCTATATCTGCCCAATTTACTTGTGATAAAGTCCAAAAACACCATTGAAAACTGTTATTTCCTGTGATATTTGTTTCAGACTATTCCTCGACATATTGGAAACATGTTTGGTTCATCTCTGAATACAGAGATTAACAGATCTGTTTTAAAATATTGAAAAAGGACACTTTTCGAGGAAGGACAGGATCTATAAAAGGAGAATGGTTGATCATCTTAATAATTTTAACTTTACTTTCATATTGAACTCGAAAATGCCTTGCATGGTTTGAAAAAGGCAAGTTTACAAAATAAATTTTCGTTTTCAATTAGTAATCTTTTTAGACTCTTTTATAAGCTTCACCTGTATGTAACAGAATCTTTGAACTATATTTTTACCCACTCTAAAAGGTCTGATTAATTCGAAATTTTGCACACTTTTCAAGGACTGATGACAATAGAATAATTTTGTTCCATTGTCCTGACAAGGATCATGACGATTAACAATTTCCCATTTCCAGATTTGGTGACTGAAAGCTTGTTACAACTCTAAAGCGAAAAAACTCATGTCAGTAATTTCTTATTATAATATAAACAATTGCCCACTTTCTTTGAAAATGGAAATAAATAAATGATAGTTTAAAAAATTATAAAAGCATGCTTTTATTGTAGATCGAACTAAAAAATGAAAAATAAATTATAGTTTAAAAAAACCAAAAACACACTTTTATAGTTAAACTAAAAAGTAAAAAATAATGCATAATGTAAGAATAAAACGATTAACGAGAAAATATATATTAATGTCATTGTGGTAAAAGCGTGGGGTGCTTTTGTTCTACATTTTTACACTTAACTCGGCATTTCAGAATAGAACTAGTAAGAAATTATAACAATTGATATTGAGCACCCACATTTTTATCACGACATTGTCTCGCTAATCATTTTATTCTTATATTAAGAATTATTTTTTCCTTTTAGTTCGATTAACTATAAAAGTGTTTTTATGTTTTTTAAACTATAATTTTTAGGAGTTTAATTTCTTGTAAGTTTTAAAGAACCTTTTTAGCTTATTAGTAAATTTATGGAAAATGCGTTAAAAGTTCTCATAAAAAATTATTTAAAGAGCTTTCAACAATTTCAATATACTTTATGATTCCTTTCACTCTCATTTTCGAATATTGAAAGAATCAAAATTTACTGAACAGAAATTACAGAATGAGCAAAATTAGTTAGTAAAATTGAATGTAATACATATTTCAAGAATGCTTTTTATTTTTAGACATTACATATAAATATTAAATGTTCTTGATTAATAATATTTAACGACTATTTTGTTTTATTAATAATTGATCGACATTGTTTAAATTGGATTTATCAGTACTTACATATTATCACAACCTTTTGGCGACATTATATGAAATGAAGCATATGATTGGCAATTCAGCGCATATGACACATGCGAAATTGGTATTGCCAACAATTATTGCCATGTATGTAACTACTGATTTATCTTATAACCCTGCATCACTCATGCGAAAAAAATGGCCTAAAGTTCTTGCGCAGGGTATCTCACACCCCCAAGGATGTTTACGTTCTGATTATACCATAAAATTTGTATAAAAAAGAAAGAAAAGTAGGAAATACATTATGTTTATTACATTTTTCACTCTTAAATTTAGTTTTTCTATTCTTTTTATAAGGGCATTCAGCACATTGTTTATACACTCCTTTAATCTAGTCGTGAGTGAGTGCGATGTTTTCACGGGATCTTAATTTTTAAAAAAAACCTTTATCTTATTAAAACTAAACATATAGGAGTAAACTTTGTTTTTTAAATTTAAAAAAATTTGGAATTTCTTTATTTTCTCTTATTGTTCCAGCAATATTTTTTTTCTTCAAAAGTTCATCTGAAAGTGGATAAGATGTGTACCAGTTGTCTCCTTTAAAATTACGTTCTTCCCAAATGTTTTTGTTTCTCTCTATATAAAGCATTTATTTTCAACACAGTGTCTCCCTCTTCTAAATTAGAATCGATTTCAGTAGAGGAATCATACTTGCTGTTATACATTTCATTCTTTCTCATAACCGTGAAGAGAATTTCTTCATCTGAAAAACTTCCCTTTTCTAAGTCCCGTGATCATGCCTGTGTGATCTAGAACTTATGGAATGATTATGAACCATAAATTTTGGGATATTTTATTAGAGCAAGGATTTTACATGAATTTTGAAATGGACTTAGGCTTAACAGAGAAAATCAACTGGTCCTAAAGGAAGGTAGAGAAAATTTAGGTACTTGCATATTATCGCAACAATGCCAACGTTCAGAATACTTCATCAAGTTAGCGACCCTGATCTTCCACGTGTTGCACATGCTTAATTGACACAACCACATATTTAATTTAATATAATCTGGACAATAAAGTTGCGATAATATGTAAGTACCAAAAATTAATACACCTTTGGTACAAAAACTCTTGTATGAAAGCATGTTACATACAAGTAAAAAACATAAGAAATCTGAGTAAGGAAGACCTGTGTACCTAGGGCCACCCCATTTTATTTGAATAATACCTAGTTCTAAGTTTTATTACTCAGTTGGGTGAGTTGGAACACCAATTCCTACTTTGGCATTCCTTTTGAAATTTTTCAAAAGAAAGTTGTGGTTAGTTATAAATGTAAAACATGCTTACATAGTCCGAAGTAAAGTTCTGTAGCTCATCTCTTTTATTGTTGTACAAAGTAAGTCAAAAAATTTCTTTGAATTTTTTTTTTTCTTGTACATAATTTTGTTTGTAGCATTAAGTACTAAATAAGATTTTAAATAAATCCTCTCTCCATGTGGATTTTCTGCAGAAGACATTTTGTATAAAATTACCTAGTCTTGTACCTGGGGCCACATAGTTGCCTTGTACCTAGGTACAATTGCAATTAATATTCTTTATATTATTATTTTATTGAAAAAGTTTTCATGATAAAAAGAGAGGAAAATGGTCTTAATTATCTGAACCATTCTGATTTAGTCAAGTTTTTTATTATTATTGGATGTTATTAAAATGAGAGGAGTGTATATTTTGTTCTGAAACTTTCAACATGCTTGATTTATAAAAAAAAATATCTTAGCTACCATTATTGTTATTTTTTCAGGATTATTTTATTTATACAAACATAAGAATGCATTTAATTAACAAAAAAAACCCCAATTTTTTATAGTTATAAAAATAATATAATTCTAAATCAGATTTTTATATTTCAATTAAATTTTTCTCTTAATGAGCAATTATAAATTCCTAACTTTTTTAGATACCTAGAAATCCTGACTGAATAAAATGGTCAAAACCTAATGCAGATAATATAAGAATTATCAGATATTGAAGATTCTCACATTCCACTGATGATGCAAATTCTACTGTAACTGATAGTATTGAAAAGGGGGACTTTTGTTTAACAAAAATACAAGGCAAAAAAACTAAACATTTTTATATGGCAGAAGTAATAGATGTTAAAAAAGAACACAAGAGTGTTAAGTTTCTGAAGAATATTGCACATTCAAATAAGTTTCTTTATAATAAAGAAGAAACTTATAAAACTGACAACAGAAATATTCTGTCTGTTTAGATAATGTCTAAACCATTATCTGTTGATGCTTCAGAACGACAATGTATGCAGCTCACTTTTGGAACCAGTTTTTAAAATTAAATGTTGGATCAAAATACGTGCAATTCATTAATAATTTGGCACATTGCAATTTAAATGGTTACATGATAAATCAATGTATTAGAGCTGATATTGTTTCTCTTTTATTAAATTCATGTATGTATGTTTGTTTTCTATTGATTACAGAGTTAAACCTAACTTTCAGGGAAAGGCCCTACGTACAATGATATTGTACCTAGGGCCATTTGTGAATTTTTTTAAAACCTTTTATTTCGCAGAATTTAATATTTTAAGTTCTTATATTTACAATTGGATGATAGTTAGTTTAATGATGAGTGCATATTAGTTTCACATTTTTAAACAGGCCAGGGGCTCTGTTTTTGTGCATTGAAAAAAAAAGGCACTAGGTACACAGGTTTCCCCTACTTATATATTATTGCAACCTATTGGCAACGTTATATGAAACGAAGCACCTGGTTGCCAATTCAGCATGTACAACACAGGAAATTGGGGGGTACTTATGAAATATCGCATCAATTGCCAATTCTATTAATAACTCATTAAGTTGGCAACCCCGATGACACACTGAAAATTGGCAACTAGGTGCTTCATTTCATATAATGTCGCCAATAAGACGTAAGTACCAATTGGGTAGTTGTCAATTCAGTGAATTATTAATAGAGTTGGCGATTGTTTTGATAATACGTAAGTACTGAAATCTGTTCAGTCTGACATACATGAAACACCAGTTTTAAAAAATGCTTTTATAGTTAATCGTACTAAAAGTAAATCTTAATATAAGAATGGGTTCAGTCCTAGGAGAGCCCACACCCTTGGAGCAAATTATTTTGGTTGGTGATAATTGCACCATCTTGGTAACTCTACTTTGATACATTATGTATGGTAAACCTAACTATTTCTGGAATTTTTTGTATTTGGTCAGCGGGCATATCGAATTGTGTCATTTTGTTGTTGGGCCCCGGGCTGGAAGTATGGCACGTATGTGAGTGGATATACCTTTGAATTTTGTACTTTGTTGAATGCGAAATGTAAGAAAAAATTGATTGAATGGTGTATGAAGGAAGGATTGATTGCTTTGAATTATGAATGTTCTAAATGTAATGAGCGAATGGGATTATACGAACGAAAGAGTGCTGTTTTGGATGGAGATTTTGAATGGGTATGTTCGACCATTACCTCGCAGAATATTTATGGCCGCACTCCCATGATTTTCTTAACAATGAGGCCTTCAAGGCTTTTTGTTAAAATCCGCTGTCATGATGTAGCCTCCACTCGGAAAAGATCAGCAGTAAGAAAGTAAGTGCTGTTTTTTTCCATCTTAAATACGTTTGATTAATTTTTGTATTGTTAACATATATTTTCATTACGATCCACCTTGTCCCGCTATATTCACTTGCCGCCATCTCACTCTGGCTTGGCCCTTTTTTGGTTTGTTGCCAAGGGTGTGGGCTCTCCTAGGACTGAACCAACAATACAAAAATTAATCAAACGTATTTAAGATGAAAAAAAAAATTACTTTCTTAGAACAAAATGATTAACGAGAAAATTAATGTCATTGTGGTAAAAGGGTGGGGGACCCTTGTACTACATTTTTACACTAACTTTGTAATACAGAATAGAACTATTAAGAAATTATAGCAATTGATATCAAGCACCCCACGCTTTTAAATGCAATAATTATTTTTCCATTTTCCCCACATTCCAATTTCCATAGTTTTTCCTGGCATTTCTAAATACCTTGTGTTCTGTTTTTTTTTAAATCCTGGCACCCATATTTTTCTAATTGGTTTTCTACAAAAGAGTACTTACATTTTTGCTTCATAATGTAATTCCTCTTTTGTCAGGAATAAGCCATTCTTTTAAACTATTTTCATGTTGAGTTCTTATTGCGAGACCATCTTAGATTGAAAACTATTGGATACCAAAATCTTATTTGCAGCAATTTCAAAACCATGCCTAAAAGATATTTGGTGTGTAGTGTACTGATATATATATTGTTCCAATGTGTGGTATTTTTGAACAGTAGTTTCTATACATATGAACTTCAAAAAAATCATGCCATTATGTGTAATATTTAGAAAATCATACTTTTTAAACCTTTTATCGTGTTTCTAGATTATGAATGATTTATTCTTAATTTGCGCAGCGCGCGCATTAATTTCATTTCTACTAGTAAGCAAATAATTCAATATATATTACATTAAAACAATGGATTTGAACATAGTATCGATTATATAGTGTTTATAAAAAAATCAATAAAAATAACTTATAGATGGTGTGTTGTTTCAAAAATCTCACTCTTATATTCTTATTTATTTTTGAATGCATGGTATGTGTGTGTCATTTCCAGAATAAATATTTCAAAAATATGATTTTGGTTTGTTTTATTTTTCTTGTTTAAGTGAATCATCGAGAAAAAAAAGGCATTGAAAATAAAATGCTGTATATTGGATTATGGTTCTACTGTTTTAGTTGTTTTTACATTCTTCTAAGGACTGAAATTTTTGATTAAAAAAACATTAACTTAAAAACTATAGTATTTGTTTTCTTTGGTGATAGGAGAGTATAAAATCTGTTGATATGAATAAAAAACTAGCTTAATTTGTAATATATATTGCAATGGATTTTTCTATATTTCCATTTAGATGAATGTGTTTCTATTTAAACAAAACAATTCATAAAAAAGTACTTACACACCTGGGCCTAATGAGTGTTATTTTACTCAAAAGGATTTTTCTTCATTACATAATATGTAAAGAACTATTTCTTTCTTACTTCGTTTTGAAATTTTTACTATATAAAGTCTGTTATTCATCCTAACGTTTCCAAGATATTTCTAATAACTTATTATTGAAAGACTGAATTTAAATAAAAGTTAATTTTCTGCTTGTATAGGATTTTAAAAAGAAACACAATATAATTCTTTTAGAAACATAAATATAACTTGTAATAAACCAAATTGCTCCTGGAACTAGTTCAAATGCTTACAAATTTGTTTAACTATTTCATCGAATCTATTTTTATTTTCAAAGATTTAAATCTGATGTATAAGTTCGAAGACAAAGTTTTTGATCAAATAATAGTTGTATTTTTTTTTTTTCTTAAAGTAAAATTTTTGTTGTATTGGCGACAGCATATAAAATTAAGTACATGGTTTGCTAATTCAACGCGTACGAGACATGGCGAATTATCTTGAACGTTGGAATTTTTGCGATGATACTAAAGTACCTTTTTGTAACACAATAAATGCAAAAGGAATTTAGATTTTCGAAGTTAAGTGGTAAAAACTTCATAAAATGTAAATTAAATAATATATAAGATGGAAAAAAATGAAATTTACCAACTTAAGTATCGCATATTTATATCCCTTTAAATTTGATTTGATGTATATATTTTTATGTTAAAAATTCGTATTGGATACAACAGTATCGAAAATAAATAACATACAAACTCATATTTGACCCATAAATACTCATAAATAAGTGCATTACACACTCATCTAGCTGTTATATTCTCAAATTTGATCCAGTAACAGGTTCAAAAATGAGTATGCGATGTTTACAATTTTGAGTACGTAGCCGATGCCAAAGATGAGAATGGGTTTTCTCAAATTTGAGTATGTTTGCATCGGAGCTATTTTGAGTATGTGACGTATTCAAAAGTGAGTATTTTGTACTCCGTTCTGAATACCGGTTTTTCGCAGTGCATTATTGCACAAAGCGGACCTTTAGGACTCGAACACGTGGCTCAAATTAAAAACACTACTAGCTTTAGTATTTGTTCGCTTCCTTGTGTACAGGAATAATGAGAACATATAAAGGAATAATAAGTATATAAAGAAACTGAAAGAACCATTATTTTTAAAATTAAAAAAAATTAAATACATAAAATGTTATGAAAAAATATAATTTCTGTAACTGAAAGAATTCCTTCTAACAATAACATTCTTATCCCCTGGAGACACAAAACACTGTTTAAAATTACAACTTAAATGTATATCAGGCTGAAAAACGCTCATATTACGATAAAGTGCCTTTCATTAAATACCGAGGAATATTTTTTATAAGCATTTACTTAAAGTGTGTGTGTGTGTAACAGCAATCAATCGCGTTAATACAATCACAAATTCGTTCGTCTCTCTTTACACTCACTCATTCTGGATTTCTGTAAACTAACTATGCATCGTCATTTGAATTTTAATGGGCCTTGAAAAAAAGGAAGAAAAAGAATGCGTAGACATATATATATATATATTACCGAAGGCATAGATTAAGGCTATGATTTTCATCTTCATCTGTGAGTTTGATGAAGCTTTCAACGTATTTCTTTTTTTTTTAATAACTCAAAACTAGGAGGGTGGATATTTAAAAAAATTGCTCAAACCTTAATGACATTGATTTTTTTTTATTTTTTTCAATTCAGCGATATCCAGAAATATATCACTTCTCAGCAATTAAGGACTTTTTTTATATAACATTTTAGCACCATTTTCCGAATAGCGTTTAATGATTTGCCCGAACAAGAATTTAGAAAAAAGGATAAATTCCCCCTTCCTTTTTTTCCCGTTTTCTAGCGAGTGGTAGACATGCCGTTGCTTCGCACAAGTTTTTTTTTCTTTTGCATGTGGCTCTAGCCATTTCTCATTTGTCACCTTTTTTCCCCTCCCTCGCTCAGTGCTTGAAAAGGGACCGACCATAAAGTTCAATGGATCGAATGATTGCATAGCGGAAGTAGAGACAATGGTCTTAGTTAAAGCATCCTGACGCCGACTGGGCTGTAGTCTTTACGAAACAATAAATGAGGTGAGAATTGTAGAACCATTACAAAAATGCTGTTCGTAGCTCGACATACACAATGGAATCTTTTTTTTAATTCTCATTTGCTATATATATATATATATATATATAAGAATACTTTCTATAACTTGATGCAGAAATAGAATGATTCTTAATAATTTTTTAAATTTTGTGATATTTTATTAGTTATATTTTATTAAATGGCATTCCGTCTTATTCAAATTGCTTTTCACTTGTTCACACTCCTGGTCATTAAAATTGCAACAGCGTGAAGGAAAGCAAATGCAAAAAAAAGATATTTATTTATTGTACTTAAACAATATGGGATGAAGATAAAACGATTAAATTTGCAAGCAGGTTTACAGAAGAGCGAAATTAGTAGAAACAACTGCCATCCCTGGCAGCTAAGCCGGCCCCACCCGGTTAGGCATGGAATCGAACAGGGATTGGATGACAGAACCGGGCAACACATTCCATGCTGCTTCAATTCTATGCCCCACTTCATTAGCCGTATAAACCGACGAGAGGTGACAGGCCAAGTCTCTCAGCAACCCATGGCCAGATGTTTTCAATGAGTGAAATATATAGAGACCGTGCAGGTAAGGGTAACTTTTAAACACCCTGTGTATCGATCATGGTCAGAACACGACATGCAACATGTGGTCTTGCATTATCTTATTGGTAGAGGGCGTTTTCCAAGCTTCGGCGATAGGGCACAACCACTAGACGTAAGATGTCAAGAATGTACTGATTTGCGTTCGACAGAAAAACCTCTATATTAGTACGAAATATGTACTAATATGTAGACTTCATGATATGTACGAAATATTGACATCATTAGTGCAGCGCGCATGTCTTCACTTCATTATCAGTGAAGCACACTTGTATAGCACTTTTTATCATTTGCTCTGTTATCGTGCAACTCATCTTAGCTAAACGATTCTTGAGAATATGCGATAGTAGGTAGAAAAAGCCGATTCTGCTGTAAAGCGGTGCGGTGCAGGCGGTGCAGGCGGTTGCAGGCGGTTGCAGGCGGTTGCAGGCGGTTGCAGGCGGTTGTAGGCGGTTGTAGGCGGTTGCAGGCGGTTGCAGGCGGTTGTAGGCGGTCGTAGGCGGTTGCAGGCGGTTGTAGGCGGTTGCAGGCGGTTGACGGCAGTGCAGAGTTGAGTTGTTTCGTTCCGACTGACGAGTTGAGTTGTTTTCTCCTGTTGAGTTGAGTTGTTTCGTTCCTACTGACGAGTTGAGTTGTTTCGTTCCTGCTGCTGAGTTGAGTTGTTTTCTCCTGTTGAGTTGTTTCGTGCATGTTACCGAGTTGAGTTGTTTTCTCCTGTTGAGTTGAGTTGTTTCGTTCCTACTGACGAGTTGAGTTGTTTTTCTCCTGCATTGGCTTTGGTTTTCGAGCTGAGGGGGCGAGTTGAATTGTTTTTTTTCTACAGCTAAGTTGAGTTGTTTTTAAAAAATGTGCACAAAAAATGGAAGTATGGGAATGTTAAACGTGCTCATGGCGCCACCTATTGATTAAAATGTACACTAATTATAGATTTTAAAATGATGGAAGTAAATAACGCTCAAATTAAAAAAAAAAATCAGATTCAAACTCACGGCCTCAGATCAAAATGTCTCCACAGGACAATAGTTTTCAGTTACGCTAACCATTATCCTATGAAGGCATACAGACCTGAAGAAAACTTATGTTTATAATCTCATGAATTTAATTTTGCAGGCGAAGCAGACGGCGACATGTTTTAAAATCATTTTCTTGATTAAAATGAAATAAAAAATATTTAATTTATATTATTATTTTAATAATGTGTAAATTTTAATTCAGTATAATGATTACATACACACACAGTAAAGATACAAAGTAAATTGATTATTCAGAAAAATGTGCCGTAGTATACTCGTCATCAGCGTGAACCGGTTACGATTTAACTTGTTTTAGCTTGTCTGATCTTGATTCTACAAGACGGCGACTGAATTCTACGTCAGAAATTATCTCAATGCTTAGAGCGGATGAATACATTGCTTTCAACCACTCAGCGAACGCCGCTCAAGTGTAATTCGGTTGATATGCGTTAGACACTTATCACATTTTAGTTCACAATTCATTTCGTTTGTTAGTATTGCGGTGGGCTGTATTCAACAAGAAAAATATGGTGATGTCTGAAACACATAGTGAAAAACGAAAGTTTGGAAAAGCCGGGGAATCTTCTGTAAATAAGAAAGCCAGAAGAGAAGTTTCAAAAGTAAGTAACAACATTAAATAAATTTAATATGTAATTTTTATAATGTTTTTTACACATTTCTGATCTTTATTAATTTTTGTTATATTATTTTCAGAAGTATGGAAAATTTACCGAGGATTGCATACCAGATGGAGTATTTCCAATTGGAGATGATGTTTTTGTCTTTGCAAGCACCTATTATGATTCCGCATCAGTACACATAAGACGTTTCAAGAAATATGGCAAAACATACTACCCAACTCCCGAGGGAATAACATTAGAACCACGGTGGATCGAATATATCATGCGTAAAAGAAAGTGCCGGAATCACTGGAGGAATTACCAAGTGGACTTTTCCCTCCTGAACGACACATTCAAATAACTAGTGAGAACTTCATTGATTTTACTTTCAAGCGCATTAAATACAGTCCGGATAAAGAGCCCACTTTTAAAGAAATAACCATATCCGAGAGCAGTGGGCTGAAATGATTAAAAAATATGGTGCTATTGAAAATGCTGCTATAGACAATATGTTTCAGTGTATGGACTTTTTAACTGCATATAAAACCTTCTGCGAAGGCCCCATAGAAAATACATTACCTTCTTCTTTGGATGTTAGTCTGGGTCAACAATACTTGACGCAAATTTTGAAAAAATCTATTTGTAGCCTCCTGAACGAAAAAGGATTGAAACAGCCTCAGACTTTCGCTGAGGAGTTATGGGGGAATCGCGAAGAAACATTTAATTCATATGTTTCATCACTTGAAGCTAATGAGATAGCTGATTGTTTTTATCATAATCTTTTTGAAAATGAACACTTTTTATTGTTAAAACCTGTACATTATGTAACTCAAGAATTTTTAAAAAATCTTCGCTTGGATATTATTTTAAGAGAAGTAAGAGACATGTTATGTCCACCTGATTGTTTTGAATACTATGAGGATTTTGTTTAAAGATTTTTATAAGATTCACACAATATTTTGTTTTTATAAATTTGAATAAAATTCTTTTTTTTTTTTTATATGCTGAATTTGAGTTATTATTTTTATTGTTTGTTAGTTTAATTTATGTTGAAATCGTTTCACATCTTAAAAATAAATAAGAGTATTTTTAAAAGAAATTATCAAAGTATGTACAAGTGATATTTTAAATGTATTTCATATGAAAGTGAGAAAATTTATGCTCATGTTTTTATACATAAATTTTTGCCTTTCCCAAAAAGTATATAATAATATAACTATTCATTGTAATAGTCATTCAATCAAGTTCTTTTCATCGGTAACAATGCATCAAGATTTAGCAGCGTTTTACGAAAATCCTGAAGTTCCAAATAGCTTCGGGGGTGTGGAAGCATTACATCGCTCTGTAAAAGGGAAATATAGTAAAAAAGATGTGAAACATTGGTTATCGCAGAAAGATGCTTACACTCTTCATAAACCTGTTCGACATAAGTTTCAGCGGAATCGAGTGTTTGTAAGTGATATTGATCGTCAGTTTCAAGCGGATTTAGTCGATATGCAATCTTTAGCAGAATTTAATAAAGGGTATAAGTATTTGTTAACTTGCATTGATTTATTTTCAAAATTTGCTTGGGCAGTTCCTCTGAAAGATAAATTTGGAAAAAGTGTAAAGTCTGGGCTAGAAATTATTTTTAAAGAAAGGAAGCCTAAAGTGTTGCAAACAGATGCCGGTAAGGAGTTTTTAAATAAAATAGTTCAAAATTATTTAAAAAATCTGAATGTAAATTTTTTTTTTTACAAATAACGAAACAAAAGCTAGCATTGTTGAAAGGTTTAATCGGACATTAAAAACAAAAATGTGGAAATATTTCACTGAATTTAACACTAAAAATTACATCGACGTCATTGATAAATTAATACACAGTTATAATCACTCGTATCACCGTTCAATTAAAATGGAACCTGTTTCTGTAAGTAGACATAACCGGAAGCAGGTATTAAAAAAATTTATACGGTGGTCTAAGAAATGAGAAACCTAAAGCCCCTAGATTTAAAATTGGTGATATTGTACGCATTAATAAACAAAAACTTCACTTTGAAAAAGGATACGAACAAAACTGGAGAAGAGAACTTTTCATAGTTTTTGAAATCGTGCAAAGAATTCCGATTGTTTATAGATTAAAAGATTTACAAGGTGAAGAGATTAAAGGTACTTATTACGAAGCAGAATTACAAAAAGTTGTCGACTCTGGTTTCTATCCTGTAGAGAATGTTATCAAACAAAGAAAAAGAGGAGGAATCACTGAATATTTTGTTAAATTTTTAGGCTATCCTGAAAAATTTAATGATTGGGTGACTGATATTCAAAAAAGTATAAATAGTTAAACTTTTTTATTGCCGACTCATTTTCAAAATGTCTTTCTACGTAACATTACCTTCTGATAGTTCTATGCATTTCTTTCAGAAAACAAAATATCTCATTTCAAAACTCAATTACCCTCTCCTGTTTGTTTAAATGGTGAATGGGAAGTGGGATTGTCTGAAATAATCTACCCTCATTCTTGGCTTAACGTAAATGAAACTAACAATTATTTTCTATACAAAGCTGGTGACGGCAATATCTCTTCAACTGTTAAGCGAACAATTGATGTGGGTTGTTATGAAACAATGTTAGATATTATATCAGCCGTACAACTTGTTTTACCCAAAAATCCTAATCGGTTCACAATAATTTACAATAAAGCAACAAAACGGGTGAAAATTAATGCAGTTCAAGGTAGCAGCCTTCACTTAGAGAATTTAGGCGAATTGTTAGGATTCAAACGCAATGCAATTATAATAGGTAACATGAAAAGCGAATTCGTTGCTGATGCATGGTCTAATTTTTCAGTTTTTTACGTTTACTCCGATCTAATTTCACCCCAAATTGTGGGGGATACACAGGCTCCTTTATTGCGAATCGTTCGCACTAAAGGTAAAGACGGGGAAACGATTAGTCAATACTATGATAGACCTCAATACTTACCTTTGGTGAGACACTCGTTTCAAACTATTCAATCTGAACTGAGACTCAATTCTGGTGATTTTGTTCCCTTTGAAAGAGGTAAAGTGATCATAGTGCTTCATTTTCGAATGAGGCAAATACTATAAATAAAGCAATGCATTTCTCATACCCTCATTTGGAGATAAAAGACCAAGATGAGTGTACCATACGTTTGCTGTACTAAAAGATTTGAAGATCATTATGCAGGTCAAATAGGTTCGGGTCTGACTCATTACAAGGGCATTAATTTTCAAAAGGGTTATGGAATCGGAGGAATATTTCGTCGATTGTTTAGAGCAGCTTTACCTTTTTTTTAGTAAAAGGAGGTAAAACTATTGGAAAAGAAGTATTAATGACAGGGAGTCGTGTTGCCTCTGATGTATTGTCAGGAGAAAATTTTAAAGAAGCTGTAAAAACAAGAAGCAAAGAAAGTGGAAAAAAAATTAGCTCAGAAAGCTATTGATAGAGTTCAGTCTATGGTAGGAAAAGGACAGTATAAAAGAAAGCGTAAGAAACAGAAAAATTCATTTCATCCAAAGCACGTAAAGTGAGTGTACGTGACATTTTCGACTCGTAAAAATGGCATTTATTCTTAAAGATTCTCCTGAATGTGTTAAATCTGAATTGGAACTTTTCAACTTACCAGGAACTCAAACAGTTATTCAAGATGGGCAGTGGAAACAATTTCATCCTCTTTCTAACGTTTTCGATAATGCACCTGTAGAATTTCACATTTCCGGAAGCGCAGAAGATTACATAGATCTCAGTCAAACACAATTATACGTAAAAGCGAAAATAGTAAAAGTGGACAATACGCCTATTACTAAAGATGATACTATAGGACCTGTGAATTTATTTCTACATTCACTATTTTCTCAAGTAGATGTATCCTTAAATGATCGCGTGGTTTCCAATTCCAGTAATACATATCCCTATCGATCTTATATTGAAACTCTCTTAAACCATGGATATGACAGCAAAACTTCCCAATTAACGGCTGAACTATTTTACAAGGATTCTGATGATGGTCTCAAGAAAAGAACCGAATTTTTAAAGAAAGTGCCACTGTAGACATGATTGGTTGCATACATTCGGATTTATTTCATCAAGATCGTCTTTTACTCAATTTAGTGGATTTGAAAATAAAATTAATACGAAGCAAGCCCGAATTTTGTTTACAAGGATCTGAGGGATTTAAAGTTGTTTTGGATCATGTTTCTTTATTCATACGAAAAGTTCGTGTGAATCCTGGAGTTATTCTTGGTCATGCGAAAGCACTGGAAAAAACAAGCGCAAAATATCCCATTAACCGAGTTCTGTGCAAAGTGTATTCGATTCCTAAAGGAAGCATGTCTTTTATTCAAGATAACATATTTTCAGGCCAAATGCCAAAAAAACTTTTTGTAGGATGTGTAGATAATGAAGCTTTTCACGGAGCATTTTCAAAATCTCCTTATGAGTTTAAACATTTTAATTTAAATTTTATTGGAGTGTATGTGGATGGACAACCAGTGCCTCACAATCCATTAGAACTCGATTTTTCTAAAGATCAATACATACGGGCCTATCAAACTCTATTTGTTGGGACAGATCGAATGGGTCAAGACAGAGGTATATTTATTTCTAGAAAAGAATATAAAGATTCAAATACATTGTTTGGATTTAACCTCTCACCGGATTTATGTTCTTCAGGAGAACATTTAAGTCTGATAAAACATAGCAATTTGCGATTAGAATTAAAATTCAGCAAATCTTTAGAACAAACCGTATGTGTTATCGTTTTTGCCGAGTTTGAAAATTTAATCGAAATAAACAAATCGAGAAATATCTTGTATGATTTCGGAAATTAAAGAATGGATGGAATGCAAATGTATACAGTTTTATCTCAAGAGAAGACAACGTCCCCCTATTTTCAAGGTGTTTATTCTAGAGATACGCTCCCTCCTCTGCAAGAAAACATGTGTGCTATTGTGAATTCTGATGACTCATCACAACCTGGAACACACTGGTTAGCATTATTTGTAAATGATAAAAGAGAATTAGAATTTTATGACTCGTTTGGACAACCTCCTGTATTCTATAACATTAGTACTACTACCTATTTAGATGTATTATGGAATTCTAAAGTGTTTCAATCACCAACATCTAATGTTTGTGGGCAATACTGTATTTACTTTTTATTCAAACGCAGCCAAGGCTATTCTATGCATTATATTTTGAATCAATTGTATATAAATGATTTTCAAATGTATCAATTTGTAAAGAAACGATATGGTGTAAGATTTGTATTTAGAAAATAAAAAAATGGAATGAAACTAAATATGTGTGTGTCTTTTATTTTCTTTAATTTTTTTTTCTATTTTCTATTTACATTTTCTTATGATAATTTTTTTCTTCTAAAAAAAATAATATTTTTCTGTGTTAAATTTCTTTTTCTCTCAAAAAAAAATTTTTTTTTCTATGATAAATTTTTCACCCAAAAAGATTAATATAATTTTATTTAATTATATATTTGAAACTTTTAAATTTTATCAAATAAGTATATTTTCTTCAGCAAAAAAGAAAACTGTTCAAATCATAAAGAGACAACTGAGACAATTTTTTTTAATCAAATGAGTATCATTTATTTCAAAGTTTCAACCATGCATTTCTGCGAGCATACATTATTGGTTTCTTAATAATTTTGTTATTCTGATACAATTTTTTATTTACATCTAGATTTTTCGGTAAATTTACATCATTCAAAGCTCTTAAAAATACATATCTTCCTTCAGGTGCTGATTTTCGATTCCGTAGAAAATCATTCACGAGAATGCAATATTGCTTCCTGGAATAACAGTGTTTTTGTAAATAATTTCACCATCAGAATTCCAACTGAAAGATTCTTGAAGCTTTAAAAACTGGAAAATATTTTTGCTTTTTCTTTATACCTAGCTGGAACAATTCTAAAAATTTCATCCTCAAACACTTCTTTTTCCGTCTTTACTACTGATTCTTTTAGATTTTCTTTTAATGATTCCGTTTCTTGATTTTCTGATAGAGATGCTTCATTTGGAACTGGTTCAGACTCTCTTCGATTTTCGTTAGAAAAGTGCGTATATTTTGTAAAACTTGTAAATAGAGAATTGTTTTTTCTTCTTCCGTTAAATCCTTTCTATGGAGAATGTTTTTCATGCGTTGATCAAGTTCCGATAAGTGTTCCGTTACTTGAACTCTTTCTTCGGGTACCAGTACAAATTTTTTGCTAAATTCCATTTTTAATTAAAGAACTGATGACTGAAATAGCTGCAGGCAATAAAATATTTAAGAATCCTTCTCCTTTTTGAATTAAAATTTTCTTTTTCTCGTAAAGAGGTGTTTTTTTGTTAGAAAGTTTTCTTAGGCTTTCTTTATAGGGAGATAAGCGATTTTTTTTAATTTTAGTCAATAATATGTTACCACATAAAACATTCAGCACACACTCGCACAAAGTTTTTATTTCTTTCTTTGAACACTTTTTCAAAATAGATTTTGGGTGTTTTTGTTTTAGAAATTAGTTTTAAGAGCTCTAAAGTTTGTTCAGAACACACCGGCATCTTGTGAACTATTGAATATTCATTGAACAATTTGAATCTATTTATATGCTTCAAAGTAATGGGTCATCGAGGTTGATATACATAAAAATATCTCCAGGAAACATACCTGTGCGCACACGCAAGGATTCATCAGTTTCAGGTTTTAAATCAATAAGTAAGTATCCGTACGGTTTTGATGTGGCATCTGCGTAACATTCTTGAAAAAATTTCACTTTACGAGGATACAATTGGCGACCTAAATGTGTAATTTGGGATTGATCTCTTCGATTCTTAAATAATACAAGATAATGAGCGTTTAAGGAAATTTCTCTAATTTCTTTCCCTTTATGAAAAATATTCTGTACCACAAAAATTATACTTAAATTTCTGTGATGCGAAAATTTTACAAATAATTTTGTTAATTGGGGATCATTTCCTAACTCTCCCATAAGATCGTCTATAACAATTAACGCATCCGAATACTGGTGCAAATTAGAGGGGATACCTTCATGAAAGGAAATATTCGGCATTTCTTCATACAACGCTTGGTAAACTCCATAACACCAAATTATATTTTTAGGAAAGGGTTTAATCATTTTATTTTCGATTAATTTTTTAACGAACTGACTTTTACCGCTACCAGATGGCCCAGCCAAGATTAAAGTAAATGGATGAACTAATTTGAGAGAATCCATGATTAAACTAAATAATTTTATGAATGATGTTGCTATTTATACTACGAGTCACTTAATTCTATAAATTTCATTTTGTGTGATACCGAAAGGAAAATTCTTTCCCTGTCCGTAATTATATCTATTGTATCCTGTATTTTCCTGTCTTGATTCGTTACCAGATAAAAAGTGAGATCGTGATATACATTCAGTAGAATATTTTCTCATGGTGTTTGATGGATTAGAGCAGATAGGGTTGGGGACAGAGCACATGGCCTTGGGCGTCATTGTTCATTGTTGGGATTCTGGTCTGCGACGTCAGTGGGTCTGTAGTCTTAATGGGCTGGACGAAACCCCGCTGTTCATCTTTTGACTGAGTTCGTCTGACTCGATACATCGGCGCCTCAAAAACGGCGGGTGGTAAGGGGGTCAGGTGTTCGGGCGGACCTTGTGTCGCCAGTGAGTGTGAGAGGGTCAGAGATAGATTCGAACCAATAAGGACGCTTATGAGTCTGCGGGCCGTGTGCAGATTTCTGTTGGGTCGACCAATGAGAAATGACGAGGGGGGTGAAGTGGACCCACCTCTGGAGTTTAAAAGGGGTTGGTGGGAGATATCCATTCCAATTTGCTCTATCGATTCTATGTATTGCGCCTGATTGTCACAGAGTAGCAGAACACAAAATTTGATTGCTGATTTAGTAGTGTGTGTGTGTTTAGCAACGTTCTATAAGTTCTACGTCTTCATTATGTATACTTGTAATATTTGTGGAAAAAACTTCGCTACAAACTATGTTTTAAAACGCCATACATTACAAGTTCATGAAAAAAATGCTGTCCTTCAATGTGCGGATTGTAGTACAAAATTCGTCCGAGAAAGTGACTTAAAAAGGCACAGAGACTCTGTGCATTCAACCGAGAAAATTACTTGTAAATTTTGCTATACGTCCTTTACCCGTAAAGACAACTTATTGAAACATTTGAACAATAAAAGATGCGAAAGAAAGTTG
Source organism: Trichonephila clavipes (assembly GCA_019973935.1). Taxonomy (NCBI): domain Eukaryota; kingdom Metazoa; phylum Arthropoda; class Arachnida; order Araneae; family Nephilidae; genus Trichonephila; species Trichonephila clavipes. Next base: position 261,197 of record BMAU01018800.1, read on the forward strand.
GAGAAAGAAGCAGGGAAAAGAAAGAGAGTGGATTTGTCTGTATCAAGTAGGAAAAAGAAAACACAGTTGTCCACATCTGCTGAAAACTCTACGGCTGATCCTGAAAATATCTTCTTGCCACCAAAGAGAACGAGAGTGCTTTTCAAAAAGCATATAAAACTTTTAATCTTCCCAATAACGATAGTTCACTGGGGATAAAAGAGTTTCTACTCTTAAGAAAAGAAGAGACAATCTTTATTTTTCGCAATGAACTGGAAACTTACAAAGCTTTGAAAGTGAGTAAATGGGTTCATTGCATTTACTCGAAAGCGACAGATGCTGGAAAAATGATAAAGAACGTAGAATTCAAAACGCCGAATAATGATGTATTACAAGGAACTAATCTCGCCAGACTTTATGACGACATGTCTGAGAAAATAGTGAAAGAAAGCGAGGATTTTGAAGGTAGAGACTCGGGCTGGACACTGGACGAAATTTTAAGACTCGAAGTCCGCACGAACCGTTATTCTCCTTTCAGAGGTTCATCATCCTTCATCGAGGTGCCGAAGCAGATCGCTGAAACAAAGGCAATCATCAATGTCATCAATAAAAAGGACTCTCAGTGTTTCATGTGGTCTATTCTCGCAGCTCTTTACCCCAACACCAGCAACCCCAACAAAACGTCAAGTTATGTCCCCCACCTAAATAAGCTGAACTTTGATGGAATATCCTTTCCAACACCGCTTAACGAGGTGAAAAATTTTCAAAAATGAACGATATAGGAATAAACATTTATTCTTTTGAAGAAGATTTAAAAATATTTCCTCTCCTCATTAGTGATATAGTGTGTGAGAAACATATAGATTTGCTTTACGTAAAAAATGGAGAGTTTGGACATTATTGTTTCATTAAAAGCTTATCTCGACTTGTTTCGAAACAACTAACAAAACATCAACATAAAACATTTATATGTAAAAGATGTTTAAGTGCTTTCCAAACAGAATACAAACTTCTTCAGCACAATGAGATGTGTATACATAAAAATCCTGCAAGGGTAGTAATGCCGTCAGAAACAAGTAAGTTTTTAAAATTTAAAAATTTTCAACATTGTTTAAAAATACCTTTTGTTGTGTATGCGGATTTCGAGTGTGTAACTAGGAAAACTGATACTTGCTGTCCTAATCCAAACTTTTCGTTTACAAATATTTATGAAAAACATGTCCCAATAGGTTTTTGTTATTTTATCAGTTATCAAGGGGGACATTATAAAGATCCAGTAGTATATAGAGGTATTGATGCCCCCAAAATTTTTATTGAAAAGTTAGAAAAAGATGCAATAGAAATTGATAATATTTATAAAAAATCAAAACCGTTATTACCTCTTACTGAATCAGAAAAGCAATTGTATGATAATGCTAATAATTGTTATGTTTGTGGTCAAACCTTTCACGAAAACAATATCAAGGTTAGGGATCATAATCATGTTACTCAAAAATTTAATGGCCCTTGTTGCAATAGTTGTAATTTAGCAATGAAAACCCCCAAATTTTTGCCTGTTTTCTTCCATAATCTTTCAGGATATGACGCCCATATTTTTATTAATGAGTTAGGATATGATGAAAAACAAATTAATTTAATTCCGAACACCGAAGAAAAATATATTTCCTTCAGTAAAAATATTTCAAATGATTTTCAGTTAAGGTTTTTAGATTCTTTCAAATTCATGTCTTCTAGTTTGGAAAATTTGATAAAAACACTAAAAAAAGATGAATTTAAATATATGAAACATTATTTTGACTCAGAAAAAATAGATTTACTTTTAAGAAAGGGAGTTTTTCCGTATGATTATTTTGATAGTTTTGAAAAGTGTAAAGATTCTTGTTTACCACCTATTAGCAAATTTTACAATAAACTAAATGAGGAGGCTATAAGTGTAGAGGATTATAATCATGCATGTAAAGTATTTAATGAATTTCATTTAAATAATCTTGGTGAATACTGCGATCTATATGTAAAAACAGATGTTCTATTGTTAACAGATCTCTTTGAAAACTTTCGAAAAATATGCATGCAAACTTATAAACTTGACCCCTGTTGGTATTTTACCACCCCAGCTTTATCATGGGATGCTATGTTATTACATACTAAAGTAGCTATCGAACTGTTCACAGATTACGACATGCTTCTTTTTATAGAAAAGGGTGTAAGAGGAGGTATAAGTCAGTGTTGCAATCGTTATGCTATAGCTAACAACAGATATATGTCTAATTTTAACCCAGATGATGAGATAAAATATTTAATGTATCTTGACGCAAATAATTTGTACGGTTATGCAATGAGTAAATATCTACCCTTAAAAGATTTTGTTTGGAGTGATAACGATTTAACTGAACAGGATATTTTAAATTTATCAGATGAATCCGATGTAGGTTACATCTTGGAAGTAGATCTTGAATATCCTTCCGATTTGCATGACAAACATTCAGACTTTCCCCTTGCCCCTGAAAATAAGCCCCCACCTAATTGTAAAGAGCCTAGACTTTTAACTACTTTGGAACCAAAAACAAAATATGTTCTCCATTATTCTAATTTAAAGCTTTATTTAAAATTAGGGTTAGTCTTGAAAAAATTCATCGCGTTTTAAAATTTTTTCAATCTCCTTGGCTTAAAAATTACATAGATTATAATACTAAATTAAGAACTAAATCTGTAAATGACTTTCAAAAGGATTATTACAAACTAATGAATAATAGCATTTTCGGGAAAACGATGGAAAATGTAAGAAGAAGAGTAGATATACGTTTATGTTCAACAGAAGAGCAGGCTCGAAAGTTAATAGCGAAATCAAATTTTAATCGACGCACAATATTTTCTGAAAACTTAATGGCCGTCCATCTAAAAAAAACCCAAATCAAATTTTCAAACCAATACAGGTAGGAATGGTAATTTTAGATATATCAAAAGTTCTAATGTATTCTTTTCACTATGAGTACATGAAGCACCGTTATGACTCAAAAGTACGGCTCATGTATACAGACACCGATTCTTTTATATATGAAATAAAAACTGATGATTTTTATAGTGACATGAAAGAGGATATTAACTTATATGATACATCAGACTATGATGAAAACAATATTTATAATTTACCTCTTGTTAACAAAAAAGTCATCGGGAAAATGAAGGATGAAAATAAAGGAAATATTATGACAGAATATGTAGGATTAAAATCGAAAATGTATGCCTACAAAACAAACAATAAGATTGAAAAGCGGTTAAAAGGAATTAAAAAACAAACTATAAAAAATAAAAAATAACATTTGAGGACTACAAAGCTTGTCTTTTTAATGAAAAAATAAAATATGTTGACATGAACTTAATTAGATCCAAATTTCATTCATTACATTCAATAAAGCAAAACAAACTTGCTCTGTCATATAAAGATGACAAAAGGTTTATTAATGGTGATGGCATTACTACTCTTGCACATGGTCATTGGTCGTTGATGAATTTAGAACTATTTAATGAGCTGTAGGACATAAAATCCAATAATGGGATTTTTTTTTTTTTTTGTGTGTATAAATAATTGATTGTAATGTAAAACGGAATGCTGTTTTTGTAAATAAACAACTCACTTTGTATCTTTACTGTACATGTATAATCATTACACTGAAATAAATTTTACAAATTGTTGTTCTCCTGTAATGTAAATATACGATTGTAATGTAAAACGCAATACAAGATGTTGATTTCTGAATAAACAATTTACTTTGTATCTTTACTGTGTGTGTGTAATCATTATATTGAATTAAAATTTACACATTATTAAAATAATATAAATTAAATATTTTTTTATTTCATTTTTAATTAAGAAAATGATTTTAAAACACGTCACCATCTGCTTCGCCTGGAAAAGCCGTCTTGTAGAATCAAGATCAGACAAGCTAAAACAAGTTAAATCGTAACCGGTTCACGCTGATGACGAGTATACTACGGCACATTTTCTGAATAATCAATTTACTTTGTATCTTTACTGTGTGTGTATGTAATCATTATACTGAATTAAAATTTACACATTATTAAAATAATAATATAAATTAAATATTTTTTATTTCATTTTAATCAAGAAAATGATTTTAAAACATGTCGCCGTCTGCTTCGCCTGCAAAATTAAATTCATGAGATTATAAACATAAGTTTTCTTCAGGTCTGTATGCCTTCATAGGATAATGGTTAGCGTAACTGAAAACTATTGTCCTGTGGAGACATTTTGATCTGAGGCCGTGAGTTTGAATCTGGATTTTTTTTTAATTTGAGCGTTATTTACTTCCATCATTTTAAAATCTATAATTAGTGTACATTTTAATCAATAGGTGGCGCCATGAGCACGTTTAACATTCCCATACTTCCATTTTTGTGCACATTTTTTTAAAAACAACTCAACTTAGCTGTAGAAAAAAAAAAAAAACAATTCAACTCGCCCCCTCAGCTCGAAAACCAAAGCCAATGCAGGAGAAAAACAACTCAACTCGTCAGTAGGAACGAAACAACTCAACTCAACAGGGAGAAAACAACTCAACTCGGTAACATGAACGAAACAACTCAACAGGAGAAAACAACTCAACTCAGCAGCAGGAACGAAACAACTCAACTCGTCAGTAGGAACGAAACAACTCAACTCAACAGGAGAAAACAACTCAACTCGTCAGTAGGAACGAAACAACTCAACTCTGCACTGCCGTCAACCGCCTGCAACCGCCTACAACCGCCTGCAACCGCCTACGACCGCCTACAACCGCCTGCAACCGCCTACAACCGCCTACAACCGCCTGCAACCGCCTGCAACCGCCTGCAACCGCCTGCAACCGCCTGCAACCGCCTGCACCGCCTGCAACCGCCTGCACCGCCTGCACCGCCTTTACAGCAGAATCGGCTTTTCTACCTAAGGGACGTTTCTTCACAAAAAAACCTTTTTTGGATATTGCTTTTCCTCGGTTTTGTTGCCTTATGCCTCCCTTTCCGAATAGTTGAGGGCTCACTTCAACACCAAAATTCAACTGACCCTTCGAAGGTCTTTGCTATTTCTTATTAAATTTTGGGGTCAGTTTTGAAGTAGTTTTCCGTTTGAACCTGCTTTTTCTTTTTCTTTTTGGAGAAAATGTTCCGGAATCTTGAAGTGTTCTTAAAATTCTTGAAACACTTGAGTTGCAACCACAACTACCGCAGCTATATCTCTCACGATCATAGACGTGTGGTCATTAAGAGTAATTATTTTAAAACGCTTCCTTAGAGTAATATCCATCTCAGAACAAGTTAACCCTTTATCTACCGACGGTACTTTTAAGTACCACTCACTTTAAAATTACATAGACTAACCATTTTTACGAATAATCAGACGATACTTAGCAGGAATATTCTTTTAAATCCACTCTAACAAGATATATGACAGCATGATTTTTAAAAGTATTTTAGTGGAGAAGACGAATAGTTTTATAGCAGAAGTTGCATTTTCAGCTGACATTTTGATCGGATAGCGAAGATTGTAATTTTTGTTCCGAAAAAGTAGTTAAGGTCAAAATGTAAGGGTCTTATTTTTTTATATGTTAAGAAAAACCTTAGACAACGATTTGACTAGTTACTTAAAGCAAACAGTGTACATAATTAATTTTCTATTTGAATAACTTTGTGGTACTTATGAAGTACCGACAGCACACTGGGTGTTGGAGCGTGTGGCTTATTGTTGTTTTTTGTTGTGTTGTTGAGTCATCATTATAGTGCAATAAACTTATGCTTTTTTTTTTGGCATTTCTTTAAGCTTAACTTATTTATTTTGCTTTTTTATTGTTTTGCTTTAACGTTTTCAAAAAAGTTTGGACTTTGTAAATCAGAGCTTATTTTTTTTGCCACACAATTAAATGAAATATCTATTCTTATTTCAAAAACTAACAACATTTTAATTTCGTAATGTGTAACAGATTTAACAATAGGAGATTTTCAAGGTGCTATTATTATTATTATTTCCTTTTCTAAGAATGTGTGGAAAAAAGAAACTCTGTCTTCAAGAGGTTTTGGATTCATTACATAACCTACTATCTGAAATCAATTATATACTAACACAGCGTTTCTCAAACTGTGGGGTGCGCCCTCCTGGGGGGGGCGAACATATCGAATACAAAAGATTTTAAAAAAATAATTTACTGGAATGAGTAAAACAAAATGCTTTCTTACATTATAAAAAATACTCATTTACACTGATATAATTTATATATATCATCTGGCAATATACGTCATCAAACATCAAAACTTCTTCAATACCTCTCTCTCTCTCTCTCATCTCTCTCTCTCTCTCTCTCTCTCACACACACACACACATTAGCTATCTTTGATCTCATAACCAAATAAAAAAGTACATTTTCTATGATTTGCTATAATCCCACGATGAGAGATTTTTTTATTGCGTCTTCTTTTTTAAACTAAAATACTACTCTTTCAGAGAAAAAACAAAATCAAGACGCAAAATCAAAAAAAATTTAGAAAGATAAAAAATTCATCACTGTTATTATTTTTGAAATAATATACATTAGCTGTAGGTGGCAAAATATATTTGCTGACCTTCGAATTTACTGGTATGGTTTGTTCTAACTCCTCTCTTATGTGTTTGTTTTTGATTTAGGGAAGTTGTAAATAATGTATCTATGTTGAGCTGTTTCCCATGTAAGAGTTTTATGATATTTGGGAAAGCACAGAGAGAGCACTTTGAAGGATTACTTGACCAAGATTTACTTTTATGAGTATTCGTAACAAATATAAAGCATAGTGAAAAACGCGTTTTATATAATTTTTTTAGAACTAACAACCATATTATTATATTGAATACCCTTTTTCCCGGGAGCAGTCACGCGGGGCAAAAAGTTCACGAAATCGTTATTTTTGGCAAAACTGTATTTGAAACCACAAAAGCCCTGACACTATCCTCCTGTATGACAGTCTTCATGGGAACAAAAATATATTTGTCACATATCTTCCTCTTTTTTGGGAGTGGCAAACGTTTATTTTACAAATCTTACGATACTTGTTTTGACTGAATTTCCGGCAAGACAACTTTTTTTCATAAATATTTTCTATGGTCATGCTACATTTTCCCCCTGTGAATAACTTAGTGATTTTGATTACCTTGCTGTACGACTTATTGTGATTTATAAATGTAAATGAACAGAATATATAAAAAAAATAATGGGCATCTGTGACCTCTATTGAAGGAAATTGAAACTGATCAAACAAGGAAAGAACCTGCTGAAATAAAGCATAGTAATCATGATAGTGAAAATAAATTTGAGAAAAGCGATGAATATGAAACGAAAGGGAAATATTCAAATGCTACCAAAAGAACTCCATTAACTAAAATATGAATCCATAAGAGTACTAGAAGACACACTTCGCTATGTCAAAAACATACTAGCACAAGCAAAAGTTCAGCATGCAATTCGTTGATCATCAAATGATAGTAAAACTACAATAACTTGAACAAAATATGACTGTTTTGCCTGCAAATAACATTCCTATAATGTTAGTGAAAAGTGTCTGTGATTTGAGTCCTTATTTAAGGTCACGCACATTTGAAACATTTTAGTTCAGTTTTATTGGATTTTTTTCTAAAACTATCATAGAAAAATTGAAAAGTTCTTGGAAGTATGTAAGTATACTTTCTCTTAGTTAAATCATTCACTGGAATTACGATTTTTGTCGCGTACAGTAAAAATAATTATACAAAAATGATTTGGGTGACTCAATCACCACGCGCGACCATTAACGTTATTATCGAGTGTGCGTCTGCTCCCGGTAAAAATATTCTGAAGTCTTCTCGCTTTAAATATTAAAAATAACACAATTATCCTTCTCTCTCATTGGAATTTTATTTTATTTTACATTATTTAACTTTAGCTCTAAATGCTAATTCTGTGAGGCTTAAAACTAAAGTTCGCTTAAAACTTTTTTTTTATATGAGCACTCATTTTAAAAAAATCAATTTACATTTTTGTAAACATCGTCGCGCATTTGGGTTTACTCTGCTTACAATTCAGCTACTATATAAAGAATAATATTTTATTTTTTAAAAAAAATGAACTCCTGCGAAGAGCGGGTACTTCAGCCAGTATACTTTTAATGTATCAGTGCTGCACAGAGTATTTTATAACTAATTAATTAATACTAAATTAAGAACAAGTTGAATAAGTATTAGCGACTTCCAAGGGCTTGTCTTGCTGTGCAAAGTTTTTCAAAGGAAGGCTGATGATTAGAAATTGACACTCTGAATTATTTTTCTATATTTAGCTGAGATCTATATTTTGTCTTCAAAACAGCCACCGCATTTTGAAATCTGTTCCAATTTAAAAATTAGAGAAAGAAAAATAACATAATAATTATCCTATTACTTAAAAGTAATTTACTTAAAATATATATTACTTTAAAGTTACATATATATACAAAATTTAATATACTTATCGTATTAATTTGTGCGGTTTATAATTTAGATAGTATTGTAACTTTAGTGTCAAAGTGCCCCATTATTGCATTCAATACATTATTATTGTATAGCAACAAAATATATTGTCAGGGTGCTAAAAATTATGATTGAAAAGTGGGTCGCCACTGTTGAAAGTTTGAGAAGCACTGTGCTAACAGATGATTTTTCAAATGAAGAAGTTCCAGCAAATTATTCGCTGGAATTTTCGTTAGATTCTTAGGATGATGATCAAGAGACTGAACTAAAAGGAACAGTAGTTCATATTAAGAAAGTACAGCACTTCTTACCCCAGGATGCAATGCTTTAAAAAACATTCAATCCAAACCTCACTCAAAATGTATAACATGTAATGAATTTCTGTGCATTAATGAATAAAAAAAACTGTTTCTTTGAATACCATCAAATTGTGTTTATGTGTGAAAAAAAAGTAAATAAATTTTAAAAATTTAATAATCTTAAAAAGTAATTATTTTGTGCTGTAAAATATTAGTGTTCTTTGGTGATTTAGCATTTTTAAGAGTTAAAACTGCGTTAAAAAATTCATTTGTTCTTTTCGTATTATGAAGATATTTGAGACCTTTGTGGACTGACGGTTCTTTAAAGTACCAATTGAATTAATTAGCTGTAACGAATTAAATTTCCCAATGTTGAGTATTTTATTTATGTATCTCTTAATTTTGAATTCAGTGGTTCAAATAAAATTATTTCATGAAAAAATTTGCAGTATATCAAAATGCGGTTGATAAAGGGATAAAGTAATACGTGTTACAAGGAACGCAAATTTATAACCAACAGTTGCCCCACTTAAAGGCTCGCAACTGAACAATTGATACGCCAAAACCAATAAAACGAGTAAACTACAGTCAAGGTTGATCAATCCCATTACCTCTATGCAGATACAACCGATTTGAAGGTGTTCAAGACGCCACTGATAATCATATACTTAATCAGACAAGGAAAAAATGCTTGTTCCAATTAATTTGAACAGTATAGTATCTATATTTAGAAATATTATCTTAAATGTTATAAAAAGAAACAATGATTTAGTTACTGATAATGTTTTGAAGCAATGTAATTATAAAAAAATATTCTGCAATAATTGCTTGGATTACAACTATCCAAGTAAGTTCATTTTTAAATATATTTCTATGTTATGTTAACTTTTTTTTCTGTTTTAGATTCTTTCTCAATTTAGTTTATTTAATTCATTAAGATATAGTTTGCTTAGTTTAATTACAAAAAAACTATATAGGTGGTGCTACTGGTTTTTTTCTTTTCGGAGTGTTAACACTTCAATTTTAACACGTCACTTGTGACGGGCTCACGCGTCTTTTCATTAACATGTCCTTTTGGATTCTTTGGAGTCAGAATGAACGGCAACTTTTTTCCAACCAACCCAAGAAGTAAAGCGCGAAGGAAAGCTGCAAATTAGGAAGCTTTTAAATATCAGAAGTTTAGAGTAAGCCGTGTGGCATTTGGGGAATGTTATAATAATCGGAATTTCAAGTGAGAAGAGGTTTTGAGAGGTTAAGTGACAGCCAATAGAAGTTACCCGTGACAGAGAGCCATTAGATCAAGGTGCATACCATTGCCCGCCAGTGAACCGCAACTTCAACTAGGATTAGATAACTTGATACTTCGTTGGACAAGAAAGGTAGGAGTGACTATTTAAATATTCTGATCTGTGATCACATAGGAATTAAGCTTAGGCCAGTTAGTTATTGGTAATGGCTTAAGTTGCGTTATTTGGGTATTATATATTGTGTGTTTAGACACCATAGATTATCTCACATATCATATTATTATCTAATCTGTTAAAGTTTAAGTTAAAATCTTAAGAAAGTCACATTGAGATCATGGCAGCTTTTCTAGTTCTTCATTTATTCCTACACCTCTACCTCACGCTGCTAATCTAGGAGAAGGGCACCCGAGAGGGGAGGGAGCCCTTACACACTGAGCACGTGATTTCTGACTAAGATGCTTTGTCTTCATATATTTTTGTGGTTTGCATATTTTCATGTAAGTTATTATCCTAGTTTTCCCTATAGAACTTTATTCTTTATATTCATCTCTATGAGAGAAACCTGTGAAGGGTCTTTACGAGACTTTCAACAACTAATACTCTTGGGGGATCTTTGGGCTAACATTTGCGTTTATTTCACAGCCATCCCTCTAAAGAAGAAACCCTGAGATGCAAATTAGTTAGTGTTTATAAAGTAAGAATTTTATATTCGTAGGTCAGAAGGAGCGAAGCATCTGAACGCAGTGTTACTATGGTAAAAATTAGAATTACGCATCTTGACTAAAGAACGGATTTTGGCAACTAGACTAAATTAGTGAATCCAGAATTTTTAGGATAGGATTGATTAAAGCTAAACAAGCTGATTTCGCTCGATTATTCACGTAAGGTAGTTGCTTTCTTTATATCGCTCCTAGGGTTCCCTTTTATAGATTACTTGTTCTGAAATATTATAATTGATAATAATAAATTAGATTTATCATGGAGAGCCCTGGTCATTTATCGTTACCTCCCACAGTTTTAGTTTGACAAGATGATGAGGAAGCAACTTTAGGGGTAAGGTAATTACAAACCTTACTATTCTCTCTATTTATACTTTCATTTTATTTTACTGTCTGGTGTTCCATTCCGGTGTGATAGATATAGGAATAATTTTTCAACATGTCTCTGTTTTTTCTATTATGTGGAAAATTTCTGATGTACGGGGAAGGTGGATCCATAAAGCCTCATTTAACCCTAATTTTGCTGGACTAATTCAACAACATCTTTAGAAATCACAAAAGATCCATATTTTAGTCCAAAGACTTATTTGGTATCTTTAATTTTAATAGCTTTACACCTCTCTTTCCTGTTTGTCTGTTTTTATTCATTTTCAGTACAATATTCTTTTGCACCATTTATTTTCTTGATATATTTCTTAAAATTCAATTTCTTTCTTTTTTTGCCTTCTAGGAAGTACAATTTTGTCACTTATTATTTTATTTTGCTTTTTTTATACTACACACACACACACACATATATATATATATACATACTCATGGACAAAAAAATTAGTGCACCAAGAAACAATAGCGGGATCGTAACGAAACTTGGCATGAAGGTACATGTCGGGGAAATATGCTAATAAATAGAAATTAAGCGTGATTGCGCATTGCGTATAGCCGGTAGCGGGCGTTTAACGTCGTTCTCCGTGGTGCATAAAACAGATAACCAAAGCTTGTTTGAGTGTGCTGAATCGTTTACAAAGGAAGAGCTGAGGTAGACATGCCATTACGCCATTTTCGAAGACAATATGAGCAGCAGTCGCAGTTTGAGAGGGGGAGAATTATTGGCATGATGGAAGCTGAGTGGTCAGCTAGGCGAGTAGCTTGTCAATTAGGCCGCTCTGATTGTGTTGTGAGGAGGTGTTGGGACCAGTGGATCCAAGAGATGTCATTACCATGAAGACGAGGCTCAGGACGCCCTCGACAGACCAGTCATCGAGAAGTCCGCCACATCGTAAGAAATGCATGCATGCAGCCAACTGCTTCATCGGCCGCCATCCAGCCACAGGTAGCATCTTCACTAGGGGCCTCTGTGTCTTCTCGAACCATATGAAAGCACCTGGCTGAAGAACATTTGGGATCGTGGCACTCATTGTGTATGCTGCCCTTGACACCCACCCATCGACGCTTGCGTTTGGAGTGGTGCCACTCACGAGGAAACTGGACTGCTGCGGAATGGAACCAGGTCGTCTTTAGGGACGAATCCAGATTCAATCTCAGCAGTTATAACAATCGTGGTGATGTGTGGAGATCCCGTGGTGAACGCCTCAATCCTGCCTCTGCTTTACAGCGACAAACCGCTCCCACAGCTGTTGTGATGATATGGGGCGTCATTGCCTACAATACACGGTCACCCCTAGTATTGATCCGTGGCACCGTGACAGCCCAGCGGTATGCCCATGACATCCTGCAATCACATGTGTTGCCACTCATGCAACGGCTACCAAGAGCCATTTTTCAACAAGACAATGCTCGGACTCCCACGGTATTGGTATTACAGTACTGTCTCCGCACTTTCACTACCCTTCCTTGGCCTGCCGGATCCCCAGATTTGTCTCTAATCCAGCATATCTGGGATCATTTGGGACGGTGAGTTGGGCATCCCACGAGTTTGACTGAACTAGGTACAAGGTTACAGCAACTATAGAACTAAATGTCTCAAGATATCATAGAGAACTTGTATGCCTCATTTGTCCGATCGTATCCCATCGTGCATTCGCGCTAGAGGGGGTACAACAAAGTGTTAAATCCTCCGTTCTTTTGCCTTTTTCTCTGAAATAAATAATCCTTTTTCTTTAATTTTTTAATCATTTACTTACATCAAAGTAATCATTACGTATGTAAAATTTCGTTTCATTTTGACTACTCCTTCTTCGTGCGCTAATTTTTTTGTCCGTGAATGTATATATAAGACTCTATTTGTATATACTTCACTCTGTTGTGTCTCTTCAACTTCAATTTCTTTCTTCTTTAACATTGTAGGTTTTAGAACTTTTTCACTTTTTTATTTTATTATACTATATATATATATGTGCGAACACCCTTGGGTTCCACCCTGGCCACCAAGATTAATTTGAGGCAAAGAATCACTAAGAGCCATTTTGTATAGTAATAATTTGTATTTATTATATCACTTGAAATATCAAAAACTCTAATAATATATAAAATTTCTATGTTACTTCAAACAAAAGGGATTAACCTTTAATATTAAATTAAATTACGAATTATGAAATTAATCAATATTACGCGCAAGATCAAATAAGGTCTACCGAAATAGGAGGTCCGAGAAATACACGTAACTCGAATTATTAGCGTTCATTAACTTTAACTAATTTTATTAAACTGACGCTTATTTTAACCATTAATAAATTATAGTATATCACCTGGTATATTAGCTTTCAAGATTCTTTCGTAGATTAACAGCAATAAGGCTTCACTAACGTAATCCAATTGAATCCTCTAAAATTGAGGCTACTGCTGCTGGCTCAATAGCCTTCATACTTGCTAGCTTACAACGCTCTACTTAAATACCCTTTGTATTGTCTCGTTCACCACTTTTGGAGTTTGGAAATATACGCGAATTTATAATCCCCAAAAGATGCCTAAGAATATTAGTGGAAAGGTTCCGTACATATTCGTCATATTTATATATATGTATATATATATATATATATATATATATATATATATATATATATATATATATATATATCTTGTTCAAATTTTCAATAATTAATAAAATACTTTCTATTCATCCATTCAAATTCGAATACATTTTTTTTAACTTGTAGTGGATGACACTTGATGTTAATACAGCTTTTTCAAAAATATAAATTCACTAAATAAATTAAAAATG